>OX467717.1:20121283-20624441 GCA_950111635.1 Agelastica alni | reverse complement strand
TACACGAGAGTGGCCATGAGTATGACAAAGAATACCAATCGATTCTCTTTGTCCCGTCCTCGTGCTGGAAACGCTGTAATATTATTGTCGACTTATGGCCACGCTTGTAATCAGTGGCGTGCTGTTTTTTCAAAATGAGAATATATCTATCGGGTAATATTTAGTTTTCTATGGGAATATATTTATGAATAGGTGATACTCAGTTTTTTATCAAATTGAAGTGTTAGCCTACTAAAAGTATTTTTCTAAACCCCAAAAGTTGGGCGCCAAATTGTGTTACCCTAACTAAACTGTTTTTCTAAAGTTACAAAAGTGGGATGCCAATTTTGTGTAACTTTAAAAAACTTACTAATTCCCCAAATGTTGGGTGACAATTTTGTGTTACGTTAAAGTTTTCTTTCTAAAGCCAATTATGTGCAATGTTATAAGTTACTTTTATAAAACTAAATTATTCCAACTCAAGAGCTGCTAATTGTGTAGCTAACAGTTTTACTAATACCCGTTAAACTAAATTATTTTTATCAAATTAAAGTACTGAAAAAGAATTTTAAATAATTTTACCTAACTGTCTGAAATGAAAAAAAAACTTAAATAATTATCATTCATATTAATTGTACAAATAAAATTGTAATGTATTTTAAATTTAAATTTTAATGTTTTTTTTTTTACTAAAAATAGTCGCAAAAAGGGTTAGACCTATCTTGTGGGCCGCGGACGGCCCGCACTGCGACTGTAAGAAGGGAAAGGGATTATAGAAAGGAAATGATTGTGGACCTGGTTTTTGAAAAGTTGCAGGTCATAGTTCTCTGGAAAAACTGATTTTGGAAGCTTGTTCCATTCCGTAGCAACACTGTAAAAGAAGGATTCTTGATGGAGATTGGTCCTTGTAGCCTGACATGATTACTAGTTACAATGTATAAAAATATAATATAATATAATTACTAATAATAGCCGATTTAGTAGTAAACACACATTTTTGCACGTGAAACCATTCAGACAAGCCGTGCGGCGTTGTCGCTTATTGAGCAACACATTTTTATGATCTAACAGAATGAAATAGTTCAATGGTTCAACATTTCATAAAATGGGTTGTATTATTCATGTTGTTATAATTCATAAAATATTAATAAGAGATAGCATTATGGTTACAATATTGTTGTAAATATAATCAACAAATACTATGGACGATTCAATAACAATCACAAATCTCTTGCCATAACTGGAGAGCAGGCAACATCACAGCACAACACATTCCAGTCGGCCGTATCAAGACAACATCTGTTATCAGAGTTCTAAAGTACCGCTACTTAATAACTAGACTCTATTTACTAACCTGTTAATTAATTAATTTTTTCTGTCTGAAATTTTCAAATTACGACAAGCAAGCCAACATTTTAATGTTGCTACATTATTATCCTTGACATTTGCAAATTTTAATTTTGCTCCCGGAACGTCGTCTTCCGGCAAAAACATTTTTTTGATAGGTACTTTTACATGTATGCAAATGAGGATTAGGTAATGTTTGTCCCTACTATACCACTAGCGCTGCTATTGAGGAATTTTTCGTACTCCAGGAAAAAGGTTCATTATTTTTAGTATAAAATCCCTCGAGAGTAAAACATTGAATCTTAGACTAATTTTGTTTTGTAGTTTGCTCAGACCTCTTAGCTATATTGGAGATTTCAACATTAGCAATAAAAAAGAATGCGGATCAAACAGCGATCATTCTCATGACTGTGGTTATTCATCAGAAAATAATAACGGATGTTGCGAGACGGGCTCGTTAATTTCCAGTCTCTCCAGTTCACCAGAAGGTTCGGAATTGGCTTGTTCAGATTATTGTTGTCAACACGACAACGATTATATATCTCATTGTAGGCTCTCCTATGGCGGCAATGGACATCAAATGAGCTTACAGGAAATGTTAGAGGTACTATTTCAGATACTCGCGTCTAATTATTGAAACAATAGTATTTTTAACTTTGAATATAAAACATCAGGAAGGAGCATAGTCTCAAATACTACTGCTTTCGTTTTTGGCAGAGGCGTATGGCTTTAAAATAATAATAATAAATAATATGTTATTTGTGTAGTAATGTAACAAGAGAAGAAGATGATTAGTATGGGGCTTATGTGCTTATAGTAGCCTCTCTACTGCGACCTTTGCAGATCTATTGTGTGTGCCCTCATGTTATGTTAGAGTTCCCTGTCTAGACCTGTCTTTATCACTAGACTCCATAGGCCAGACCTTAGGTCCTCCATATATTGGAAAAGTTGTGGTTTTTCCTCCCCTATCATAGAAAACGTTAGCATTGTCAGACCTTCGCAGTAACACAGAATGGTTTTGTCTGCCAGTCCGATGTTGTTCATGTATTTGTTTAGTCTACAATGCCCTGTCAGAAGACCAACCATGATCCTGGTTGATCGCCTATTCTGGCTTAGTGGGTACTCTTAAAAAATTGGGGTGATGGTTCTTTAATGAACGTTTTACCTGTCTCATTCCTGGCGCATTGTTCCACCATTTTCGAGACTGCTTTTTTATCCAAGTGTTTTTCGCTATACCACAGAAAGGTTCTGGACCAATTGGGGCACATCTTTCTCCTTCTCGGGCTAATATTCAGCCCCTGTAACCTGTGTGGCCTGGTACCCCGACTAAAGACGGTCTATTTCGACTGCCCAACTCTTGTAGGGATTCTAAAGCAACAACAAGAGATAGTTTGTATTAACAACGCTTTATGATTTTCTAATGGAGTTATATTATGGGCAGTTATATTTTCAAAAATATTTCTGCCAATAAAATGTTTTAAAATGTTCAAAGACACCTCTTCTTTATTAATTTTTTTAAACAACTTTGATTATGTATTAAAAATATTTATGTTTTTTACAAATTTCTATTACATCACCACTTGGGTAACACAAGTAGTCTCAGTTATAACTACTTGAATCATCGATCAAAACAATTGTCAGCAAAATGATTGGAACACAAAACAATACTGCAATTGGAAATAAATTCAAGATTTTTCATGAGTCCACTGTGTTCTGCTGTTTTCATATTTAAGAAAGCTGCAACAAAGATATACTATCTTAACATCATGAAATCTAAATGATAGTATTACTTTCATGTGTTTTTTAAAACAATGGTTCTCTATTAGGTACATTTTTCCCCTAAAAATGTTATTTTTACGTTCACAATAATGCTGGTTGTCTTTCCAGAATAATAACCACCTGATTCCTACTCTAACCTAAAATTCAAATGTGTTTGAATTGTGTGTATTTGATATAAAAATACCGCAAACCTTTAATTTAACCATAAGCTACGCCAGTGCATACTTTTTGATTGGTGAATTTAACCATTAAATGTCATTGAAATACAATTCTTCTTTATTTCTAAATAATTAACAAATTTAGCATTAAATATGATAACCTGTGAAATGTTACAACAGCACTTTTATGTTTTGGTGTTAGGGAATACCCACAAGATAAACAACTAACCATATTTGTCGTTTTTTGTTGTCTCAGTAATATAACAATGTTTTACCACCAATTTATTTAGACGTCAATAATTGATAACTAATAAGTATTTACACTAAAGCACATAACAAAGCTTAGTCATACAAATTTTAACCGTTATTAAGACTTTTAGATGCTAAAATCTATTAAAAACCCACTGTATTGACACACTCACAAGAAAACATATAATGAGTCATATGTGGAGGTTCATGGAGGCCGCTTCCGTCACACTTTTAGCATCCGTGTAAAGTAGCAATGCTCGTTCGTATTTGTTTTATATTTAAAGATTTTTAAAGACTATGTAGATAGTACATTAACTATGCTTATAGGTTCACAGTGAGGATGATGATGAATGTTATATAACTGCTGAAGAAGTTAGAGAATTTAAAAGCAACAATAGGCAAGTGTATGAAAAACGTCAAGAACTGCGTGAAACACTTCAGAAAAGGTTCGCCCAATTTTGCATGGACGGACCTGTGCCGCGTATACTCCTGCAAACCAAATATGCTTCAAATTAATTTTTTACAGTCTACTAGATTTTCCATGATTTTATATTGTTCAGTTTTCAAATTATACATAAATGGTTGTTTTTAATTTTTATTGGTTTTTGTTTATAATACACAGTTGCACAAATAAACGAAACGTAGGAAATTCTAGTAAAAAATGTATTCGTTTCCATAACGTGGACATTTAACGTGATTTTGAATTATTTACCGTCGGTAAATTCACCTAAAATGTTTGTACACTATCAAATCATATTATAGTTCTAAATTTTGGTAAATCTAATTAGGCGAATTGGAAAATGTCGTTGATCATTTATGATTGTATTAAATAATTCGGTTCGTTGGAACTAAAAATCGAAATTTTAATAATTCAAAATTTGTCTTATGTCCAGTATTTTTAAAGGTTCAACATTAAAGAAGATATAATACCGTTACAATATATTTATCATGAATTTGTTGCATTCCATAATGGGTTTAAATTGTTACAAAGGAATAGAATTGTTTTTTGTAAAGGTATTTGATGTGCACTATAAGCAGTCAAACCTAAGTCTATGTAAGTCATAATAAAATTGATTGAAATATTCTTTTGTTTATTTCAATGGCTCCAACGATCAGCTCTATTAAGCTAGCAGTGGTAAGGTGGCAAAAATAAAACAAAATTACACGAGAATTTGTTGCTAATTAGTGGCCAAAAAATTCAATTTTTTGTAGGTCTCAACACCAATGAGGCTAGTGGATCTGACGGCATCCCATCAATCGTTCTCAAGAAATGTACCCCCCGAACTAACGCCACTTTGTAAATTATTTAAACTCTTCTATAATTTGGGAATATTTCCATCCTCCTGGAAGTGACACGCATGTGACGTGACAGCTTGAGATTCTATCTAGCAAAAAGTGGCTGCACATGACCTAACCTTTCTCTTTAACACTTGTTCTTATCATAGACATAGGAGACTAGACTGCGGGTCCCCGTGCTGAGAGTCTATGGTTCTTAAGGGAGTTTGTTATGTTTGCGTTTTTTTTTTTTTTAAGTTTCTTAACACCACAATATTGTTCCTTAAACCTAAATAATTGTCAAATTGCTCACTCAAAACTTAAAAAAACCCAAAAACGATCAAAAAACCAAAATAATTTACCAAACACACATAACCTTATGAAACATAATTTGTTGCACCACATGCACGTTACTTATCTCAAGCGACGTCACGTGAACGATACCCATTCTACAGATATCAAAAAGTGGCCACGCGCTGCACGTTACCCATTCCTTGAAAGGGAAAAAATACCTCACCTAGCAACTATAGACCTATCGCATTGCTATCTATTATCTCAAGGTCATAGAGAAAGCTGTTAACTTCAAGCTTATGAAATACCTGTAACGCTCAGGCATTTTAAACGATCTACAATATGGTTATTGTCATCACAGATCAATTGGCGACCTGCTTGCTCAAGTCTCACACATTTGGCAGTTACCCATTAAGAAATGTGGTGAAGCAGTGGCATTAGGTATCTCTAAAGCATTTGATCATGTTTGGCACCAGGGCCTCCTCACCAAGTTTCCATCTTATGGTTGGCCTCTCCAATGCTATCTAGCTCTCTCAGATCTCTCCACGTGGTGGTGGTGGTGATGGAGTTTCTTCTTATACTCCACCAAATGCTGGTGTCTCGCAGGGATCCGTCCTGGCACGAACATTATTGATGTGTAACATTTTTGCTCTCGCTTTCTTGCAATTTGTGGGAGTGATTTCGTGAAATGGGACGGAAGGGTGTAAGTGTATAAGTCGCGGAAGCGCGCGCTATTTGATTTGACGAATGAGCGCGCGGTTAGAGTTGACCGTCAGATGGACGTCAACCAATTTTCCGAGTGTGTTGTGTTTAAAGTTTGCTGTTATATGCCTAAACTATATAAATAAACATTTTCTGTTTATAATAAGTCTCAATAAAGTGCAAATCATTGATAAAAAATTCAAGTAAGTAATAAATAATTATTCGAATAAAATATTTCAGTAATTAGCTTTCTTAAATTTTGAGGTTGATTTTTGTCACTGTCAGTGTCAATTAAATAAAATACAATTTTCATTAAAAATAATTATTGTTTGTCATGAAAAATCATATAATTTTAAAATTGCTCATTACTAAGGTGAGATGTCCAATTTTACACATCATATGCGACTACTGTAAGGCTCGCTCGTTTTTTATTTCTGTTTCACATTAACGATTTGCTGGAAAAACTTCTTATCCAGTACTCAGCTTTGCAGATGATAGTACCCTTTATACGTCTTTCTCTCCCAGAGCTCCGATAATAGCCCGTGAAAATAGAAACGAACGGGTGAGGAATGTGGAAGAAGTAAATATTGTTACGAAATTACTTCTTTATTGGGTTAGGTAATTTTAAACTCTCGATACAGTAACAAAACAATTTTTATTCCAATACTTTTACACAATAAACTTTACTTTTACAAATCACTTAGATATTCAACTAATTACAACTTTTACAACTAATTAAATTTCATAACTCATAAAAATTTAAAACTGGATTCTTCACGACTGCTGTCTTTTTTATATTTCTAAATCATAATTCCAGAGTAATCGCCACTATTCCACCTTTTTCTCGAGAGTCCGGAACAATCCTACCATTTCGAAACCGCTAGACGCGTCGTTCGAGAGTTTACCAGTCGGATCGCGAAGGCCGGTATTACAAAGCGCTCATTAATATGCACCCTAATTGTGATCGACTCTCGGACGCCGACAAATGAAAACAGCGCCGGATTGTAACAATATGTACTTGGCCAGGATTCTACAATACAAATCCATTAACCCAGTGAAATTTAATGCAAATAAAACGTTTTTCTGGAAAAGCCGTTCTCGCAATGCCAAATGTGATTATGTCAGGCATAATCATACCGATGAAGCTATCCATTTCCATGCTATCAGTAATAATCTTTTTTGGAAACCACGTGAGCTCTGTGCCTTTTAAAAGCTTGGTTTTCTGTTTCGAGGTAAGATCTATTTCTCTTTCCGTCAGCTGCTTATCATTATCACTACATAGTATAAAACAAAGTCGCTTTCTCTGTCCCTATATCCCTATGTATGCTTAAATCTTTAAAACTACGCAACGGATTTTGATGCGTTTTTTTTTAATAGAGTGATTGAAGAGGAAGGTTTATATGTATAATAACATTCATTAAATAGTGAAGAAATACTGTTATTCTGAGGTTTCTAATGTGATGTCGTAAATAATTACATTTTTTTCCGCTTACATTGCAAACCCTACGAGATTTATTAAAATAATGTACCAAGTATTGTACACATTGAAAAGGTCTACAGAAAACTCCGCGATGGTATATGTCTATCTCTTATGAATATCCCACAATAACATTTTTTTGTCATTTACTTTTTACGACAAATAATGGCTAATTTTTGAAGCGATTTTAACCAATACAACATTAATCCTTATCCAATTAAATACCTTAAATACATTGTTGATTTAATATAGATCTATATGGCCTTTTACAGCATATGATTTAAATGAATATTTTCGAAGATATTACAGATTTAAAAATTGCGGGACTTAGTGTTTGCGGCGGTACCGGCCGGCCGGAGCGTTCCTATAAATAGCGCGTCGGAGGCCGCGGTTCTCCCTACAGCACTTTGAATTTAGCAGCGATCGCACGCGTTTATTATCGGAGCTCTCTAGCAAGGAAACAAACATATGAGTATTGAAGGCAAAACGTGTGTAAGACCTATTATGACCTACGCCACAGAAACAGCCGCTACAAAACAACTGCTAAGAACAACCGAAATGAAGACGCTAAGATCAGTTGGAAAAACGCTTAAAGACAGTGACAAACGGCGATATAAGAGCACAATGTGACATTTCAAACATTGTAAGATGGTCCAGAATAAGAAGACGAGCATGGAGAGACCACGTCGACAGAATGGCCGATAATCGACTACCCAAAATTGCAAAAGAGGAGAAACCAACCAACCATAGACCTCCAGGAAGACCCCCAAACGATGGTTCGAAAGCTGGACATCAGAGTCACAACTTAGGCTACAGGTTTGAAAATAAGAAGAAGATAGTAGAAACGCGAAGAGATATTTTCTTAAAAATGATTTTATTGCTTGTTGGAAATAAGTAGGCCATGTTAATTTGGAAAAATAATTATAAATTTTTTTTTAAAAAAAGCACAAGCTTTGATCATCCTTTATTAAATTTACCACTATCTGATCAATGATATCTAAAATACTTCCACATATCCACATATTTTTTAAATCGATCTTTACATAAAAATGATTTTTAACAAAAATTAACATTTTCACTTATTCTCTATATATTGTCCAAAACATAAACTAGCATTAGTCCCACCAAAACCAAAGGCATTTTTTAATGCTATTCTTCTATCACATTTTTTCCATTCTTGACTAGTAAGAGGGACAAAGTTAATATCACGATCTTCTATATTTTCTAAATTAATAGTTGGCGGGAGTATTCCCTCTTCTATGGCTTTGATTGTGAATGCTGCTTCTAAATTCCCAGCTGCTCCCAGCAAGTGTCCATGAGCTCCTTTAGTTGAGGATACAGCAATATTTTTACATGAGGATCCAAATATATTCTTTATTGCTTTAGTTTCAATTGCATCTCCTATGGGAGTGGATGTAGCATGTGCATTAACGTAGGTAATTTGATTTATTGTAAGTTTTGAGTCTTTTACAGCTCTCTCCATTGCAAGGCGAGCTCCAATGCCATCTGATCTTGGTGATGTCAGATGAGAGGCATCACCGGATAAACCATATCCTAAAAAATATTTTATCAACTCTTCTGAGTAAAAATTTTCATAAACTTTGTTTCACTGACCTAAAATTTCAGCATAAATGTGAGCAGTCCTGTCTAAAGCTTGTTGTAATTCTTCTAATATTAAAACAGCACTTCCTTCACCCATTACAAACCCTTCTCTTAATTTATCAAAGGGCCTTGATGCTTTTTCAGGCTCATTGTTATAGGAAGTACTTAATGCTCTTAATCTAGAAAACCCTGCAATTGACATTGGAGATATACAAGCTTCTGTACCACCACATATCATAATATTTGCATCTCCATTTCTAATAAACCTAAAAGAGTCTCCTATGGCATGTGCTCCCGTTGCACAAGCAGTTGATACTGAATGATTAGGGCCTCTTAAACCATATTTGATACTTATTTGTCCTGCTGCCATATTAGGTAGAATTCGTGGTACAAAAAAGGGGCTAACATGATGATATCCCTTTTTTAAAGCATCATAGGTATTGCAAATCTCTTCTAAATCTACCATACCCATACCAACAGCTACACCTGTATTACTTTTCGTTTTTTCATCCATTTGATCTAACTTTGCATCTTCCAACGCTTGTTTTGTAGATAATAGAGCAAAACCTGTAGCAGGAGCCATAGTTCTTAGCTCTGACTTACTAAAATAATTCGTCAAATTTAGTTTGACTCCGTTATTTTTAGCATAACCAGCGATTTTACATGGTAATGATTCGTATTCAGGACCCACTAATTTTGTGATTCCAGATTTTCCAGCTAAAATATTTTTCCATGATTCTTTTATACCAGTTCCCACTGGTGATACAACACCAATACCTGTTACAACAACTCTTCTTTGCATTTTATCAAATGTATATGATTAACATGCTTTAGTTTAAAAACATACTTAATTTATTTAAAAATTATGAAAAAGTGACTGCACTACCAAAACAGTTCATACAATCAGATGATTTGCAATTATAAGGAAGACTATTCTACTTCTTTTTTTTTAGTCCGTTTAATTGCTGTCATACAGATTATCTTCGGTTTAAAAGAAGATTAATAGATTACTTTTTTTTCTATTTTGACCAACAAGGAAAGGAACTCATGTGGAGCACACAGTATAGGGAAGGTGTCGACAAATTAATAGCGACTTCAGATGGCGTTAGATGGCGCGACACCGCACGTTCACAGTGTTGGGCTTAGTCCAGAGTAAAAAAAATTAATATTTCAAGACTATTATTACCAAGTTACAAAAATAAGTATTTAATGCCTAAAATTAATTATTTTATGGGTAAAAAATAATTTTGAACAACTTTTTTAAGCCTTTAATTATTACAAGCAGTGCTATTTTTATTTATTTATAATTCCAAGCGGTAGGAAGTAACGTTTTTAAAAGTAAACAAAAAGCATCACTCTTTCACAAATATTTTTTTATTAGTTGCTATTTTATTGTTTAATGGATGACGTGCACCGCGTGGCAATTTCTTGAATTTGGACAAAAGTGACGTCACTGTTTGAGTTTGGTAACATGCAAGTGGTACAACAAATGACATACCTTCCATAAGGTTTTATGTGTTTGGTTAATGATTTTGGTTTTTTGAGCTTTTTTAAGTTTAGTGTGAGTTATTTAACAATTATTTAGGTTTAAACAACAATATTGTGGTTTTATTAGTGATTTTTAAAGACTAAACATTCATTATTAAGTGTTAAAATGTAGGATTTATGTTAACTGTAGTCAAGGCCACTTTTTAAAAGATAGAAGAATCTTAAACTATGACGACTATTTCGGCCATTTTTAAGCTGATACGTCATGTGAACGTTACCAATTGTTTTTATAAAATATGAGTGTGAATTATTGTCATCATCATTGTTTTAATATAGAGTTATAACGGTACAAAAATATCAAATATAAATGAATTGATATTTAATATTTTATTAAAAAAAAATCCACTGTAAATCAACCCTATGACCTTGAAAGGCAAAACCCTCACAACTACATGCATTGATACTTAAAATTTAAATACAAGCATTGGTCTATACATGTATTTTTGTTAATTAATTACTACTATTTTGGGTTTGGCATAATTTTAAATGTTCTGAACATGTCGATTTACATTGATACAATCTTAATACGGTACTGTCTAAAATTTAAACTACGCGCTAGACCCTCAACCAATTGGATTTTAGCTACACCAGCGCGACTACTCTGCTGGATGCAGAAGCTTGCATCCAGCTCGAAACATTTTTGGTTAACTTTTTAACGTAGCAATAGAGTTCTACAAGAGTCTTAACTATCTTCGTTGTTTTGACGTATCTCTGTTATGTCTACATTTTAGAATAAACTCCTATTTTCCAGTATTTAAAGCTATTAAATAACAATGATTTCAGAAAATCACCTCAAAAGGGTAAATTTAACTGCAGACGTATATGCTGTTTGTGTTCAGCATGCTCTAACTACTGAAAAACAAGAAATTATGGGACTGCTCATTGGAGAAGTAATTATCAATTTATCTTATATAAAAAAAAATTATTAAATTACTTTATAGGTAAACGAACGTGAACGTGTTTCAAATATATCAGCTTGTGTTATTCTACACAGAAGTGACAAGCAACCTGATAGAGTGGAAATATCTCCAGAACAACTTTGCACAGCTTCAATGCATGCAGATCATTTAGCCAAGAAACTTAATAGACCTATAAGAGTACTAGGATGGTACCATTCTCATCCTCATATTACTGTATGGCCTAGTCATGTTGGTAAAACACTTTTTGAGCTCCTAGGAATGTAATAGGCATTGTACTTTTAAAATTAGAAGTAGTTAACAAAGTTACTCTTTGCAAAAATAATTACCGGAAATGAATATTGTTGTGTAAATTATTTACTGCAGATTTTAATTCGACTTACTTTTAAAATTTGTTTTCAGATATAAGAACACAATCTATGTACCAAACAATGGATCCACTGTTTGTTGGCTTAATTTTTTCAGTTTTTCAAAATGATATAAGGTTTCGTAGAAACCAGATTCAAGTGACATGTTTTCAAGCTTCTAATGGACCATCAGAACTTGAAAGGAGAGAAGTTGAATTGGTAATCAAACCTTCATCATTTAGAAATTATAATTTAGAAGGTACATCAATTTTATTATCCAACACTTAGTACAGATACATACATACTTATAGTCACGCCTTTTTCCGGTAGGGGTAGGCAGAGACCACTTCCTTCCACTTGGTACAGTTCTTACACACATCTTTTGCTTCCTCTACTTTAATCAGTGCTCTCATACATGCTCGTCGGTTGTTGGTACTCTTGACCTGGCCTTTCTTCAAAACAATGTTGATCTGATCGAGATATGTTTGCTGAGGTTGACCCCAACTGACTTGTCCGTTCACACGCGCCTTATAAATTTGTTTCGTCAATCTTCCTTCATCCATACTTTCTACCTGGCCATACTTTAGAACAATTTCGATCTAATTGAGATATGTTCACCTAGGTTGACCTCTACGAACTTCACATTCACACTCACCAAATAAATCTACTTTCTCTATCTTCTTTCATCCATCCTTTCTACATGTCCAAACCATCTAAGCATTCCTTTTTCTATCAATGTAACCACATCTTTTACACCACAGCGTTCTCTTATCTCACTATTCTTTTCTTTATCCAACCGAGTCACTCCGGCTTTACTTCTCAGACTACTTATCTCCACAGCATTAATTCTATTTCCATGCTTCTTCTGCCAAACCTAAAATTCACTTCACACACTTTCTGGCTGTTCATAAAGCTATGCAGTGCCCCATTCATTTGTTTTCCTGCCAACCCTAGCTCAATGTCACTGTCACCATCTCTCATAAACTTTGAACCCAAGTACACAAATTCATTTACTTGTTCCACTCTTTTTCTCTTAAACAAAACTTCACAGTTTGTCATGCTTCTCTTTCAAAAACCATTACTTTCGTTTTGCTTACATTTATTTTCATCCCTTCGATTTTCAGGGCATCATGCATAACATTAACTATCGCCTGCCTCCTCTTCAGATGACGCTAAATCATAGGCGTAAAGAAGGCATTTGACGATTAAATCATTCATTTTTAATCCCTACGCACCCTCTTTCAAATCTTTTAAACAATCGTCTATGTATAAGTTAAACAGCCATGGCGAAGCCACACATCCCTGTCTCACACCTTTTTTGATGTTAAACCAGTCCATGCAAGCTCCGTTTATCCTGACACAAGCAGTGGAATCCTAAAGTGATTTCAGTGCTCGTATTAAACTACCACTCACCTCATAAATAGATAATGTCGACCACAATTCACTTCTTACCACTGTGTCATGGGCCTTTTTCAAGTCTATAAAAGCGCAAAAACCTTCTGACTTTTAATCAATATCTTTGCATACAGTTTGCCGACTATGCTGAGTAAACTAATACCTCGGTAGTTTTTACAGTCCTGCTGCGAACCTTTTCGCTTGTAAAACGGCACGATAACGGCCTTGCACCAGTCGTCTGGTACGCTACCACTCCTCCAACAAAAGTTAAAAAGGCGGTACAGCAGACTAGCTACCACGCTTTGTTCAGCCTTCAGCATTTTAACTGTTATGCTGTCGTACCCAGCAGCATTATCAAATTTCATACTGCTCAACGCTTTCACAATTTCTGTCGTACTAATTTCACTTTCATTGCCTTTCACTCATGTCTCCGAATGGGGCTTGTACTTGTGTATCCTGTTTCTCAAATAAACTTTCGAAGTATTCCTTCCATCTCTTTAATACTCATTCCTCTCTTTTTACCATACTACCATCTTGGTTTCTGATTTTTTCCAGTTGCGAGGTAGTATTTTTACCTCTGGTACAGATAAGCAGAATAAATAATTAAAATTATTATGAATGAATCAAATATTTGAAAGTAAATTGTTGGTGTATTGTAAATATTTTATTTTGTAGGGATAGCAAATCTTCCCAAGATCCTAATTCAAGAAGAAGTAGATTCCCACAATATTCAAGATAATGACTCTCAAGATGAGCTGAGTAGCCTGCACAATGATGCTATTAAAACTCTTGCTTTAGTTCACATAGTCTCCAAAATAGCTAGACCCCTTTGTGATGATTTGGAAGAAAGGAAAAGAAGTATTAATCAAAGAATTAAAAAATTAGAAAACCTTAAAAAATCCTTAAAAGATAATTAAATATTTATATTTAATTTCATGAATTTGTAATAAAATTGTTTACTTTTGCATAAAAGGTGTACTTTAAAAACTTACAAAGTAAAAAGTTTTCCTAATCCTTTACGAATCCTGCAAAAAATGACCCAATGTTGTAAGCATATATGGTTGTGATTAGTAAATAGCCATATAGGTTTAAGTTCTTTTTTAAACAATGGTAATCTATCTAGAAACTACTGATGGAGAAAAATCTTACTTGGGACTTCTCAAAAACTCGTGAAGGACTATCGTATAAGGTTGTCCTGTGAAAAAGATATATTGTCCGATAAAAGTATAACATGATTTACATACAAATCACCAGCTGTTCCGTTTTTTAGAATTTATGTTCCTTTCATTAGTAACTTATCTCTACTCAGTATCTCTTTCAATTTAGGCATTTGTTCTTGTTTTAAGTACCTACAGCTAATATCTCTGGTAGTTTTATTTTCTTACTCATACCTTTTTTCTGGTAATTATTGGTCCAACCTTTAAAATTCTTACTTTATCACTAGAGAACTTTAGTTGAAGTTAGATAAAAGTTCTTTTTATTTAGTTCCTCTTTTAGGTATATATCGGAGGCCAGGATACTCTCCTGATTCATGTCTCTGGAAAAGCAAATTAATGGAGAGCAACTTGGGGACCACTCCGGGATACTGAGTGAAACAAAAAACCAAAAAATTCTCGGTATGGTTCCTGACATGCTAGCCCCAAAAATACACGTAGAAAAGTCGTACAAAGTCCTCTTTCCAAAGAGAGACGAATGGGTGAGGGGAGAAATCCTCTTCCCAGAGACTGAATACGTAATGTACACAGATGGCTCAAAAACCCCAGATAGAGTTAGGGCCGGTATTTTCAGCAGGAAACCAAAGATTGAAATATCTACCAGTTTTTGCAGGAATGCTACAATCTTTCAGGCTGAAGTCTTCGCTATCGAATTGTGAAGAGAGCTTACTAGCAGACCTTTAGCAAACAAAAACATAAGTATCAGATGGCCAAGCTGCTTTAAAATTACTGAGCTCCAACGAGATAAATTCTAAACTTGTATGAAATTGCATCGAATCCCTGAAGTACCTTGGTGCGACAACAGAGTGACCCTGATGTGGGTACCTGGGCACCAGGGGGTGGAGGGAAACGAAAAATCCGACACCCTTGCAAAACAGGGGGCCGAATCTGCGTTCACTGGACCAGAACCGGTTTTTGGAGTCACTACAAGTGCCGCCAAAACAATTATTTCGGACTGGGCGAAGAGGAAAATACTCACGTACTGGTCCGATATACCAGGGTTAATTCACTCGAAGGCGTTCCTACCTAAACCCTCGAGAAAAACAACTAAGCAGATCCTAGAATGGAGCAGGAATGACCTGCGAATTCTAACGGGACTGCTACAGAACACTGTCGTCCAAGATACCACCTCGGAAGGATAGGTCTGAATCAACAAACGAACTGTCGGTTTTGCTGCGTGGAAGACGAAACTGCTGAACAAATACTATGTTTATGCCCCGGCCTGGGAAGAATAAGGTTCAACGTATTTGGTTTTACCAACCTAGAACCTGCTGATTTCAAGAAAATCTCAGCCCGTTACAATCATGAACTTCGTGAGAAGGGCTGTGCGGTGAACTGTAACCACTAGGGGTGAGCCACAATAGACCTACTAAATGTCGCAGTGGAGGGGCGACCTACGCCCCACTCACATGATACCTAACCTATCCTAGGTATATATCGTAAAAAGTTAACAATTTTCAATAGTTTCTTTTGTCCTAATGTTTATTATTTTTAAATGGACACCCCTTTTGTTTAAGAGAAATTTTCCTTTGTTTTTGTAATTAGTGTTCGGTAAAAATTAAATATCAAATAAAAAACTCGCAAATTTTAATACAAACTACATAAAAATACAGTTATGTTACAAAATGAAAAACGCCACGGGTTTTTACAACTGAAGGCACCGCTACCATGGCTTACATCTTAACAATGACGGAAAAAAAATAAAAAAATAAGATAGTTATTGTTCGAGGAGCAATATTCAGTCATCTAATGTTAAAATACTAATTTCTTTTCATTCTACACAATACAAATAAATTGTATACCTGTTTGTGATAATAAATAAATTACAAATTAAATTAATGATTATTTACTGCTAAGGTTATACATCTTTCCAAACATCTAAACCGATAAAAAAAATTGTAATTGTTTAAAAAAAAATCGATTCTTGCAATTATCAAACAACCAAAAATCGTTTAATTTGGTACCGAATGCATCTCCTATAGTTGGCCACAAACTACACATGTATTCGCAATTCGTGATTTGTCCGGTTCGTAAATGAAAGCCCAAACTTTGCGTGTATTTGCAGTTCTTGATTAAATGAAAAACGCATCCTTTGGTATTCTCCAATTGATCGCCTTCAATAGCGAATCACTGCGAACACGGGAACTACGTTGTTTACGAATAGATTTTTAACGAACGTTTCCCTTTACTCTATTCACAAATTTCCCGCGAATTACGCATCGCGAATGCGCATTTTAATTACCTTATAATTTTATGATTACCTGAAGAAAAAATTTATGAACATTGGATTTTTACACATTTAATTTGTTACTTAAGTTTAATAATATTTCCAACATTCTACTGATGCCACTTTTATTAAAAATGGGGAAAAAATATATTTTTTTTTATTTTAGAGTACATACTTACAAATAAGGCCTATTTGATTAATTTAAAGGAATGTGATACATAAATTGTGAATAATTTACCAACAGAAGATTCCATTGTTATCAAGAGAAATTCATGACTTGTAATTAAGAATCTCAAGCTGTGACGCCACATGTACGTCACTTTTTCTACCGTTGTCAAGCTGAAACGTCAGTTACACGTTACCTATTCGGTAAAAATTTCGATTAGACATTTTTCGGATTTAATAACCTCAGTAGAAACTTCAATAATATTTTACATTCACCTAATAAGCAAACTATACCCAGTGGTGTTATTACCAAGAAAAAAGATTCAACTAAAAACAATCTTTTTACAAAATAAATTGGAAATTACTAGGTATTAACATATTGTTACTTATCCTTACCCGGATTGTCCCATTAGATGTAGAACAAGATACGTTAGTACGATCAATATGTAGTTATAAATAATCTAAAGGTGACCTATCGCCTCGCATTAAAATATGAAACGGTCCCATAAACCTTCGCTGATAATAAGGTGTAACGTTTTAGAGTAGAATGTTTTTTTTAGCTTCAAAATGTGTAAACTCAAAAATACCAATTCAATTATAAATATTACCAAATGATAATTCGAATTCAGTTTATTATTAGTCGTGTAACGTAGCAGGCTCTAATACTGTTTTTAAATGATCGCATTTAGACGATGTAATGCTCGAACAACAATGAGTGGTCTAAATAAAGGGTGTCCCAAAATTCACGCAAGATTTGAATTTGCCACCATTTGTGCGGTAAAGTGTTGACAACAAAAAAATGACAATTTAGGGCTGGTAATTATGGAGTACTACACGAGAGAACAACGCGTTTCCATTGTTGATCAATATTTAAAAAATAACGAAGGTTTGTCGGCCATAGTTTGCAAATTTCGTACAAAATATGGTCGGAATATTGATTTAACTTAACTGTGACGAAAGTAATTAAAAAATTCAGAAAAACTGGATTGATATTGAAGCAGTGATCGAGAGTGTTGTTGAAGTCCAAGAACATCAATTAGGCGCCGTGGGCAAGAATTGCAAATTTCAAGCTCTCTACAGCATATACTCACTTAAGATCTGCGTCTCCATGCTTAAGAAGTTCAATTGACACAAGAACTGAAGCCTAATGACCATGTACAGCGAAGAGTTTGTTGAACTAGTGGATGCTAATTTTTCGAGTGAAATCATCCCAAGCGATGAAGCTCATTTTACCTAGATGGCTTCTTCAATCGTCAAAATTGCCGCAACTGAGGTTCAGAGAGTTCACAAGTTATTGTCAAAAAAAAATGCATCCATAACGTGACACCGTTTGGTGTGGATTTTGGACTGTAGGTATTCATTGGACCAAACTTCTTCGAAAATAAGGTCAAGCAGTGAATGTTGCTCAATATCGCGACATGATAATAGAGTTCTTTCTGCCTACATTTGATGATACTGATGTGGACAACATGTGGTTTCAACAAGACAGTGCCACATGTCATATAGCCCGTGAAACAATTCAATTACGAGACATTTCCTGGCCGTGTACTCTCTTGTTAAGGTGATCAAAATTGGCCCCCTAGATCGTGTGATTTAAAGATTTTTTCTTGGGTTATTTGAAGTCAAAGCCAACAAGTCCACAACCACCAGTGCATTAAGGAAGGAGATTCAACGCTGCATCAACGAAATTCAGCCACATTTTTGTAAAATGGTCATAGAAAATTTCGACAAAAGAGTGCGTATGTACCACCAATGCGGTGAAGATCATTTTCCCGATGGGCTATTCCATGATATATAACCATATCCTATGTATGTTATGATTCAATACAAAAATTATAATTTTAAAAAAATAATTCAAATATTGCGTACATTTTCGGACACCTTTTATAACGTTTGACATGGATTTATTAAGAAATTAAGGGAAAGTGACCAACAATTATTAGTAGAAAATTGTGTGCTTAAAAACTAAGAGAAAATGAAGTATGGAATCTCTACAAACATGTTTGCGTAACGATTTCGTTAATAACAATATTAAATTGTTCTTTTTTTATTTTTTTATTTCGTAATTAATAAAGATTTTAGAGTAACAGATTTTTATAAAGAATTTGTAGAGTTTAATTATTTTAGATAAACAAGATTACAAAAATAAAACCGGTATAACTAACCTTAGCTCAGTGTATTTTAATAATTATTTGATGCCAACTTAAACATTCTCAACACCTCCATTTAAACTAATTTTCTTCTTAACTCTTTTGTGTTTTCACAAAAAGTTACCCCCAAATCGCGATTATTTTAAATGTGGGACAATCTTATTTAATTATATTAACATTAAAAAATTTAAACATTTTTACGCGGTCGTAGTAACCGTGCCAGTTGTTACTGGATCTTCAGTCTTCGCCTTTTTTGAATTATCACTGTCGGAAGGTGCGGGCGAGGCAGATCTTTTCAAAAAGTTCGATTTAAATTGAACTATTATCGCCGTCATATTGTCGCAACCCGTACCGTCTCCCAATGTGTTAGGAGCTAGACAGTGGTCAAACATCTGAAATGTTAATTGTGGCATTAAAAACATTAAAATATAGATAATTTTCTGTAAATGTCTAGAAGCGGTACTTTTTCGTTAATAACATTTTTTATGGAAAGCCAATTTTTTATAAATAAATTGTTTAAACATAAGAGAACAGTCACTGATAAGTGGTTCAATTCCAGAAAATTTTGAGCGATTCGCATGAAAAAAAGGTAATACACTTAACCGAAATGAAGAAATAAATATTGTAGGAATCGGGTTTTTAATTTCCCCTTTTTACTTTTCCGAACCAAAGCGTAAAAAGGAAAAGTATTGGTTTACCCCCAAAAATCAAAATTTCCAAGACCATGTGCACTGCACGTTTCATGGCCCCACGCGTCGAATGGCACCATTTTCGGCGTGACGGATGTTTCAAATTTTGTCGTGTGTGTGTGTGTTGAAAAATCTTGTGGGCACGATATCTTGAGACAGGTCACTAAAACTTACAGAGTAGAAGTTTTGTCCAAAGGACAAGACCGAGTTCGAAGATGGGCCATAACGCTAAGTTCCTTCAGGTAGCTGCCGTACAAGGTGATCCTTAAATTTACCGCATTTTGTACTTTTCGCATGATAATTTCAGAAGGAGAGCTAGTGCATTGAAACTAACTATATTAAATAGAAGAGCCCTCGGTTTGGAAAAGTTAGTTTTGCTATGAC
The DNA here is from genome assembly GCA_950111635.1 of Agelastica alni. Taxonomy (NCBI): domain Eukaryota; kingdom Metazoa; phylum Arthropoda; class Insecta; order Coleoptera; family Chrysomelidae; genus Agelastica; species Agelastica alni. Next base: position 20,604,546 of record OX467717.1, on the reverse strand, counting down.
AATACTGTTTATTCTGTCGTTCTCTGCGGTCTGAGGATTACAACTGAAAGACCGTCGTTTTCGGCGGTCGGAGGAATACTACTATTGCATTGAATTTTTATAACAAGCGAAAAACTAAGATATTGTACATTTACAAAAATGTTAGAATTAAAGTTTCCCAATTATACATCAGATAATAATTTTCTATTGATTGCAGAATTGTTAACTAAAATATAGCATTCTTTTTTGTACTTTTTATAATAATTTATTAATTCCGGTCTACACTTGTGTGCTACTTCCTGATGTTTTATATTCAAAGACATTTACCATAAAAAATTAACCTAAGTAACATGACACTACCTGGTGAACAAAATCAAATGTTCTGTCGATTAATAATCGATTCGGCAAAACCATAGACAATACTGACAACTGAGAACCTTACTTATTTCTTCAATTTTTTTATTTTTCTCCTAAACAATATCCTTATTTAACGGCATTATAAAATATCAGTCATCTTAAAAATCACTTCGGTTAAGTCTATCAGACTTAAACTTTTAAAGATAGACATGTTAACAGTCCCCACCATATTTTCTAAGTCAGCAGATGTACAGTGCCGATTCACATCGAATTGGGTACCACTGGCGTATCGTAAATAATTTGTAAAGGTTACCAAATATTTCTGTAGCAGAAAATGTACTAAAATTGAAAGTAAATAAAAAAATATATAAATTGATAGTTTCGAGATCATAAGGGTTTGCTCTTTTTGCTAGTGGCAGAATAAAAAATTACTCCCTTATTCTAAACGCTTTAATCTTACACCATAACTTTCCATTAATACATCTCTATTATTTTATGGTGCTAAAGATTTTGAAAAATGTTTACATGTTAATACTGACAACTAGGAATTAATATAAAAAATGCAATGCATAAATTGAAGAGACGAGGATTTCATACACAAGGAGATGCTGATAAAGATTATAACAAAACGAAAGTAGGTTTGATATAATCCCAAATAAACTAAACTTCATTGCCAAAAAGAATTTAATAGATAATTGATAAAGAATTAAAAATTAACTACGCTCTTTCTGGACGTTCTGGTAAGAATTGCAAGAAGCTCAGGCAGGATCCACCCATACAACATACGGCTGCAGAATTCCAGGACGTTCATCTGTATACATGACTTTCAGATTGTCAAACTAACTTTCATTTAAGGTTATTTACCTTCTCTTTTGATCTTCCATTTAAAGTCCTTCTCCTAACCTTTAAGACTAGTAGTAGAGATAAATTACTAATGAAAGGCACACTTACAACGCCCCCCCCTTTGCTCTCGTATTATATGAAAATTATAAATGTTTTCCTTAATTCTTTGATCCTGTCCTTCTGAACTGAAACCTCTAAAGCGATGCCTTCCGTTTGATGTTTTTAGAGATGAAATACAAGGTTGCTTACCTGTCTCTACTCTTTCATCCCCATCGTAGATACTGTAAAACACCTGTTTCAATATTCCTTTCACAACCAATAGCCTGCGGCGATAATTATTAATTGAAACTTGCAATCCATGTTTTGTCTCGTTTTCCATAAATTTAATTACATTAGCAATTACCTCTTTTGTTTATGCAGAGTAGTTCTTCTTATTTTTCAGTGTACCCATTTTAAATAATATAACGGCAACAAAAAACACCCGCACACTCATACAACTACTAACAACTAAACCACACCTATAGCCTCCTTTTAGATGATTACATATTACCGCTTAGAAATTTGACGCGTACTTCTTTGTTTACCTACAAGCAGGGTTATTCGGCAACCGTCGTGTGTTTTTGACGTTTCATCCTACTCCGACTGATTTAACCGGAAGTATTCCCTAACAATAATAATAAATTTAATTTAAGTCTTCATGCGAATCGCTCAAAATTTGCTGGAATTGATCACACATATCAGTGACCATTTTATTTTATGTTTTAACAATATATTTATAAAAAAATCAACTTTTTATCAACAGAACCATGTCCATAAAAGGGGTATGTTTAAAAACAATATTTTTCTTTTGATTTCAACAATAATGCAAAATATATGTGACAAAATGTGGGTACAAACCTCTTCGCATATAGTTGAGAGCTTATCTTTATTCTCCAATAACCTCGGCCTAACAAAATCCACAACTTCCTGACTTGACATGAAATTCCAGATTCCATCACAAGCCAACACTAAAAATTCGTCTTCCTTTGGATTGATAGTCAACGTTTTAATATCTGGCAACGCTGTAATCATTTGTTCCCGATCCGACAGCTCTTTGTTCTGCTTGTAAGCGTGATCGCCGATCGCTCTCGATAGATTGAGACCACCATTAACGCGTCCGTCAGCCGTTACTTTACCTCCAGCTTTTACAATCCGCTCACGTTCTGGATCATCTTCTGGTTTGTGATCGAAACTCATGTCTATCGCCTTACCATTCCTACAAACGATACACCTGGAATCTCCTGCATTAGCAACAAACAATTCATTTCCTTTCAGAAGTGCTACTACTGCTGTACAACCGCTATCAGATCCTGGTTCTTCCTTCATATTTTTAGCAAATTCCAAATCTTCATCATCTTCATCATCTCCATCTTCTTCCTCCTCTTCTCCATCCTCTTCTTCGTCACCAGAAGTACCTTCTTCTTCAGAACCTTCTGCCTCTATTGCTATATTAACTCCTTCGCCATCTTCCCCATCTGAAGATCCATCTAAAACGAGATTTTTAAAAATAAAAAATTATAAATTTGTATCTATTGATTAATAAAAAGCACGAACTGTATTATTTACAATTAGATCCTTCAAATGTTTTATCTTCTTCATCTTCACTGTCAGTCTCTGTACCGAAATCCAATAAACTCTTGTACAACTGATTTGCATTTCTTTTAGGCCTTATCGAGACTCTTTTAGGAGTCTTCATAGCTTTTCCTTTTCCTTTATTACTGACATCGCCATTTTCTTGGGGAGTTGAGCTTGTGACGTCAATTTTTATAACACTCTCAGATAAATCGCCATTTTGGATTACCGCTACAGATTCTTTGACTTCATCCTTATTGGAACTTGACTCTTTTACTTCTGACGAAGAAACTTTTTCCTCTGGAATTGAACCATTCTTTTCAGAAGGTGATGAGGATTCTACATTAAAAAAGTAAGTATTGATTATGATTCCTTCACTATTGTAAGAACAAACCTTTGGTTTTATTTGAAGATTTGGCATCACTATTGTTGCAACTTGAACTACTAACAACTTCAGAGTTTCCTGGTTGAGATAGATCATTCGCCAACTTTTCTTCAACATTAGAGCTGCCTGAAGAACTTGCTGGGCATTCTGTATCTTCATTTTGTTTGCTTTTTAGATAAGGAGATTTTGTAAATTTATCTTCATCCTTTTTAAGATTTTTTAGTGTTGGATTAACAAGATTGGTATATTTTTCTATAACCTGCTCAATTGGCATAGTTGCTTCCTTATACAAATTATCTACATTTTCTTCATCATCACTATCTTCTTCTGCCTCTTTTTCACCAGCTATCTCTTTTAACTCAGCTACAACCTCTCTTGTTGCTATTGTAGCATCAAATCCTAAAAATCCTTCAACGAGGGCACGTTCAATGTCACCGTCCTTATAAGCTAGAGTATCTTTTATGAACTGAGGTAGTTTTTGAGAGCAGTATTGGGCCACCTCGTGGCCTCCATGCCCATCATAGACTGCAAACAGGAAGGTGTTGGTATCAAAATCCATAAGATGATTATGAGCATCCTAAAAAACACCATTTATATAGATCTTTCTATGAAAAAATAAATATAACTGCATATTTTAATAATCCTAGTGTTACTCCAGGCAACAGTCTTTACTTACGCAATTAGTAATATAAAACCATGTAACCTGCTCAAAAAATAAAACACTTGTTGCCAAAGTAACTGCAATGTTGCATTAAATTTAACTATGATTCTTAAAAATTTAATGTCAACATTTTTTTATGGGTGATGTACACCACGTGGCAACTTTTTGACATCGGTAGAAAGAGAGACATACATGTGATGTCACTGCTCAAGACTGGTAATGTGAACGTGGTATAACAAATAATTTTCTTTCTTAAGATTTTTAAGGACTAAACATTAATATTGAAGTGTTAAAAATTAGGGTTTAGGTTACCTGTAGCCCAGGCCACTTTCTGAGCATAGAATCTCAAGCTGTGATGTCTGACATCACATGTATGTGACTCTTTTTTCTGTTGCCAAGCTGAAACGTCACATGCACTTTACCCATTAGCAAATCAAATAAATAATAAAAAATAATTTACTATTTTTAGTATACCAATATTTTGTACTAAAAAAATATGGGACTAAAATATCTAAAACAATTATTTTAAAGTTTATTCTGACCTTCAACTATGGTTGCTATAAACAAGTACATTTTATTAAATATTTATTATTGAAAGATTTACAAAGATATTAATAATTATATATATTAATAAATCAATTTAGTTTACATTCATTATTAGGATGTAAATTGGTTTATTTTAATAAATTGCAAATAAAGGTATGCATTAATACTCTGAACAAAGCAGTTAACATTAAATTTAATAATGATTTAACTACAGAAGATTGTAAAGTGGTTACCAAAATTCCTGTGGATATCTTAATTCTTTAATATGCAGAAATTATCAAAATGTTTAGTTATTTAGTAGTACTGATAACAATTTTAGTCTTCCATTTTTATATTTTCCAAACTTTAGAAAAATAGTTATTAAAAGATTTAAGCATATAAAATGTTAGCTATTAGAATTTCTTAATAAACAAATTCAAAATATTTAAATAAAGGATTAAGTGCACAGTGTGAAGTAAAATGAGCCCTAAATAACTCAGCAAATCTTTATTTTTGTTAATGGTACAACTCGTTTTTCATTTTAAAAAAATTGATCAGTTTTTTATCTTAAATGTTTAGTGAATTGACTTTGATCTTTTAATAGGTTTTGTAAAACCATGATTATTAATTATTATTAGTATTATACATACCTGTTAAAAATAAATAACATTGACTTTGAAAGAAAATAAGCACTCAAATAAACTAGTTACTACACACTTCTAATGTTGAATTGACACCCTCAAAAGTGAATGTAATTATTGTTTTAGTATTTAAAATCCAATAAGCATCGGCAGTATGATATTGTAATTTTATATAAATTAGCATTTAAATTTTTGAAATTTCAATTAGTATTTAATCAATTATTCATTTTGATAAACCTTATATGATGTGTACGTAAACATGCTATTTACAAAACTGGAAAAAATAAATACGAATACTTAAAAAAGGTATAATTAAACATCAACGGTAATTGTCTACGTAGCAACTACAGATTAGTATATTTTCATCACTATTAAAATATTTAAAAAATAAGCAGCAACATTTTGTTGGAATAAATACTGTAAAGAGTATTAAAACCAAAGTATTACCTCTTGTGTTACACGCCAGCCTTGCATAGAACTAGCCCCGCAGTTCAATCTGTCGTTACTCTCATCCGTAGACACTTTATCTGTTACTGGCTCCGACAAATAAGAACCCATTTTGTTTTATTATCTGTAAACTTAACTAAACTTAAAAAAATCAATTATATACACAAACCGGCGGGCATACAACTTGTTAACTTGCATAGATATAGAAAAGTTAACTTGCGTCCAATGCGTCCATGCTGCCGCTAAAAAGAAATTTTTGGATTTTGACAGTTTGACAGCTAGCTTGATTTTGAAAGCATGTTCCAAAATTCATTAAAAAAAAATTATAGTGAGAATATTCAACATTTGTAAATAAAAATGATTAAAAACTTATAAATATTAACATGTTTATACATTTTAAATTGATATTGATCCAGTAGCAATTTAATTTAAGATTTAACTATTCATTAGTTATGTCATGTGACAATGATTATGTCTTTGTCTTATGTCATTATGTCAATGTTTCCGTTTCCGAATTTTCCAACAGAGGAAAGTAATCTGTAGTGTTTAGATTTTCATATTTATCTTACTTTATTTGTAGTTTTTTTGGTTAATTTTGGATGCCTCAAAGTGTGGAAACTTTTTGTAGTTAAAAATTGCTAAAAGCACGTGGTGTATCCTGAATTGTTAAATATTTATTTCAAAAATTCAATATGGCCTCCAAACAAAAACGCTATATTTCGGACATCAGTTCATCCGAAGAAGATTCGTATGAAGATTTAAATTATCATTCCAAAAAAGATGTAAGGCCCAAGTTAATTGGTAAAAATAATCCTTTTTTTAACGAGTCAAATTTTCAGAATATGTTTGAGTTAACCGACAGAACCAGTAGAAAACCAAGATGTCTGTCCAAAAATGCTTTAATGGCCAGAGAAAATCGCTTGAAAAAGAAAATGTACGTTAATAAACTTGAAAGAGAAATAGTTACACTTAAAACCGATAATAAAAGACTTTCGTCAATTGTCGAGAATCAATCTTCTTTAGTTACAGAATTGAAGAGAGAAGTAAAATATTTGAAAAGTGTGATTGCTAATAGTAGTGATATTAGAAACTTAGTAAGGAATATTCATAGTAGTACAGGTATGTCAGTATCGTCTTCATTGGATAAAAATTTATCTTTGAAAAATGTTTATGTTGCAAAGCACCAAATAGAAGAAAGGATTGATAAACTTGAAGAAATTCAAAATTTGGATGACAGTCTAATGGGTAATGATGTGAATTGGTTTGGAGGTGTTTCAGATTATCAATTAAATATATCAGATGACATATTTAAACTAGATACACCTTCAAATTTGGAAGAACATAATTATACAACTCAACTTAATGTAAATGATGAAGTTGGAGTATGTTTACATGTTTCAAAACACAAAGTTTCTTTGGAATTTTGTACTAAATGTAGTGAGAAAGCTGAAGAGTCCTGGAGACAACTTTAAAGAACTGTCTGTACTTTATTATTATGTGTATAAAACTAGCTTTAGATTTTTTTACAGTAGATCAGTTTGAATAAGGAAAATACTAATATTTTATGGTAAGATTTGGTTACAATATAATCAGGTTTGTAAATATGCTCTTAGTAATTTATACTGTTTCAACAGTTTTAATGTGAGAAATAATTTTGATTTAAATATACACCATAGGATGGCCCTTATTTTTCAAAGTTTAAATATTTTTATTTTCTAAAATTTCAGATCAAATTTGTAAAGGTAAAGGGCCTTGATAATTGAATAATCAAATTCACACAAAAATTCCATTTTATTTATTTATTTATTATGTGCAAAAAAGTTTGCTCTATAAAAGTTGTAGAACTACAAAAAAAGCATAAATTATCCATTAGTTTTTTATTTATGATTGATAGTTTCTGAGAAAAATGTTAAAATATCTTTTTTTTACTACAAATCTTACCTCACAGAGGTAAAGTCGCTTTTTTTAGAGTCTAGAAACTTTCATCAAAAATAGCTTACAATCTGAAGTACGTATTGTTTATTTTTTGTGAATATTTTATAATTTTCCATCCTTCATCCTTCTCTCAGCCCAATCATATACATTTTTTAACTTTTAAACTAATTTCAAACTCTGTACAAAACTTTATCTGTCAAAAGGAATTAGTCATTTAAGTCAGATCTTTTGAAAAATTCTCTAGTTTCGGTGAAAGCAAATTATTAAATTTCATCGTTAATAATATCTGGGATTTTATTTATTAGTATTTGTATCCGCTTCTCATTTTTTATTGATAATTCTGTTGCCCGATTTAAAGCTTGATCATTTTCATTTTTGATTCAAATGGCAAATTTGGAAAATTAATGCAACCACTTCAGGACTCAAATACAATACAAATCTTGTGATTCTGTCTACCCATCGGGTTGGAGATCTTCCTCGTGACCTTCGTCCGTCGACTGCCTGGAACCACCAGCTTTTCTAAAGCATCCAGTCTTATGGAGACGTGCCCTCAATACCGCACTTTGTTCCGGTTTATTCTGTTGGACAGTCTGTCCTTAATTTTCAGTTCTTCTAGGATTGATATATTGGTGCGGTGCTGCGTCCATGATATTCTTTTATTTTCCTTCAGTTCGCTTGTCTGATCGACCAGGTTTCAGCCACGTATGATGCAATTAGGAAAATTAAAGGAGCGACCAGCCTGATTTTCGTAGCTTTACTAATTGATGTGTCATTCCATATGCGTGTTAGTTTAGTTGTGGCTGTTCTTGCTATTGCTAGCCGTTGCCTTATTTCAGCTTTGCTACCTCCTGTGTTGGTAATGAGGATGCCAAGTTAAATAAATGTATCTACTACTTCGAAAACCTGTCAGGTATGTGGAGAGTTGTTTGTTTTCCGGTCTACTATCATGACTTTGGTTTTACTGATGTTTAGTTTTAAGCAGTACTCTTTGCTTATATTTCTCAGCCTTGTCATGATCATTTCCAGCTAGAGTTGATCTAACGACAATATGAGAGTATCTCAGATTACTTATCAGTTGCCTTATCTTCGCCTATTTTTTCTATAAAAATGAATGGAACTTATGCTCATGATATATTCCTGAATATCAAGACCCTCGATAGTAGCAATCAAAATATGAATATTTTCTGTAATTTTATGATTTTTTCGATTTTTAAGGCTATTGCGACACCCTTCGCCTTTATTCCATTTTATTCCATTGAGCTGAAATTTTTATAGATTTTTTTTCATGCAATGGCACAAAATTGGGGGGTAGCACAAAAAAAAACGTAAAATTTTTTTGACCAAGAGCAACTAAGGGCCACCCTAATGGACATATTCAATTATAATTCAACCATTGTAAATAAGACAATTTTCTTAATCTTAAAATTGGTAGTGACTAATTTTATAAGTTGTACAATACCAGATTATTGAAAAAAATCTTAAATATTTATTATTTTTTTAATTTATGGTTTCATTTGGGTTGTAAAGTCTATTTTTCAGTTATTCCAAATCTTCCATAATTTCGAGATAATATATATTTTACATAACATGCTCAATTTTTTTACATTTTCAAATAATTCTGAAAGTATTAAAAGCTTATACGAATCATACAATTTTAGATTATGTATTGTAAAATTAAAGTTTCTCAAGGTCATGTTACACTAATAGTCCTATGACCAAGAGCAGATTTGATAGGTATTCCAGAATGGCTAGAAATTTCAGAGGATGTAGCTAAGACCATGTTCTCAACAGTAAGGCTAACGGGTCCGATGACCCCGGGGCGGTTTAGCGCCAAAGATGTAGCTTTCCTCAATAATTAGTGATGATTCTAGAACAGTTAAAATTCATTTAACTCTAGATAATCAAATGTGAAGATATATGCAATGGAAGTGGAGCGGTTTAGCTAGTTAAATAGGTTCCAACTGATCTAGAATCATCACTCATTTTGGCTCCACCAAGTGGCCAAACCGCCCCAGTCGGAGGCTAGTCGAACTAGCCTTATCGTTGGGGACACAACTACATCTTTTGAAATTTCCAGCCGTTCTGGAATAACCATCAAATTTTGCACATGGCCCTAGGACTATAATGATTGTAATTACTAATGTTTATTAACAAGCAATTTTACTAAAAAGCAAAAGTTTTAAAACTGATCTATTTATTATATTTAAGAACAAATGTGATACACTCTTTCCTTACACTTTGCATTGTATTTTTTGTCGAGTTGTTACTTGTTATCTTTTTTTAACTTTTCAGGAAGTCCTGTGATGTACCCCAATCATGAAAAAGCAGAAGGCTTGCAGATCTGTTTACTTTCTGCTCTCATTTTTTTAAAAGGTGGGACAAACAGCATTTTTTCTGTAACTTCCAATGTGTTTCTTAATATTTAGTTTGTTTGTATATTATTACTTTTAATGATTAAATTAATGTGTATTTGTATCAAGTATGTATTGAAAAAGTAACTGCAAGTCGATTTATTTACTGTAAATTTTAATCACTCAAAAATAAATTATACATAGTGGTAATAACGTATTGATTAGCAGGTATAAATCCTCATTTTTAAACTTCTTAAATTATTATTTAGTGGAATTTAAATATTAAATAGACACTTTGGAAGTAATTTTACCGATTTTATTGTATAGTTGTTATTAAATCTGATTTGATTTCAGTCTCTAAACTAAGGCGCCTAGTGTGACTGCTCCATTTGGATAAGTATGTTACTAATGTTGTATCGTTCCTTTTTTTTATAGAATTGTATTAAACTATTATTAAACAATTTGGGTATGTTTTAAATTTCAGCTCAGCTGTAAGTGACTTCCAGAATTTTGGCATGTAGATTCGAGGGTTTTGCAGCTAGACGTATTTTTTAATCAGGTATGTTGACAATCTGTGTAAGGAAAGAGTAATAAATTTTTTGTATTGGTATAAAACGTTTTTTATTTATAAAAATATCTGGTACTCCAATATGTTAATATTGTTAAATTTTAAAATTAAAGCATGCTGTAACTTTTGTTCGTCTTTATTTAATACAAGCTTGAGATCATGGAAACTCTCATGGACCTTGGGTAACGCGCACGGGACGTTTCAGCTTGACAACGGTAGAAAGAGTGACGTAGTTGTGACGTCACAGCTTTAGATTCTACCTATCTGTTAAAAAGTGGCCTCTGCTACATGTAACATAAACCCACATAAATATAATAAATACTAAAATGCCAATAGGTACATCGAGATTGAGTTAAAATGGCCCCCCCACATAGCAAACAATCACCTACCACTTGTACATGCGCAGAAAGTCTTTTCTTGTCACATCGTTGCCATGTTTTTTTTTCTTGGTATTTTTCAGATGAAGTTACGAATAGAATATGTGATATTAGGGCAGGTTAATTGGTAAAAATCTAGAAAATCTGGCAACACTGCCGCAGAAGCGTACGTGACTATAAACAAGCAAGGAAAAGAACGGTGTCGTATTCGAGTTTGGATGTTTACTGCACTCCGCTCTGCGGGAGGAAAAGTGGTACTTTCCTTCCGTGTAATACAAATAGCTATTTCAGCACGTCTCGCATTCTCCACTGACACGGGAATGTCAGTTTTGGGTAATAAAAAGAAATTTTTCTACAACCGTTTAACAATGTAGCCTTTGACTCTTTCAAATCCCAACACAAAAGTAGTGTTATTTGATAGCATTTGCGCTCGTGAGTGGAAAAATTAAAAAAATGCTCCCATCCAATTCTTTCATGATGGAAAATAGTGACAGTGAACTAACAAACACTATTTTAATATTATTTTGACCACTGCTGACAGGCGCTGTCACCTTCTACATCGAAAAAACCCCTGTTGCTGACGTAACGATATCAATATCAACAAAACCTCTGCTTTTGAATTTCATAGTGGGAATAAGTTTTACATAATTTACGCGTATGGACTTTACGCTCCAGTTTTTTTAATATTATTTTGACCACTCTGTTGACAGCCGCTGTCACATTCTACATCGTAAACACCCATCTGCCACCAAAGTGACGCGAAGTTTTTTCCCCTACCCAAAATTGCTCAACGTGCCTAAAGAAGTTTTCATATCAATAAAAAGTGATTTTTCTTTTAATTTTTATTAAATAATTACAAAAAACTTAATTACAAGTCATGAATTTCTCTTGATAACATTGGAATCTTCTTTTGGTAAATGCTCCACAATCCATGTGCCACATTTGTTTAAATTAGTCAAATAGTCCTTATTTGTCAGTATGTACTCTAAAATAAAAAAAATATTTTTTCTCTATAAATGTACCTAACTCGCTTTGGGATTGTTTAAAAGTGGCATAAGTAAAATGTTGGAAATGTTTAGCACCTCGATTTTGTTATTAATTATTAAACTTAAGTAAAAACAAATTAAATGTGCAAAAAGATACTTACTAGTTTTGCATGAATTGGGTTTTTTAAATTCTGGGAACTTTAAAAATCCAGCGTTCATAAATTTTTTCTTCAGGTAATCCTAAAATTATAAGTTGATTAATGCGTTTTAGTATTAACTTTTATCGCTTTATAGATTGAGTTTGTTCCAACTTCTCGAAAAAACACAGTGAATGGTCACTTAAGCGCAATGGGTAACGTGTGCACGTGACATTCAAGTTTGACAACGGTAAAAAGAGTGACGTCCCATCTTGACACTCTATCTATCTGACAAAAAGTGGCCTCGGCTACAGGTAGCCTAAACTCTACTTTTTACACTTAAAGAGTGACGTACATGTGATATCTTAGTTTGATATCTTAGTTTGAAATATCTTAGTTTGAAATTCTTCTATTTGAATATTACATTTTAGTTTTTAAAAATTACTAATAATATTGTTCCTTAAACCTAAATAATTGTCAAAAAGCTCAGAAAACCAAAATTGTTAACCAAATACACACATAAATATATATATATATATATATAATTTGTTGTACCCATGAACATAGGAGGACTAGACTGCGGATCTAGATGCGATAGTTGACTCCCGATGAGAAAGAGACAGTTGCGCGAGAGGTTGTTTCGCGCTCTCTATAATGGGCGGGGTTTACGCCCGATGGGCACCCGGCGAGCTGAGTGGAGGGGTCGGGTTCGAGACTCAGGCGTAAGCCCCGCCAATTAAACAGAGCGCAAAATAACCTCTCGAGCGACTGTCTCTCACCAGGAGCCAATTCTCGCAACTACCGATGTTAAAAAGTGACCACGTTCTGTACGCCACCCATAGATAAATGGAGTTCTTACCGTGAATAGACGGTTTTCCATTTTTACCAAACTTGAGGCTACGTAAAAGCTTTAAGTAAAAGCAAAATAGTAAATATGTTTGCGCAGGCGCAAGTAGTTCAGTTCACTTTTTGGATCACATTAAACGCAACAAAACATAACTTTGGGATCGTTTGTGAACCAATATCTGAATGGTTATTTCGGTGTTTGCATACTTACATGTGCATGGGTATTTCTACAGCTGTCAATAGCACTTTTATTTGGTCAATTAGTCGATTACATAAAACGATCACAAAACGGTTCTATATTCAGATTTTCTATACTCGGTTTTTAAACTAGGAGGAGTAAATGCAAAAGCACAATTACACAGCAAATGTCACTAGAGTCATAGATAGATGAAAATCATAGACCATATATTTAGACATTCTAAATAAAGATAGATAACATTATTTGCACAAGATTTTAAGCAAGATGATTCTGTCTTCCATTCATTCCTAACCTTACACTACTCATCTCCGAAGCAATGATCTTACTTTCATGCTTTTTCTGCCAACTCAAATATTACAATTAATTAAACACGGTGAGAAAACCAACCGGTTGACGAACAAGATGGACACTCATACCAACCAGTCGAACAAGAGGGATTCCGTAAGGGGTTTAGTACTATCAACCACCTACAGACACTTCATACTCTTATTGAAAAAGCCACAGGGTATAATATAGCACTCCATTTGGCCTTCGTCGATTACCAAAATGTCAAAATAGATGATGATTTAAAAACCGGCAATATTTCAATCAAAAGAGGAGTAAGACAAGAAGACACCATCTCCCCAACACTTTTTACCCTTGCCTTGCAGGATGACTTCAAAAAACTTAACTGGCAAGAGAACGGGATTAATATTGATGGAGTGCGTCTAAACCATTTACGATTTGCCGACGATATTGTGGTCATTGCCAACACAGGTGAAGTGCTTAAAAACATGCTTCGGGAGCTTCATCGAGCATCGTTACAAATTGGACTTGAAATGAACTTAAACAAAACAAAGATCATGAGTACAGAAGACATTCAGGTAACTGTTAACGACCAGCTGTCTCTGAACATATTTACTTAGGCCACAAAATTCAGCTTGGCAAAGAAAATTAATTTTCTGAAATCATAAGAAGAATAGGCCTCTTAATTATGGAATGTTGATACTTCAACACTGGAAGGTTCTGGCTAGGAACAGATTCATCTTTCAAACGCTTTCTATGTGTTGTTGAAGTTGAATAATCACAAATAAAATCATAGATCATTGGATAACAATATCAAACTAACCACTGAAAAAATTATCTCTACAAAGTGCTTGCTGCAAACAAACACAAACTTTGAGATTGGTTCTCCTATCGTTCAAATGTAACACTTTCAATGCTTAAATTGCTCAAAATAATATATAAAGTTCAATTTTCATCCACATAAACAAATGTAGGTTAGTTTGTTGTTCACACCTCAATAAGTTCATACGATTAATAATAGATGTCGCCCACTCCGTAATTTTTCCCTATTAACCCAATATTTGACATTTAACAACATAAAATAGGTGAAATACCGGATTTTAAACAACAGCCAATTGCTAGCCAATGAGTAAGTATGCTACAATCGTATCGCGCAGCATTATAGACGTCTTTGTTCTGCTCTACATAAGCTCAATTACACATCTCTGTTACTCTTTCGGGAGATAGGTCCATTGACAGTTAATAAAAATCAGTAATGACAGATCTGACATTTGAAACGTATATTTCGTGCGCGTAAACTTTTCTCTAAAAAAAAAACTAGAACCAGAAAACAGAATTTTAACGCGAAAATTCAAATCGCTCCTCCTGGTTCAAAATAGTTCAGTATAGTCTTACTCGAGGGCGTATAAAGTCAACGCATGCGCATAAATTCAAATACCGTACAAAAGCTGCAGGTTGGAACAAACCTAATAGAAAACGAAACTAAATTCTCACCACGAAAAACGTCGTTTCGTATTTGTACTCATTGCATGAGAGATTTTCTACAAGATGATCATAAAACGAAACAAACATTATCAAACTTTTTCTTCGTTCCTTTGTAACCAATTCATTCATAAGAAGTAAAATGTCGCAGCATATTTTGTTAAATCTAAAGGAATAATACGCGTCTGATATCACTGTTTCTCTACTAGAGTCATCCATCATCTGAAAAAAAAAAGATTTGCGCAGGTAAGAAAGTGCATTACTATTTATTTTATCATGAATACAATGTACGTTCAACAACCTCAAAACGTAAGGATATTTTTTAAATAGATGCTAATAATATTTCGAAATGACATTTTTGCTGGCTCACGCCAAAGAATCAGGTATACTTATAGAACCTCATAAATTCTCTTTTTGTTTCCACAGAACTCCGTTAGTTGGTACCCTGAAGACCAGGAGGCGATAATAGGTAGCTATCAGCTGAAATATAGGTATAGGGACCGCGCGTCAACTGTAAAGGCAGCACTACTCCCGATTCTGAAGCCCTCTGTTGTTAATTTGACTAATTATTGTGATGGATGTAGTGCAATAAATAAATAAAGTAATTAAAAAAATTAAAAATATAATTAATTTTGTCCCATTGTGTTATATCTTGAGGTTTTAGTGGACTTGCTAACTCAAAGATACACATTAATAGACAACACAATTATTTATCCGGTTACTTCCATGAAGGCGTTAGCCTCCCTTCATTAGCGCCAATTACATAACCCTTGATTGTCGTTTACCGCTTACGGTTGACACCTGACAACTTGCGTGTGCGTTCAGAGTGGTTATGTGATCGGACTTTACACAATTACAACATTTCTTCCTTTTTAAATAAAAACCATAACTGAAATTATAGAACTTATAAATTTAATCTGGTTGGAGGCGTCCTAAAGTAGAGCTAGGAGTGGGAGGAGTTAAGTTCGGAGAGGAAGTTTATTATTGTTGTTATTAGTTATAAACTCATCTTTGCCTGCAGTAGTTTTTCTCGACGTATTTGCAATCTTTCAAATCTTTGCAATATTAAAGTGTTTTTTTTAATTTTTCCGGCCAGGAATTTTTTTTTTGCAAATATGGATGAAAAGGATTTTCCGATATTTTATTATCAATAAAATGAGCACTACAAATCCTAGTATTTTTTGTTGGTTTCCAATTTTTAGGAAAAAAAATATAGGGGTTATGTGGTGCAATTAGATAAATTACAAACTTTTATATTCGTTTTGCCATGGAGATATGTGCCCAGGAGTGCCTCGAAAGGGACATCCGTAGCGCAGAAATCTTTATTCTATCAGATAGCCAAGCAGCACTAAAAGCTCTGAAGTCATACACTTGTGAGTCTAAGCTGACTTGGGACTGTAAGCAATCCCTGAGACAACTGGCAGCAAACGACCAGGTCACTTTAAGGTCACAGAGTAATTAGATGCAAACTGCCTTGCCAAGGAAGGGGCAAATACACAATTTTCGTGCCCAGAACCTTTCTGTGGACTCTTCAAGGTCCATTTGAAAGAAGAGGTTCGACGCTGGGAAACAGATGAAATGAAATCTGGAATAAAGTGCCAGGACAAAGACAGGCGAAAAGGCTAGTGAGCCTCTCGTCAAGGAAAGCTAAACAGCTTATCGAGTTGGACAAGAAAGACTTGAAACTGGTGACGGGACTCCTCACTGGACACTGCCCTCTGAGGTATCACCTGAAAAATATGGGCAAAACAGTAAGTGATAGTTGCCGCTATTGCGAGAACTTAGCTGAAACTGCAGAACATTTGCTTTGCGAATGCCCAGCGCTTTTCTGCAAGAGGCTCAAGTTCCTGGAAGGGGCCTTCTTAAAGCCCTCTGATGTCAGGAACTTGGCTCCCAGGAAACCGATAAACTTTGGTCTCGGAATCCCGGACCTCGAATAGATTAAGGGTTATGCACAAAAGATCTTATAGGTCGAGGTGCTTGAGAGGCTGCATAGCCTTCACGACCCCCCCTACAATCTACAACTTTTGTGTTTTATTCGAACTTAACTTACTTCATATTTGTTTATGTTAATACGACATATTATAGTTTACACTTTTCATAAATTTACAATTATTTTTATTGCACATAATTTTTGACAACATTTATAATAAACGCAGATAATTAAGTGTACTCTTAAGAAACCGATAAACCTTCACTTCTGCATGAACTCCAATATTACGACTGTGAGTATTTGAACCGCTTCGAAAACAACATGTTGCTTTTTATTAAGACATTTTAAATAACTATCCAATCAATTTAATTAAAATTAAAAATACTATTATTGACATGTTTGAACCATATGATGTCCATCACAAAGTTTAAAAATTTAGCCACTAAATGGCATCACTATCGTCATGCGCGGTCCCTATATATGTATTCTTGTTAAAACGGAAACAATAAAACGCAGAAGCACATTCATCAAAGAGCATCAACAAATAACTAACTTTTTACAAAGAATAAAGATACCTACATATTTATTTCAGGTGACAGCTCTACTGACAGCTACCTTCTATCGCCCGCTGAGTACTAACTGACAAACTGACAGAATTCTGGGACACAAAAAGTGTATTCTTTGCTCACGCCGCATCGCTTTAAACCTTTATGATTAGCACTTTGTCCATCAAATGTGTTAAAGAAGGAATAAAATCTTTAAGATGTGAACGGTTGTACTGGAGAAAATTTTAAGAAAATACGTCATCAGCTTAGGAGAGAATTGTTTATAACAACAAGCGGCTAAATTTTAGCGGGCAGATGTAATAATTTATAGGTTAAAATTTAGTGTGGTTGTGTGGATGCCTTTTGCTGCTATAATATTTTTATTTATTTTCAATACCAATACATTTAATTATAAATGTGGAGTGGGGACGCTGTAAGTGTACTTTCAATAGTGAAACTTTTTTAGTTTACAACACGAGTTAGTTTTCAACATATTTATAATTTACATAGATTGTAGGACTTTGTATTTTACAAACGTGGTTTGGAGAAAAAATATCTAAAAAAATTTAAAACTTACTTCAAAAGAATCTATGAATCTACTCCACAATTTTCTCGACCACATTGTTTTGTACATTCCATCACCTTTGGGGTTGAAAACCAACCATTTTGCATCTGGTTCCACTATTCTTACTGTAAACCAAAAATGTTTATCACAATAATAACCATTTGAATAAAGTTAAAATTTGTTGTCTATAATATTAATGGAGCAACCAACATTAACTTTATTAATAGATTCTTGAAAATAAATATTTCAATCAAAACGATGAGATTACTTTTAGTTTCTATGAAAAAGTGTGTTGCACTTACATTCTTCCATATCTCGATTAAACCATATTGGTCCAGTGATATTTTTGGAATCTGTTCTGTAGGTAATAGGAATTGACCAACGTGAAGGCCTGCAAATAATTGTAAACACGTTAGACACCATTATTTCTAAATTTTTGCTGACTAGGTACTAGTAATAACTAGAATTTTGTCATGACAATTTTCCTTTGGTAGAGACCTTTGAATATAAAACAAACTGGAACGAGCATTGCTATTCTGTACGGATGCTAAAAGTGCGACGGAAACGGACTCCATGATCCTCCACGTATGACTCAACATTTGAATGTTTCCCTGTGAATGTGTCAATAAAGTGGATTTTTAATAGATTTTAGCAGTAACAAGGCGTTGTTGTGTGCTTTAGTGTAAATCCTTATTAGTTAACCATTATAGACATCGAAATAAATTGCTGGTAAAACATATTTATATCTATAGGAAGATTACAACAAATATGGTTAGTTGTTTATCTACACTGCATGGATGCTAAAAGTGCGACAGAAACAGCCTCTACGGACCTCATGTATTATGATTCATTATTTGAATGTGTATCAATAAAGTGAATTTTTAATAGATTTTATCAGTTTAAAGTTTTAATAACTGTTAAAATTAGTGTGACAAGGCTTTGTTATGTGCTTTAGTGTAACACTTATTAGTTATTGACATCTAAATAAATTACAATGCTCGTATCTGTTTGTTTTATATTCAAAAGTTTAAACAAAAAAGTACATAGCCTAGATCTTTACCCTCCATAATTTGTAACTTGTTATTCCTAGTTTTTTTGTCACGTCCGTCTGCGTACAACGGGCCAAGACTTACCTATTAGATCCATTCCGGACAGTCTCAGCAATATGCTGCTTCAGCACGTAAGTATTATTGTTTTCAATTTCTACGTCTATAACTGGGAATTTGCTTTGGTAGAGATAACTTTCTAAGAACGTTCTCAACGACATTTTAGGAACCACCTCTTCCACGATGCTAATAAAATCGTTAGTTGTGACTATAGAATAAGCATGTCTGCTTAAATAACGTCTAATGACTTCTTTAAATTTTTCCTGTCCGATTACATTTTCTAACATTAGAAGAAGAGACGAAGCCTTAAATAAAAAATAACAATAAATTAAAAAGTTAAATACCACTTCAATAACTAGTCATAGATTTTTGAAGTGAAACTTCTATACGCGCGCTGGAAATAAAAACTCAACACGCATGCGCGTTCTGTTGTAGAGGAGAGGAGACGTGTGCATAGAAATACTTAGCAACGCGACCTCTATTTGTGTAGTCCACGTGTTTGTAAAATGACAATTGCAAAATATTGTTAACTAGAGGTGACCCGTGCGAATACTTCGCACCGATTTCGGTCAGTTAGGTACGTAATATAATAAAGTAAAAATAAATAAATGTAAATATTTATTAATTTTAAATATTTTAATTTACAAAATAGTAACGAAAACAGTCTTATGTTACCATTATTATCCTAGATGGTACCCGCGACTTGGTCTGCGTAAGATCTAGTAATAAAGACAGTACCCCTAAGAAGAAGCGACAGAGCATCTCAATGCTATAGATGCCAAGGATATAACCATACACAAACTCACTGTACGATGGCAGTGAGGTGCGTAAAATGTGGAGGAAATCACCGGGCGACTGACTGCAAGAAGAAAATAGAAGAACCCGCGAAATGCGCAAACTGCGGTGGCACGCACATCGCAAGCTTTAAGGGTTTCACTAAGGCACACAGGAAAATCCCCAGAAAAGATATACGGCAAGGAGTGTCTTATAGCCAAGCGACTAGAGGCCCCGAAACCCCTCAAAACATGGAAGCGCCAAATATGTTGCAAATGATGCAACAAATGTAGCAATTTCAGAACATGATGACACAAATGGCTAACTTCTTTAGCCAAATCATGCCCATGTCACAAGGAACAAAATAAATGCCCAAAATACAGGTAAGTAAATCAAAACTAACAATAACCCTTGTTTTATGTTTCAGGAACGAACGAGCCCGAAGACTGTCGTTTACGCGACAAAACTAAAACTGAATTCAGAGGAATTCAGTAAATCTTAACGAAAATTTAAACAAGATTTAAATTTTCAAGAGTCTCTACCCTTCTGATGTTCGGGCGAAGATACAGAGTATCAACCTGAATTCAAGAACTAAGATGTCTACTGCATACGTGCAACGGAGGGTTTTTAGTGAGTATAGCCCTTCACGAGAAGGGAAGATTCTCACACTCCCTTCGCAGGGAAGAACCACAAAAAAAAGTTATATTTTATGAGCTTTACATACATGCGTTTAGAATAGTATAGTAGGATTTATTATTTGATTTGGTATTAAATGATTAATATTTTAATAACAAAATCAGGAACAACCATAGATGCTATATTTTCTCGTAATCTCGACACAATCGAATCAAGAATGTATGTATCGTATTTTAGCTACCAATTGTATCGACTGTAGCTATTATACCAACTTCACAAGATATTGAAGCACCCAGTAATGTACAGATTTTAGAAATAAATTAAAAATAATATTCATATGCAAACAGTAGGTACCTAGTGTATGTCGTTCTATAAATACTTCATTTCAATCCTTATAATATTCCATATATATTAAATTTAATCCTAGCCGTTTAAACGTTAGAAGTTTCGCTTCTAATATGCGCACATAGTTCACACATATTTTTTAATAATATTTTTAAAACATGAACACAACCAAATAAAAAAAAGAAACTTAACAAATGGGAAGCAAAGTTGATATACCTATAAGGTTTCAAACAAAAAATAAATACTTATCTGGTAAGTTCAAGTCATAAAAAAACAAATTAATATTAAACAGCAAAAATTCTTACTTTGTCGTATACCATACCATTGAAAATATCCTTAATATTATTTACATTTGATAAATATGAAATTATCGGTCGACTGTTTTCATAAATTTCTGTTTCCAAAAACTCGTCAAAATTAAAAGCTTTCATTTCAGATAGCTAAAATAGTAAACGATTATTAAAACTAAGAACATACACAGTGTTTCAAAATTCATGCGAAAAATTCAGATGATTGCCTGTATGAAATTATGATGGATCTTTCGCATACAAAAATTTCCACAGCACACTCTCTTCCGAGATATCACCCCTAAAAGGTGGTGAGCAGAATTAAGTTTTAATTTTTTTTCTCAAATTTAAGTAAAGATAGAAACTTGAAATTTTGTAATTTTCGTGCACTCTCGAAAAACTAACCTCCGGTATTTTTTCAACATTCCTGTTACATTATAAGGGGGTGACATTAGCATCCGTTACCTTATTTAATATCAAATCTTTTTTCGAGTTTTAGTTTTGTAAAATAAAAATACATACATATAGCCTTTTTCACGTAGGAGTAGACAGAGACCACTTTCACTTCCGCTACGGTTCTTACACACATATTTTGCTTCCTCTACTTTCATCAGTGCTCTCATACATGCTCGTCGGTTGTTGGTACTCTTGACCTGGCCTTTTTTTAAAACAATGTTGATCTGATTGAGATATGTTCGCCGAGGTCGACCTATACCGACTTCCGTCCATTCACACTCGCCTTATAAATTTGTTTCGTCAATCTTCCTTCATCCATCCTTTCTACGTGTCCAAACCATCCAAGCATTCCTTTATCTATCTTTGTAACCACATCTTCTTTTACACCACAGCGTTCTCTTATCTCACTATGTTTTACTTTATCCAACCGAGTCACTCCGGCTATACTTCTCAGACTACTCATCTCCACAGCATTAATTCTATTTTCATGCCTCTTCTGCCAAACCCAACATTTACTACCGTATATAAGTGTACGAACCAAAATTCCTTTATGCACAGCCAGACGTGCCTTTTTTACACTTTCTGGCTGTTCATAAAACTATGCAGTGCCCCATTAATTTGTTTTCCTGCCAACACCCTTCGCTCAATGTCACAGTCTTACTTTCCATCTGTCTTAAACTTTGAACCCAAGTATACAAACTCATTCACTTATTCCACTCTTTCTCCCTTAAACATAACTTCACAGATTGTCGTGCTTTCTTCTCTTTCAAAAACCATTACTGTCGTTTCGCTAATAGTTATTAAAATATCACTTAAAATTCCTGTACATTTAAACATATTTCTTAATTTTAAAGTTTTTTCCTAGAACCAATAGAATTCGGTGAAAAAAAAATACAATATCTTGATTTGCCTTCTTTATTAAATAATATACTACGCATAGAAAATGGAAAACAGTGAAGATGGAAAATGCAAAAATAAAATACGATTTATAATAAATGTTGGAAAAGACCACCTCCAGCCAAAATTAAAACTTAATTTTACTCACCGCACTTTAGGGGTTATATCTCAGAAGGGAGTAGACCGAGGAAATTTTGTCACAGGCCAAATCAATCATAATTTCATACGGGCAATTACCTTCTGAATTTAGAAGCACCCTGTACATAAATTCGAACCCCGAGTATGATTTACCTAAGTAAAACGTTGCATTAAACAAAAAAGTACGAAATTTTCAAGCGGGAATGTTATCATGTAGAAGGGGGTTATAGGTGTGGTTAAATTTTAGTAGTTATATGAAAGCGTGGGTGTACGGCTATTTTTGATTACTTTTTATTACTGTTATAATTTTATATTTAAAATGATTAGACCGAAAAATAAGAAGAACTACTCTGCTGAAACAATAGAGGTGATTGCTAATGAAATTAAATTTATGAAAAGCGAGGCAAAACATGTCTTGCAAGTTCCAATTGATAGTTATCGTCAAAGGATATTGGTTGTGACAGGAATATCGAGAAAGCTGATTTAAAGTTTCCACAATGACGCTGAAGGAGTAGAGATAGCCGAGCAACCTTGTATTTCATCTTCGAAAACATCTAATGGAAGGAGTTGCTCCAGAAGTTTTATTTTAGAAGGACAGGAGCAAAGAGTTAAGGAAATCGTTAATAATTTTTAAATAATACAAAAGCAACGGTCGACTTTACAAGCAGTTTTATAAAAAGTATGCGATGCACAATTAGATTTATCGGTGGACAGCCAACTTTAAGAAAAGTACATTTTAAATTAGGTCTTCAGTAGCAAAAAACATCCGATAATAGAGATGGAATGGAAAGTTATGATGTAAGATTGAAACTTTTATATTTTTATTCTGTCACTGGCGAAAAGAGCAACTGCTAATGATCTCGAAACTAACAATGCATAAATTTTTTTATTTCCTTTCAAATTTAATACATTTTCTGCTACATAAATAATTAATAATCGTTACAAAATATTTAGGTTACGCCACAGGTAACCAATTTTGTTTAATCGGTATTTGAAGTGACGCTGTTGTTGTGATGAATTGGGGACGTTGAAAGTGTGGCTTTCACTAGTAATAATTAATATCTTAAGAAATATGCTCCCTAATCATGACACAGTATTACAAAAAAATGATGAAGTTGTAACAAGGAGAGAACCAAGCACCTCTGTCCCCCTTAGCAACGACCCTATTAGGAATTGATAAAAGTATATTTTAAGCGTCTTTAGAAGTTATAAAAATGTTTTATTCATGAACGAAATTACCTGGTCGGTATTATTACCATCCTCTGCCAACAATTTGTAGCTCATGTAGGTCGCAAATCCTTCTTGCAACCAAATATCATTCCACCAAGCGTTTGTTACTAAAATGCAGACAAAATTGTAGTTGCTACGATCACATGTTGTTTCCTTTGATGTGTAACATCTTTGCTCTCGCTTTCTTGCATGTGTAACATCTTTCCTCTCGCTTACTCGCAATTTGTGCGAGTGATTTCGTAAATGTGTATCAGTAACAGGAAGTCGCGGAAGAACGCGCTATTTGATTTGACGAATGAGCGCGCGGTTAGAGTTGGCCGTCAGATAGACGTTAACCATTTTTCCGAGAGTTAAGTTAAAGTGTTGTGTATAAAGTTTGCTGTTATATGCGTAAACTATATAAATAAATATTTACTGTTGATAATAAGTCTCACTTAAGTGCAGATCATTGATAAAAAATTCAAGTAAGTAATAATAAATAATTATTTGAATAAAATATTTCAGTATTGTCTTTTTTAAATTTTGAGGTTGATTTCTGTCACTGTCAGTGTAAATTAAATAAAATACAATTTTCATTAAAAAGAATTATTGTTTGTTATGAAAAATCATTTCAAATAATACCTGGCCCATTTTTTTCAGAATATAATTTTAAAATTGCTTATTACTAAGGTGAGATGTCAAATGTTACACATCATATGCGACTACTATAAGGCTCGCTCGTTTTTTTTAATAGGCAATATATATTGATAAAAAAAATAATATTTATAATTGACGTGAGTTTCTATTTGTTAATAGGTACTTGCTTTCTAGAGTTAAACGAAAATTAAGGTGAGGACACAACACATCCCCACATAGCAGTGCAACTCCCATGTTAAAGTTTTGGGGAACAAGTTTGAGCGCCGCACAGTATTCGGCCGCAAAACTAAACTACTGGGGTTTTTATTTTAATATTTTATTCTACTTACAATCTGACTGGTTTCCTGAGACCGTTTACTTGCGATAATTCCAAAAATTTAAATTTAGATTATACCCAACGATCAATGGATATCGAATGGGAATATATAAAATAAACATATTATGCTATGCCGATGACGCAGTACTTATAGCGGAATCAGAAGATGGCCTCCAAAGGAGGCAGGAACAGGCAGGAAAACTTAACATGCAAATTTCCATAAACAAGACCAAATGCATGACTATAGCAAAGGAACCTCTGCGCTGCAAACTGACAATAGAAAATAACATTATAGACAAATCATGTCATTCGAATACTTAGGATGCAAAATCACAAGTACCGGGTTTCTGAAAGATATCAGGACATCTTAGATATCCAATCTGGAAAAACAAACACCTAAGCATAGATATCGAAAGTATACAAAGTATGTGTACGGCTGGTGATGACATATGGTGCGGAAACAAGAGCTGAAACATCAGTAACAAAGAGGATCATCCTAAGAACAACTGAGATAAAGACCCCTAAGAGCAAAACCGGGATACACTTTAAACTATAGGCAAAGAAACACAAATATAAGAGAAAGGTGTCAACCCGACGACGTAGTCAGATGGATAAGGAAAAGAAGAAGGAAATAGAACCAGCATGTCAACCGAATGAGTCCCGACAGAATAGCCAAGATAATACGAAACAATACACCACATGGAAGAAGACCTATGGGACGACCACCAAAACGATGGAAAGGCAGTTGGCAATTAACCTCGCAAGAATTGCTTTAAAGAAACCGGAACTAAACAGGCGATGCGCCTATATAAAAGAGGAAGAAGAAGAAGATCAATGTCTGATCAACAATAATTATTCAGTTAAAAGATTATGCAAGACAAGAAAGTTTTTTAGAATGTATTGCATTTTATAGAAACCGAAATCTGTCTGATCGATCTGAGATCTGATTGTGATCACCTTCAGTTGCCAGAATTGGAAAGAAAAATGATATTTTCCCACTCTATTAACCTATTAAAGTTACCTGTAATAACGCGTTGCTATAGTCCCATCGTTTACCCGGCCACTTCGTAATATATTCCCCATTTTTGGCTGTTTAAAAGATTTAAAAGAGAGTGCGTAAGGATTAAAAATGAATGATTTGATCGTCAAATGCTTTCTTTACGCCGATGATCAAGTCATATTAGCATCATCTGAAGAGGAGTTGCATAATGCCCTGAAAATCAAAGGGATGAAAATAAATGTAAGCAAAACGAAAGTAATGGTTTTTGAAAGAGAAGAAAGCATGACAAACTGTAAAGTTCTGATTAAGGGAGATAGAGTGGAACAATTAAATGAGTCTGTATACTTGGGTTCAAAGTTTAAGAGAGTTTGGTTGAGT
This sequence comes from Agelastica alni, assembly GCA_950111635.1. Taxonomy (NCBI): domain Eukaryota; kingdom Metazoa; phylum Arthropoda; class Insecta; order Coleoptera; family Chrysomelidae; genus Agelastica; species Agelastica alni. The sequence continues at coordinate 20,578,689 of OX467717.1, read as the reverse complement.
TTGGCAGAAGAAGCATGAAAATAGGATTAATGCTGCGGAGATGAGTAATCCGAGAAGTATATCCAGAGTGACTCGGTTGGATAAAGTAAAGAATAGTGAGATAAGAGAACGCTGTGGTGTAAAAGAAGATGTGGTTATAAAGATAGATAAAGGAATGCTTAGATAGTTTGGACACTTAGAAATGATGGACAAAGGAAGATTGACGAAACAAATTTATAAGGCGAGTGTGAATGGACAAGACGCTAGAGGTCGACCTCGGCGAACATATCTCGATCAGATCAAGATTGTTTTGAAGAAAGGCCAGGTCAAGAGTACCAACAACCGAGGAGCATGTGTGAGAGCGCGCCCGCGCAAACGTATTTTCTATTTGCTTATACTTGTGCATATTATCGTAAGTAAATAGAAGGAAGGCACAAACGGATCAGTTCAACACTGTTCGGATCACTTTAAACGCCAAAAAAACATAGCTCAGTATATATTAACAGTCCCCTTTGTGTTTATTTACTCACCCAAATTGCCGAACCAGAAATGACTCAGCTCATGAAACATTACTAATTTTATTTGATACTTGTCGTAAAATTTTAAAGAAGTTGTAAGAAGGCCTTCTCTAAAAGTAATCAATCCCCAATTTTCAGTAGCAGCACTCTCATTTCTTTTGTATTCGATCATATCTAAAAAAAATTAATACATTAAAATTTATTTTAATTAAATACTGCTCAGAACCGGATTAACCCAGTTTTGGGCACTAGACATTTCCTTCTTACTGAGCCTCCTCTCTTTCATACAAGAAATAGAGCACACAAAAAATATAAAACAGTAAATAGAGAAAAAGTAAATACACAATGTAAAAAACTAAAACAAATCTTAAATTTTTCTTAATAAAAAATTGTTTGTGCCAGTTTATATTGTAAGAATAAATAAACACGAATCATTTTATAACAGAAAAGGGGGATTGTGTGTACTGTGATATACAGGATATCAATAGGTAAAAAAAGAGGCTATAGAACACCAAATTTTTTTAATTATTACAAGCCAATTCTCAAACGTTTAAGTGTCAAGCCATCATCGGGAGAAATTTTTGTCACAAAGTTGTTTACAAAAGACTAAACATATAGAAGACATGACTACAGCTCAACAATGAACATTACAAGATGAACAAAACATTAAATAAAATTGTAACTAAATTACATCATTTAAAAGATTTTTTCTAACAAGACATGTAGGTATGTTTTATCATTTTAAAATTTTTAAAAAACATGGAAACATTAAAATCAAATTTAAAAAAAAAATGGTGTACTATAGCCTTTTTTAACTATTGATATAAGAATCATTTTGACAAAACGGGCAAGTGCTGCACTGCCGCCTTTATTGTTACCCTAGTAATTATCAAAGTTTTTCGAGACTTTGTGTGGTCGAAACGTACTTTTTTAAACTTAACAGTATGAATTAAGCATTCAATTCTACATTTACGGTTTTTTCTCATTTTTGTTCTTTCTCAGAAAGGGGGTATTAGTCCCACTTTCCTATCTACTTTGTTTAACCGCTTTACGCTTAGTGGATGTCAGTCCCAAGTAACAGATACGGCTCGTTTGGAATTAAACAATAAAAATAACGTTAAGGTTGGCGATCATTCTGGCTATCTGTATTTTGAAGAACGCTGTGCGAAATAAGGATCTGGTACTTGTTCCATACCATTCTCTCAAATTCTTAAGCCACGATGTCCGTCTTCGTCCTGGTGCTCGACGGCCTTCAATTTTTCACTGTATTATTAGTTGAAGGAAACGGTATTTCTCGCCCCCTCATAACATGTCCGAAGTATTCCAGTTTTCGTCGCTTCACTGTGTTTAAGATCTCGGTCGTTGTATTTAAGACATCAGCGTTACCCTATCACATGCCAATGTGATACAGAGCCGATAACGGTTAATCATCAAGATAGTCGTCGATAGTTATATCATCGCTAACGGTTCTTGGTTCAGGGAAAAACACTCATTCATATTTTGTCACATAAAAGACAAACATTATTGATACACAATATATTTCGTTCAAGCAAAGATAGAAAATATACAGCATTGTATTATTTGTGCTAGTGAAGGAATCAATTTGTACTTACCCAATTTGGGCAACGGGTAACTGATATTCGTGTAGTCTGAATAAAACTTTAATGCCTTTTTGGTGCAATTGATGGCAAATATATTATTCGTTTTGCTAGCGTTGAGCGTATAGATTCTTATAGGGATGTTTTTTCCGTTGTATTCAAAATGTTCTTCGTAATATGGATAGTTAGTAAACGCGAAGGAAACTAGATAAGTCGACATTTTTACTGAAGTTTCGAAGTCGTACACTACATCACCGGCGGAGGAATATTTTTTCTAAAAAATATCAATTATTTTGTTGATGGTGCAATTCGCATATTCTCAAAAATATTTTACATACTATTTCGGGCATGTTCGATATGGCTACGAAACTCTCATTCGGTGATATCAATCTTAAATTAAAGTGGGCTTTAAATGATGGTTCGTCAAAACAAGGAAATACTGTTCTTGCTTTGTGCGGTTGCAGGTCAGTCACAAAAACGTACCTGAAAATTAATAATAGCCATATCCTTTTGGGTTTATAGTTATCCAACAATTTTTTGCGACTGCGTAAGAAAAAGCAAGATAGAAAATACGTTTACGCAGGCGCAAGCGGATCAGTTCAACACTTTTTGGCTCACTTTGAACCCCAAAGAACATGGCTAATAATTTTATAACTAATCAAACATTGTACAATAGTAATTTACGTCATACGACTGGTAACGCTGTAATAACACTTAATGGACGTGGACGACATCTATTATTGATCGTATGAACTTCTCGAGGAGTGAACAACGAACTAACCTCCATTTGCCTATATGGGTGAAAATTGAACTTTATATATTATTTTGAGCAATTTAAAAATTGAAAATGTTATATTTGAACGATATTTTGTGAAAAATTGGTGTTAAACCACAATCTGAAAATGTGATATGGTGATAAAATCGCAAAAAATATGCTCTGTTTCACAATGCTCTACGTATGGGCATGGCGATTCGATTATATTTTTGCATTTTTCCTTCTAATCCTAAGGCAGAAATGAAAGATGATCTTAAAGATAGGTAAACCAATCTCAAAGTTTATGTTTGTTTGCATTAAGCACTTTGTAAAAGATGATTTTTCAGTGGTAAGTTTGATATTGTTGTCCAATGATCTATCATTTTAATTGTGATTATTTATAGTGACATCAAAAACACAGAGAAAGCGTTTAAAAGATGATTTTGTTCCTAGCCAAAACCTTTCAGTGTTAAAGTATCAACATTCCATATTTAGGAAGATATAAGTGACCGAAGTTAATTGGATTAAAATATATAATCCTTAATTGGTCGAACACGTTCACCCACACAATACAAAATGTCCGAAATTGATACTTCGATTTTCATAGGCATTCCTAAAAATTGAAAAATTGAAAGTGACGTAACTTTTGAAAGGGCCGTTTCCTCAAATTGGGAGGGATGTCATTCGACTCGGTTGGTCATGCTGCGTCGAATGACACTAGTGGCAACATCGTACCATACGTTTTGTACGAAAAAAATGTGTTTCTAAAAATTGAAAATTAAAAGTGGCGTAACTTTTGAAGGGGGCATTTCCTCACCTTGGGAGGGGTGTTATTCGACTAAGCTTTTGAAGCCGGGTCGAATAAAATTGGTCCCCTTTTTTTTTGGTTGTCCCATAAAGTAAATTTGTACCATTCTATGATAGTGATGGACAATGCGAGTTATCATTCCAAAAAAGTTGACAAAATACCGACATGCAGAAAAGCGAAAATTATTCAGTGGCTTGGACAGAAAAGCGTAATATTTGACAAAAGTATGGTGAAAAACGAACTGTAGTGTCCGTAGTGTCTTTTAATAAAGCTCGCTTCACGGAGTATGTAGTTGACAAAAATGCACAGAAACGAAATATTACTATTCCTCGTCTGCCCCCGTATCACTGCGAACTAAATCCCATTGAACCCGTTTGGGCCCAAGTAAAAAGTTTTGTAGCAAGGAGAAACACGACGTTTAAAATGAAAAATAATAAAATTCTCTATGAGAAATCTTTAAAAAATATCGATTGCAAAAAAGTGTGTTGAGCATGCAATAACATAAAAAGAAAAAAGGTGGAAACTTGACCATTTTATTTCAATGAATTTTAAATGTATATGGTAATGGTAATATAGTTACACCACTGCAGGTAGGAAATGACCCTTTTGCTGATAAAACCGTTTGTTTACGGCACGCTTTCAAATAAAAACAGGGTGGCTCAAAGTAAAATTTAATAATCCACACTATAACAGCTGTTGCGGACCATTTAGAAATAATAAAAAATTGTTTGACCACTCTGTTAGCGTTTTACATTTATAAGTAGGATTTATAACTCCGTATCATTTCGAAATAGAGTGTAACAATTTTTTTTATTTTCTCTTTGGCTAAGGGTGATGTCGAATTGGGCCCACGGTCTGTTAGGGTCGTAAAAACGACGGTTGAATTGGGCTCATGGTCAGTTCGGGAGTGTCGAATTGGGTTCATACCTCTACAATCATAACCTACAAAATGGAATGCTCACATCCACCTTAGTTTTAAATACATTATACATCTAAAATAGATGTTTGGTTTTGGTCAGATGGGGGTCAAACATTTAATAAAGGTACTGTTGGTGTTAGGTTAGGTAAGGCTAATTTTTTTTACTTTTACAAAACTAATGTTGTCCGATCACCTAAATAATAATAAATGTTGCCCGACTGACCAGGGGCCCAATTCAACCCCGACCCTTCGAAGGTTGACGGTAACCCGCCTAGGAATGTTTTGACCGTGGGCCCAGTTCGACCGTGTCCTTGGCAAAAAGGACAATTATTAATTACCTAATGAAAAGTATCCTTCTAATATATTTTTTTTACTTTTAATTTCGATATTCGGTAACCGCAACAAAAAATTTAGTATACACAGTCGGTAACCAATTCGGTTTATATCATCAGAATATGAAACTCCATATTTGCAGCGTCATAAGTATTTTTGGTGAAATTATTTAAGTACCCAGTCTACCGAAAACACCTACCCCAAAGTTTCCTTATCCTCATATATAGCTTTAATGAATCCACCATTTTTACAAATCTTTCCAGTATATTTTATTTGGATGAAATGCTCCCCCGGTTGAATGAATTCATTATCATATTTTACTGTTATCTTCTCGTCATTTCTGTGCTCGTAACATCCTTTAATGTGATTTATATACACCTCGGATATATTTAGTTTGTGGCTGTGTAATGTGATGCCTTCTAAATTATTTTTGGTCAATACGTAAATGGATACTTCTCCGTGGAATATTTCATTTTCAAAGTCAGGCCTAATCGTTAAGGAATAAGTCGATGGAATCGCTTCTGTCGATGACAAACGATAAGTCAATAATTCTAAAAAAAAATAAAAAATTGTTAAGTTCTACATAGTTTGTTCTTACTTATAGTCTAGACATGGGGATGAAAATGCTTGCTTATACCTATAACTTTATGATTATTACTCCTTACTAGTCTTTTCATTTTAGAAACAGTAGTTTACATTACATTCTTGCGGTCGGGCCATTGGTATAGGCACCTATGTCACCTAGATCTTTGATCGTCTGTGACTACCGCTGTGTCTTCAGGGCATCAGTCCGCTGGTTTTGGCAAACCACAGAATTTCTATTGGCCCTCTCTCATTTAGATCACTTGGATCCATTATCATGCGGCCCCAGGTTTGGTACCTGTACACCGCTAGCATCGGGCAGCAACACAGAATGTGTATGTTGCTCTCTTCCTCTTCGCCGCATAATCGGCAGTTTTTCTCAGCCGCCAGCGATGTGCGCCCTTAGTGCGTATTGGCCAGTGAGCAGGCCAAGCGTGCTGCTTAGCCTACTCCGGTTCATCGACCAGAGTGCGTCTGCACTCTTCTGGAGAGGTTTTTTTTTCATCAGCTGTCTTGATGTTCTGCAGCCAGTATTTGCATTCCACTGAGCGATATGTTCTTGCTCAAGGATTAGTTTCAATTTATGTTTCGCTTCGGCAATTGGCAATCTGACCAACTGGCTTCTTGGTTCCACCAGAGTCCCATTTCTTGCCAGTTCATCGGTTACCTCGTTGCCATTTATCCCTGGGTGCCCAGGAACCCATGTAAGAGTGACCTTATTTGCAGTCGCTAACGCTGTGAGGGCCTGCATGCAGTCCCACACCACCGATGATGTTGTGGTGCAACTCACGAGAGCCCCAATGGCCGCACGACTGTCAGTGAGAATATTAATCTCACTGTTGGTTACTCAACAATAGTTTAATATAAAAGAAATTTAAAAATTAAATAAATAACCCGTTACCTACCACGTTTATCACACACAGCTCCACTTCCTACCCCTACGTCAACTCTTACTCAATACTCACTCATTTATAAGAGCAGAAAATTGTACAGTCACCTTCTTAATACAATAAAAGAAACGCACAGTGTGTTCAAATTCAGAAAAAAAGTGAAAAAGCTTTTAGTTGCGAATGCCTATTACTCCACTGAGAAATTCTATGAATATTCATTCAAGCATCAAATAATAACAAACGACTAGAAGTGTCACTCCTCGCTGCAATCGGATGTTAAGCAGACAAATTCTAGCATGATCTCTGGCTTTCAATTTGGACTTTGCAATACAGACTGTCGCGTAGTGGGATATTTCTACGAGAGCGGTATTTTACGTGATAGTATACCGGCTGGAATCGATGCGGTCGTCGGTCGAATTTGGAGGATTAACTATACCTTCCTTCAAACTTTTATAAATTTTGTTATTAATTAGGAAAACAAGTTTACTAAAAATTTCAACGACCTAGCTTGCAGAGCTGTGGTAGGAGAAGAACGCAAAAACAAACTTAAAAATATAGTTTTTAAACACCTCTGTTCCAATTTTACATAATTATTTCCATGCGTTGTAGCGTGCGATTACATTTTACACTGACATTTGCGAATCAAAAAATTAAAAGTTGCAAGATACAAAAGAAAAATCCCAAATTAACTATTTTAAAAATATAATTTTTTTTAATAATTTTGTCCCGCGAATAAATACATCTACATATAAGCAGCTTTGGTGGTAAAATATACTCTAAATGGTTTTTTAATTTTTTAGTTAAGTATGTTTTGTTATGGATCATAGACTTATTACCCAAAGGAGACCGAACTATCTATATTTGAACGCGATCAGATATTGCAAACATCTGGTCCACTGTATAGTCTAAGCATGAACTTTCTGAAACGTATTGTTGTCTAGTTTCCTGTTAGGAAAAAAAATTCGCATTTTTTTTTTTTATGAAAATAGTCGCAAAAAGGGTAGACCTATCGTGTGGGCCGCGGACGGCCCGCACTGCGACTATTAGAAGGGGAAGGGATTATAGAAAGGAAATTATTGTGGACACGCTTTTTAAAAAAGTTGTAGGTCATAGTTCTCTGGAAAAACTGATTTTGGAAGCTTATTCCATTCCGTAGCAGCCCTGTAAAAGAAGGATTCTTGATGAAGATTGGCCCTAGTAGTGTCAATCTTGAGAGTAAATTGGTGAGACTGATCAGCGTGCCGAGTTCTTCGGCCGAATGTGGCCAATGGTGGTACAAGAGTTTTTATTTCTCTGGAGCATCTGCCATGGAAATATCTGTAGAGCAATGACTGGTGTGCAACTCTTCTTCTATGTTCTAGAGGGTGAAGGGTATCTGTGAGAGTTGAGCTGTTTATCAAGCGAATGGCTCTTTTCTGAATGGAATCTAGAAGACGAAGAGAATGCCTTGGTGCTGAACCCCAAATGTGCGAGCAATACTCCAGTAGAGGTCGGATTTGAGCCTTGTACGTCGTCAACAGTTGATCAGGAGTAAAAAACTTTCTGGCCTAGCCTCTGGCTTGCCGACTTTGCGATGTTAGCAACGTGGTCATGCCAAGACATATTATTGGACACCGTGACTCCCAAAATCGAGATGGAGGGACTTGGTTCAAGGGTATTTCCGGACATTGTGATGGGATGATTTGAGGAATTCACTTTCTTGGAAAACGTGGCACTTTGTGTTTTTTGGGCGTTAAACTGAACAAGATTGTTGGTTCCCCACTCGACGATTGCTTTAAAATCTCTATTGATGGAATCAACCTGTTCCTGCCTGAGTCTATTTGTATCATTCATGTATCATTATGGTCTATGGGATTCGTTGATCATATTAGTAACAATACTAGGCAAATATTGCACTCGCTGGGTAATATTTCACATATTATAAAAACCTGAATGAAGCAATTGAATTATCAAGGAATCAATTAACATTTTGATCAGGGATATATGATTCTGTTGTCCTATGGAAATTTCTTGCTTCGACAGTGACGACGCCGCACCTCGTTCCATGAATGAGAACGTTGATGTTCGACAGATCATAGTATTTCTCGTAAATCTCGTAGCTATTTTATTACATTGTTGCTGGAACGTTATTTACGAGTAATAATAAGTACGATTTCATCAGCTTTGACTATTATTAGTGGCTTCAAATCGAAATTTGAAGCAATATGGTTCGTCAGTGCCAAGTGCGAAAAAAAACAGAACATATGAATCCTAATATTTCATTTCACCGGTAAGTTGACATATGAATCATTACTACATCCAGTGGTGTAAAGATTTGATTATAAAAACAAAGAAAAGTAGTCTACAATAAATTATTTTATTATGTTAATTATATAGAATACGCAGAATAATTCAGTATGGGGTATTTTATGTACCTACTTTAGGTTTCCAACTGATAGTGAAAGAAGAAAAATTTGGATATCTCTCCTTACTTATTTCTAGGTCAACTTTAAGCTGAATAATAATATTATGTTCCTATCACATAGTAGGTATTTATAGATTAACATGAATCAGTGTATTTTTGTTTTTTGGTATTAATGTAGGTATGTATTATTCGTGACAAATATATGAAGCCAAATGTGTGTGAATAGTACTTTTATTTTTAAAATTTATAAGTTTTTACTTACTAAAAAATCCCATTCACAATCCCAAGAATATTATTTCCCCATATAATAACGAATCCTATTTTATTTTATTTTACCATTTCTTTGAAGGGTCATAATGAAATTTCGGGACCTATTCTCAGAATTATTTCCTTTTTTTAAAATATGTTTTATTCCAATAATTGATTATGATTTATTGGGGAACATCTATATATTTTTTTCTGTATCTTTTTGAAATGGAGTAAAAAATGTGTACCTCACAGTTGAGTTTTAAAATCACATTTCTTCAAGAAATAAACAATTTTCAGTTATTTTTTAAGAAGATTATCACAGTTGTAATCGTAATTCCGAATCCGGTATGTTTGTTTTTTATTACAAACACATCATTAGAAGTGCACTCCAAATCTAAAATATATTACCTAATCCCTATTTTAAAACCTTGAGGATAGCACGCCCCTGGTTGGAGTCAAGCAAAGAACTACGCAGCGTTGCCAGTGTCGAGGAAGTTTTGCGCGGCGACAAAGAGGTCCGATTGGTATTCTTTGTCAGACTAATGGTCATTTTTATGGATTATTGCGACAAAACAAAGAGAGATTTATGATTAGGATATCGCGTCTCCTTGGGGTAATAAGTCTGTTATGGATAGTCCTTATTTATATAGGTTATATTTTTATAAATATACTGTTTGATAAAACTAAAAATAGCTAATTTTTATTCATTTATGAGTACGTTTTATGTCGAATAAATGCATATTTTATTTATTAACTGTGCCTTCCATTTGAGTATGTGTACATACATACATATAGTTACGCCTTTTTCCCGTAGGGGTAGACAGAGACCACTTCCTTCCACTTGCTACGGTTCTTACACACATCTTTTGCTTCCTCTACTTTCATCAGGGCTCTCATGCATGCTCGTCGGTTGTTGGTACTCTTGACCTGGCCTTTCTTCAAAACAATGTTGATCTGATCGGAATATGTTCGACGAGGTCGACCTCTACCGACTTGTCCATTCACTACCATACATAAGTGTAGGAACCAACACACCTCTATGCACAGCCAGACGTGCCTTTTTTGACACTTTCTAGCTGTTCATAAAGCTATGCAGTGTCCCATTCATATGTTTTCCTGCCAACAACCTTCGCTAAATGTCACCGTCATACTTTCCATCTCTCGTAAACTTTGAACCCAAGTACACAAATTCATTTAGTTGTGTGTAAGGTTAAATTACGTATTACGTCTAATTAATTTTTAAAGTTAATAAAATGTAGTAAATTGTGTAATATATACGAAAAGTTTACACTTTACAACTTATTATTGTAGAAAAAAAATTATTCGTTCTTGAACGTAGGTACGTAGGTACTTGAAATATTTTTAACGATTTACCAAGGCGAATAAAAAAAACAAGGCACATTTCAATTTAATTCTAATTTGGTTTGGGTTTCTCTGTTTAGTATTAGTACATGCTTAAATTTAGGTTGGTTTTATTACGCTGCAACGTATTCCTGATCTAAACGGCACTATAAAGTAAGTACAGCGCTCGATAATACTTACCACTAGTCACTAGACAAATATAAATAAAAAAGCACCACACTACTACACACATCGACTTGTACATTTTACACAGAAATATTTCCTTTTACGCTTCGTTTCTTTCTCGAGGCTACACCCAAAAAATTCAGGTTGACCATAAACTTTCGGCCACGAGGAATAATTAACGACTTAAATTATTTATTATTAATATAAATTCAGTTAATTATCTCTCTTGGGTTATCAACGAGTAATTGAGTAATTATTATCCACATTATATAGTAAATGTTTATTTAAAACAAAGAAAACATTCCTGTTTTATCATCTCTTATAATTATAATGACGTCAGGGTTTTCAAGAAACGTATTAAAAAAATATTCAATGAAACTGTGACTTTTTTATGACGACGTTGTTTGCATGGAAATCTCTGCGTGATAGAGAATCAGGTTTGAATATCAACATATTCAGATCCGTATTCAAAACATCACTTGGAATCCAGAGTATATTTTAACAGTGGCGTAGCCAGGAATTTATTTCGGGGGGGACCAATACTGGGGTGTCTGGGGGGAGGGTATGGAATAATACCGGTGGTTAGTCCTTTGAGAGTGCACGGAAATTACAAAATTTCAAGTTTAAATCTTTACTTAAAGTTGAGAAAAAAAATTAAAACTTAATTTTACTCGAAAGGGGCTGAGCTGAGGAAATTTTGTTATAGGAAAGATCCATCATGATTCCAAACGGGCAATCACCTCCTGAATTTTTTCGCATGAATTTAGAATGCATCAAGTGGTAGGAAACAATACGTAACAATTTAATGTAGATATATACAGGGTATAGCCGATGAAATTTTAAAACCGACTTTGAACTAACGTAAACATAAATATAAACATAAATTTGTTAAATTAAAAGGTCATTACATGAAAAACAGTTTAAAAAAGGTTCTTTCCAATGTTAATTATAAAAATGATACTTTTCTATTGTTTGTCGGAGTCCGAATCTGGCCTTCTAAAAATAAAAAAGGAAATATACAATGTGAAAACATATACCAGTTTATAAATAAATTTAATAAATGCAAACAAGGTATTACGTTTTTATTATTTCGTTGTTATTTAATTTATTTCAGGAATTAATAATAAAACTAATCCAACTACAAATATAATACCTTTCGACAAACATTTACCGTCATATTTGAAATAGAAATTGTTCAAGCGAACGATTTGTGATATATCATAGTTTAACTATAAAGAAACGTTTTGGAAAAATTAACTTGTGAATCTTCAAGTGCAGATAATTTAAATTATAATTATGAGTTTTTTAACTACTTTTATAGGTCATTTTTAGACACTAATAGGGAAAAATCACGTAATGCGAGATGGTGCAGTCAATGACAAAATATCGGATCGAGGTGTGAACAACAAAGATTCTGTCATTTGATCACTTGTAAAAATAAAGTTTTTATTGAAGGGACTTTTAGTTATCTCAGAGATTTGAGTTGATTTTTTGTGTTAAACTATTGGATTGAAGCAGGATTTAAGGTATGTTTTCGACGTTTTAGTTTTATTGTCGCTGGATTCTTGTTAAATGCCAATAAAGACCAGGTGTGTCCAGTTATCAATTTTGGTTTGTTTTCGAAGTTTTATAGTTCTGTTGTCCCTGGAATTCTTGTTGCAATGCCTATGAAAGTCGAAATATTAATTTCGGACATATTGTATTATGTGGGTGAACGTGTTTGACCAATTAAGGAAGGTGAAGAGGTTTTTAAGGAAGGCCACTTCATTTTATGTGGAACTCACCATTAAGCTAGATAAGACATGGGTTTGTGAATGTTCCTGTAAAGCAAGTTTAGGAGGATATCAAACTTGCCACTGAAAAAATCACCCTTCACAAAGTGCTTGCTTCTAAATTTTTATGAAAATTCAGGACAAATTTAGAGGCTATTAACAAGAAAAGTCACGTATGAAAATGCCATAAAGCACACTGTTATTTGGAATGTAGCTCATATCACCATGGCATTGTTATTTGAATAAAATTTGTTAATGCAAAAGTCACTTCAGTCTAATAACGCATATTTTGGAATGAATTTATTCTGTCATACACTGTTTTATCCTATAAGGCATTTATAAAGGTGAAAGGCTTATAGTATTTAAAGTTCACGTATAAAAGTGTTTTATAATGCAATGCAATTGAATGTTTTAAAATATTTATTATACAACATTATACAGCTTTAATAAGACAAGCTTAAGTAACTATTTTATAATGTTGTAGCTACTAGTTATATAGTATATAATAGAACTCTTATACAATAGGTATAAAAGTCTTATAAAATGATATTTTTGATATTGTATAAACTTGCTTATAAAGTATTATATCATTTTAAAAGAAATGATCCTATAATGCATTATAGCATATATTGTAAATGTAACTATAAAATCGTTTAATACAACAATTTTCTTTAAAAAACAAAATTATTGCAACAAAAGGCTTAATAAAAAAACAGTCCTTAAAACAACGCTATTCGACTGTTATACAATAATTCAGTCTTTTTAGAATTCCATTTTGCTAGTTGAGTTCTCTATGGTAATTTCATCAAATTTTTCTGAAATGAAACTTTTGGACCAACGCCTTCCGTTAGATGTTTTCGAAGATAAAATCCAAATTGCTTACCTGTCTTTATTCTTTCAGCCTCATGGTGGACTCTGTAAAACACATTTCTCGATATTCCTGTCGCAACCAATACCCTTTGACGATAATTTTCAATTAGAACTTGCAAGCAATGTTTTGCCTCATTTTAATTACATTAGCAATTACCTCTTTTGTTTCCGCAGAGTAGTTCTTCTTATTTTGCGGTCTACCCATTTTCAAAAGAAAAATATACCAGGAACAAAAAAATTAACGTGAGTGTTGTGAAAACCCTTGGTTTGGAACGATGTTTCTTTCGTAGTATATTATTATTGATAAACTTATTACATTTTCTCTCACGCTTGTTTTTGCATTTTTCGGCATTGTTGCTTTTTTGATGTTTTTTTTGGTCAATTTGTCAACTAATTGGTACTTTCTGGCTATTCATAAATCTTTGAGTGCCCTATTCATTTGTTTTCCTGCCAACTCCCTTCTCTCAATGTCACTGTCATATTTTCCATCTCTCGTAAACTTTGAACTCAAGCACACAAATTAATTTACTTGTTCCACTCTTTCTCCCTCAATCGATACTCCACAGTTTGTCATGTTTTCTTCTCTTTCAAAAACCATTACTTTCGTTTGACTTTTAGGGCATCATGCATAACATTAATCATCGAATTAGAATACTAGAAATAGACAACAACTGGCTACATATTTGCGTTATCTCTGTCACACTTTTCTTTCCATATTTGCTCACCATACTCATTCTCTATGTCTGTCTACATCTATGCATTGTCATGTTTATAGCTACAGCTAACTTCACTAGCCTTCGCTGTCAAGTGTCGTACTGATTCAAATTTTGAACTGTTAAAAATATTATTATAAAATTTAGACGCTTGGATAATACTTTGTTCTATTTTTTAAAAAAATAACATTTTTTTAAAATCTGTTATTTTGTAGGCAATATACTACTACTATATTAAAGGAAGTAAACTAGAAGTATCAATTACATTATTATATTTAAAGGTATAACCACCTAACCTAATTCTTTAAAATAACGTTTTTTACATATTCGTTCATTTGTTTACATAAGTAGAAATTATTCTACTTAAAAATTTTCTGAAAAATGTGACTTTATAATTTTGTTTTCGATATTTTGGTCTAGAAGTCTTATTAAAAAATGTTCAGATGTTAGAAATAAACATTCTTAGTGTCACGAACTTAACTACTAATAGTAAATATATTTATAAATATTTAGTTTATTTATAATAAAACATATCTCTTTTCTAGATGCCCAGGACAAAAGTGACTAAAAAGTCTTCTAAAAAATCGGATGATGAAATTGATAGACAAATGATATTAAAAGAATTTAATGCAGCAAGTGAGTAGGAATAATATAATTTTTTATTGAAATTATAACATGTCTCTTTTCAGCTCAAGAAACAATTGATCATTCTAAGTCAGTTATGTATAAATGTCTGGAAGAAAATCGTGCCGAACTTTATACACAATTTACTTCTGAAATATTAAATACCAAGTGGGGCGATTTAGTAAGTTCAATTTTAGATTTTGTAAATTATTAATATAGCTATGTTTTTTGTATTTTTAGAATAAATTAACTACTTTGATGGGTAATTCTACTGTAAGCATAAATATGTCACGTAAAGATGACATTTTAAGTCACACAAAATCATTTAAGAAAGGAAAAAAACAAGTCACACGAAGCTCATCTCTAACTGATGAAGGTAAACTTTGAACCAATTTTTAAATATTTTTGTTGTCTGCATAAACTCTATACTCAATGTTTTCATCTGTGTATCATTTTTAGTATGTAATATTCACTGTAAAGTGTTAAGCTTTTTTCTTCCCTGCTCTTTATTTTTACTAACATCATTTTTTCTTCATATAAACTATGGTTTTGGTGTTTTGCGATGTCCTTATAGGCTATTTAACAACAGAGAGTTCAAATTCAGTTGGTAGGATTTCCAGTCATCAATCAAGAGTCAAATCCCAAAAAGTTCTGGGAAAAACTAATAGAACTACACGATCTTTATCAAGAAATAATCAACTGCAGGTGAAATCAAACCATATCACTCCTCTAAATAATAACATGAAGCAACATAATTATGGGTTGGTCACACCAAAGGTAAGTTTATTATTATAGAAGCAGTAACACTTTTTTAGTTCTGTTATTAAAAATAGTTAAAATTAAATTAATGCAGTAGGCACTTGGAGTTTATAATCAATAACTTCCATAATGTTTATACTGTTATACTGTTTCATCATATCAACTTATAGTTCTATGCTAATGCTCAATTATATAGGGTGAATTACTAACAATGGGACAAAGAATTATAGTGAAACGGTAAGTTTTAAAATTTTTGTCTCTTTAGTAGTTTGTAATTAATGAAGTCTACATTTTAAAATTATTTAGAAATATACAAGTTATATTTTTTCTTTTGGGACACCTTGTATTTTACTGCATTTTCTGATTGTCTGTAAGAAATAAGGTATACTTTCATTCTTCTTCTTGTACCTTCGTGTACCAATTAAAACTGCGCAGCCGGTGTGAACTTATTGGCTGCCTTGAACCAATAAGTGCGCAACCTATGACTGGGCACAGCCAATAGCATACGCGCTATAGATAACTCTTGTTATTAGTTAATATACAGCAATAATGCATTGTGGTAATGGCTTAGAAGATAATGACAATGACGCTAGGTAAGTGTTAAAGTCATGTCGACTCTTCTGTGTTGTATCGTGTACTGCTTTATTTTTAGCAGCAATTAAATTTAAAAGTAATACACAATTGCTTACCCAAATAGCAGACTATAATGTCATAATATGTTATTAACTGACTAGATAACGTATGTATTTTTTGTTTTAAAATCAATTTACCATTTTATTTAAGAAAATTGTAAATTGCACACAAACTATGACATCTAGGTATAGGACACCGATATACCAAAAAAACTCGAAACACTCTGTACTTAGATATAGGTAACTCTTATAAAAGTATACTTTATTTTTAACGGACAATCAGAAAATGCAGTAAAATACAGCTTGTCCCATTAGAAAAAATATAACTTAAATATGCCACCTATTAAGACATCCTGCATATTTCAAAATAATTTTAAAATAGCCTTTATTAATAAACAAACTACTAAAGTGACAAACATTTTAAAACTTTTACCGTTTTGCTATAACCCTTGACCTGTTGGTAGTAATTCTCCCTGTATATTAATGTGTTTAGGGGTGGTCCTTGATACTGAGGTAATCCCTGTGCTAAATCATACAAAAATGATTCAGTTTGAATTTCAAATTAACCAATTGTTATAGTGTAAACCCAACACACCTCAAATACTACTGAGACGTCCAAAAACTGGTGAAGTAGCTTTATCATTCCAAGGAAGTCCATTACTAACAGCTGCAGTAGTAACTGATGAAGTTGCTAATATAAACATACCTCTTAACGATGGAACTTTATTGAGTCTACAGCCACAAGCAGGTTTAAGGCTTTCACAGATACCTACGTTTGATAGTACTACTCTGAGACAATTAGAAACATTGAATGAACATCTTCAGATGATGTTGGGAGCGGCGAATTTGCACAAATAATTTAATTTTTTTAAAATAATTTTAAGAACTTTTACCTGTACTTTTTATTACCTCCCTTTGTATCCCCGAGATATCTAAAACATTGTTTCATACTTGCCTTGTTTTAACATGACTGTTTTACGGTTTTAAAATATTTTCATTTCTTTTATTAAAGTTCAGTCATTCCTTTATTTTTTTAGTAATATTCAGTATTTAACATTAAGTTGGAAGGTATTTTGACTGTGTTTATTTATAAATAAAATTTATCATACATATTATTTTTTATATTTATTTCCTCTAAAATTTTATTCAAAAAAAAGTAATAATAGAATAAAAGTATTGAATAAAAAACTCTTACAAATATGATTATCCTATTAAAGAGTGACGAATGAAACTTATAAGAAGATATGGTATGTGCAAACGGGATTTAGGATAGGAAGGCGATGTATGGGATCAGATCTTTTCCTTACAAAGTGTAGTCCAGAAATTCTTGGCTAAAAGTTAAAAGTAAGTACAAAATCTGATTTTTAAAAAACCAGCTACATTCACTAAAGGATACCTAACAATATACATATAGGTATATGGTGGGTCAACTATATCAAAAAACAACTATTTTCTTGACAACGTGCCTCGACGAACATTGAATTATATCTGATAGATAATCGTGAATAATCCCATTTTGGGTGATATGCAGATGCTTGTTAAGTTAAAAAAATAATTATTATATTTATCCACTCGAAGTGACCTCCTATGGACCAGTTTTGCATAGGGTAAGTTCTGCAAACTCTGATAAGGGGCAACACCCCGAAACCGGATAGGTTGATATTTCTCTTTTATATAACGAGCATCTGCATAGTGCTCGAAAGAGATTATGCACGATTATCTATCAGATATAATTCAATGTTCGTCGAGGCACGTTGTCAGGAAAATAGTTGTTTTCTGATAGATAGTTGACCCACCGTATACCTATATGTATATTGTATAGGTATCCTTCAGTGAATGTAGCTGGTTTTTTAAAAATCAGATTTTGTACTTACATTTTTATTTGCTGACACATTTTTAATATTGTAGATTTCTATAATATGATTATTTTTAATAAAAAGTTAAAAGGTCTACGCGCTTTCGTAGACTTGGAAAAGGCCCATGAAGTATGAAGTGAGCGGTAGTTTGATACGAGCGCTGAAATCACTTTACGATGATTCCACTGCTTGTGTCAGGATAAACGAAGCTTACACGGACTGGTTTAACATCGAAAAAGGTACAAATTGTGAAAGACTTTCGCGGCCATCGTTTTTAGGCCGTCGTAAGTCAGAGATAATTCTCGACGTTTCGCCATCGCGAGTGGATGGCATCTTCGGGAGATGTAATTTTGTCGGCTTTTCAAGGCTGACGGATTATGACGTTTGTATGTCACGATTACAGGTTATATACGTTTTGGTGGGTGGGGCATATTTCAGGGCTGTTCAGGAATTGGGCACGTTCTGGAGATTCATTCTCCTTACATTTGTAAGAAAGCAGCGTTGTATTTTTAAGTACAGGTACCCATGTCCTGTTGATTTTAAATGTATCCTCAGATACATTAAAGTTCTGCTGGTGTTTATGTATTCCAATCGCTTCTCTATAGAGCTTCGGGTAATATGCAGATGTTGTGCATAAAACTTGGGTATCCTCGAATTTAATTCTGTGATCATTATTATTGTGTTTGTGTGAGAGTGTGTCCCACGACGGCAAATTTTTCTGTATGTCCAAGACGGCAGTTGGCTTTGTGTTCTTTGATCCTGGTGTTAATGGACCGTTTACTTGTTCCAATGTAGAAACTCCCACAAGTGCATGAAATACGATAAACACCTGCAGAACTTATTGAGTTCTCAACCTATGCAGACGACACAGACGTCTTTAGCACACAAAGAAATTTAAGATTTTAACATCTAACATTGCAAACATAGAAAACTGGACAAAAACTTGGAATATCAAGTTAAATGCTGAAAAAACAAGCTATTATTTTCACTTGAAAAAGAACCATGATTATACCTCTTTACAAAATAAAAACAAAAATTACACAAACACAGTAAAATATTCAGGAGTAAATTAAGACTAAACTCATGGCACTTGTAACCTCTTTCTTTTGAGGACAAGAAGTCTATATTAAAAATATTAATATTAAAAAACTCTATAGACTCTTTCCCAGGGATGTGATCTTGACTTCTCAATTAAATTCATTTAGAGGGTACAAGTAGATCAGTTCGTGGATCTATCCTTTTTTTTCGAACCAATTTTACTCAAACTGAAATGCTCTAAAAATATCTGAAGTAAAATGCCATATTGAGCGCCAAGTAATTTTTCGAAATAAAAGTTACTAAAATAATTCAAACTTCGAACTAATTTAGCAGTATCTGTACATTTTAATTCCGAAAGTAACTAGTTAGGCGAGCTTCAATGTTGTCACTTTTTTCTGAAATAAAAAAAAAGTAAAAAAATTTAACAACCAATAGAATAAAAAATGAAAATAAAAAAAAAACGAGTCAAAAACAATTCAACTGCAACAAGATATTACACAGGAAAAGAAATCATAAATGCCGCAACAAGAAGAAAAATAAAAAAAATTATAATGATTGCGCGCCGACCGCGAGGAGTAATAGGGCGTGGTAAGCTGTAGAAATGCTCTGAGGTGTGGGCAGCTTCACCTCCAAAACCTCTGTTGCCTGCCGACTCACTTGCTCTTCGACGACGTCTTTCACTGTGTAGATGTTGGATCCTTCGATAACTCAGTAAACGCTGGCTCTATCTGTTTTTTTTACTACTATAGGCTAAAGATTTTACTGCTTTTTATCGCCGTGAATTTTTTTATCACAGTAAATGAAACAACACACTTGTCATCGATAATATATTGTTAACTTTATGGAGATTACAGTTTAAAGCCCTTTGTATCTTCGGAATAATTTCACTGGTTGTTAGCTTTTAATTTGATGTATTTTATTTGATTATATTAATGTGCATTTTACCACGTGGTGTCTTAAAGCATTGCTCTGAACGCTAGAGGTGTTCATGCCTCGACTGATAATATGCGAAAGAGGGCGAGCGACGCTGTGCTCTGCGTTGCTTGCAGTTCGGAATGGAAAAGAGGGCGAGAAGCCGGTAACTGTTTCGAATGTGGCCTCTTCTCGTGTTAAATTCAGCGTTTTTGATTGGTCACTGACCGTACAGCCGGTTGCTAAAAATTGCGCGCGACGATTTCGGAATGTTCTGGCATAATAAGTGCACGTGTTCTAAATTGCACGGGACCCTTTGTTTATATCCGAATGCTAATTTCCTCGTAATGAATGCGTGACTTTTAGTTGATTTTTTGTCGGCGTCAGGGCCGGACTGAGTACTTTTCAAAATCAAGGAATTTCTCAAAGAGGTATTATACAGTTGGAAGCACTGCTTTCCAACAATGATGTATTCATCCGATGACAACCATCCATATAAAAGAGGGTAACCAATTCTGATATTCGGCTATTCCTTCTTCTTAGGGTGCCGTCTTCTTTAGAAGGTCTTTAAAAAGTTGGACTGACGAACAGTTGAACCACTCTCTCAAGTTGCGCAGCGACGACAGTCGTCTTCGACCTATGCTGCGTTTGCCAACAATTTTGTCCTGCATAATCACTTGTAACAGAGTATATCGGATTTTTGTCCCATTCACAAGCTCTGTCCCTTTTCCTAGTCGTCTGATTACTTAGTGATTCAGTGTACATATGATATTCTGAGTATTCTTCTGTATAACCACATTTCGAAGGCTTCCAATTTGTTCAACGATGTTTTATTCAGTGTTTCTACTTCATAAATGAAAATAGAGAATATGTAACATTTTGTCATTCGTATTTTTAGTCATTGATTCAACGATCGGTTACAAAAGAACTGCTTCATCCTTAGAAACGCGTTACGCGCTATTTCGATCCTTGACCTTAAATTTTTTGAAGAGTCATTGCTGGAGCCTATTATAGTTCCTGCGATGGGCGGAGTACGGAAAAATGAAGGACATCCTTAAAGGAAATATCCCGATTCGCTTGAAACAGAAAGCATTTAACCAATGCGCATTGCCGGTTTTGACAGTAACACAAAGGCGAATGGAGAGATCGATGCTTGGCGGCCTGACGCTGAGAGATCGAGTGAGAAATGAAGAGATACGCCGACGTACTGGAGTAGATGATATTATTCAGCGAATCACTACACAGAAATGGAAATGGGCTGGACACATTGCAAGAATGGAAGACGGAAGATGGACCAAAAAACTGTTGAAATGGAGACCAAGAACTGACAAGCGTAGCCGAGACAGACCTCCTACTCGATGGATGGATGACCTGAAGAGGATAGTGACAAATTGGATATCAACAGCCAGGGACAGAGAAAACTGGAGACGTTTGGAGAAGGCCTATGTCCAACAATGGACGTAAAAGGGGTTGCATGATGATGATGAAAATGTTGTATACACCCTATGAACAACCCTTTGTAAGTCATCAATGTTCTCTGTAAGCAAGACTGTGTCGTCCGCATATCTTATGTTGGCCAACACATTGGTCTCGGTTTTTGTATTTTTATAATGTTTCTGTTTTGCCGCCCCCTAATAAATATGCTGCACTGAACTAAAAAGGTCAAATTGCCCGATCTCGAGAAACTATAAAAAAGTTGTTAATTTTATGTAGGTACAAGATATAAGTTATCTGTTTATATCTATTTTATCTACATATGATATGTTCCAAATAGGACTGTAAGCACATTATAAGTTATACTGTGCTGTAAGCTTGTTAACCCATAGGCAACATCTTCTACATGCATGACCTGTTACTTAACAAAAAATCAGTCACATTTAAAATAGCAACAGGCTTTTGTTTGGCAACATTGCTTAGTTACATAGTTTTAGTTCCTGTTATGACCACTTAATTGTTGACCAAGTTATGTTCACCTTTCCCTTTAAATAACAACAATTCCATAAATAGTGTGAAATTAGAAATGATAACATGAATGATTGCAAAATTTACATTAAACATGAGACAATTCGACAATTGAAAGTCGTCAATATTTGCACACAACTGGGTGAGTTAAATTTTACAAGCTTCATTTAACACATTCTGGGTACAGTAATTTTTGTAGTTTCTTGAATTAAACGGTAAATTAAAGTGTAATGTTGTATTTTATTTGCTAAATTCTAGAAAAACGACACTCTTTTTTGGTATAATTTGATGAAAAATCTTCTTGTAGCAAGAAAATGAAAACATATGGGCACAGATTTTTTTTTAAAGGTTGAGGCAGCCTTGAAATTATTTTACAATAAATAATAGCTAAAGACATTCGTTTTTTATAATAAAAGGTTAATGTGTAACTGTAGGTAGTAAATACTTTCAAGAAATTCACACATTAATTATGAATTGTGTTAAAAAAATCTACTGTTAGTTGCAGCATAAAACAAACAGATACCTAATGTTTCCTGTTTAAAGTAAGTTAGTTATTTAAAATTATTTTTATTTATTTTTGAAAACTAAATGCTGGTTCATTGTATACCATGATTATAGATAAAAGATTTAAATAATTAATGTCCCTAGTTTTTTTTATTTTTATATAATTTTCTTTATTTTAGGATAAATGTGTTACCATTATCAAATATTTAAAGTTAATTACCTTATTAAGATATTTTGTTTTAGGTCTTTAGTACTAGATTCCAAATATTTATATTTAGTGACAACTTACAATTGGATTAGAACAACCCACAGAAATGTCGAGTGCTTTAGAAGTGGACAATCTGGAGGATGCCAAAAAGCTTGTGCGAGATTTAAGACAAAAAACTAGAGCTCAGGCTCAACAAATTATGGCTTGGAGAAAAGCATTTAAAATGCAGGTAAGCAGTAATTATAAATATATGCAATGAAGATCATTTTCAATTTTTTATATTGTTTTATAGTGATATAACTACTTGAACTATAAATGAAGTTTAATTTCACAATGTGCAAACAAAGATTTCAATAATATTTATTGATTCATACCAATGAAATATGTAATTTTTTCCCATCAATCAGTGGTTTCCAGTTTTTTCTTTCTTTAAGTTTTACAATTAATTAAAAGTAAAATCATAAATGTTATATGCTTTGTGAAGGCACTGTTTCAAAAAAATTCATTAAATAAAATTTTTGAGATAACATTTTTTTATTTTTATAAATAATTAGTGTATGAAATAGAGCGAGGTGGACTGTATTTTTAAGTTTTTTAGTTTTTCCCCTTTTTTGGTATATGTTGGCACACAAGCATACATATAGTCATGCCTTTTTCCCTTTGGGGTAGGCAGAGACCACTTCTTTCCACTTGCTACGGTTCTTACACACATCTTGTGCTTCCTCTACTTTCATCAGTGCTCTCATACATGCTCGTCGGTTGTTGGTACTCTTGACCTGGCCTTTCTTTTAAACAATGTTGATCTGATCGAGATATGTTCGCCGAGGTCAACCTCTACCAACTTGTCCATTCACACTCGCTTTATAAATTTGTTTCGTCAATCTTCCTTCATCCATCCTTGCTACATATCCAAACCATCTAAGCATTCCTTTATCTATCTTTGTAACCACATCTTCTTTTACACCATAGCTGAGTTACTCCGGCTATACTTCTCAGACTACTTAGTTATTTTAATGTTTATTGTAAGGCCGTAATTCTCACAGAGATTATTTGTACGGTTTACTAATCTTTGCAATTCTTCTGCTGTACTTGCAAGGATAATCGTGTCCTCAGATAATCTTATATTATTTATTTCCTTTCCGTTTATTATTATTCCATCTTTTTCTGACGCCAAGGAATTATCAAAGATTGCTTCACTGTATATATTAAAAAGCAACAGTGATAGAACACATCCCTGTCTTACTCCTCTTTTTATCTCTATATTCTTACTAAGTTCTCCTTCAATATGTATTTCAGCTTGTTGGTTCCAGTATAACTTTTGAATAATAAGTATATCTTGATAGTCGATATTTTGAAACTGCAGTATCTGAATCAGTGTTTCATGGTGGACCCTATCAAATGCCTTTTCAAAGTCTATATAACAGATATGTACATCCTGATTTATATCCAGGCATCTTTGTATTAAGACATTTAAAGAGAATAAGGCTTCTCTTGTCCCCATCCCACTTTTGAAACCAAATTGACTTGTCAATATTTTCTTCTAATTTTTTTATAAATTCTTCAATGTATTATTTTAAGAAAATTTTTAGTCAGTATCGTGTTAATGTTCTTTGAGTAATGGTCTTGTCAACCTTCCAAGTGTTCGTCTTTGTTAAATAAAATTCTCATTATTTTGAAATAATACTGTTTCTTATTTTAAATAACTTAACCTTCCCAACAATGTAAATTATAAAAAAAAGAATTAAACTGAGAACAAATCTATTTTAGGAAATAATGATTTCTCGCATAGAACGTGAAAAAAGTGACCAACTGAAGGCTCTAAGTTCAAAGCTCCTCCTATTTGAGTCAAGACTGATTCGCAAACAAAAAGACATATCAACGATGTTGAACATCAGGTAAATTTTGTTATTTAGTTTTGTTGTAAAAATTTAGAAATGTTAAACTTATATTTTAGAGAAACAATTATTCAACGGCAGCAGAAAATAATAGAGACATTGTCGAACCGTCTGCAGGATAACGGCCTAGAAATACCGGCGCAGTCAGAAATTACAGAATTGGAATTTGCCTTTCCAGATTTAGATTCACTAAATGACTCTGATAGTGCTGTGGTCATGGAAGACTTAGATTGTGAGCATGCTTATCAAGTACCCAAGTTTAGAAATTTGGATGGTGTTACTGTGATGAGGTAAACATAAGGATTTTAATTAAATAAAGTGATTAAAATAAAGTTGTTTTCGATTTAATCAATTTTTTATGTGAAACATCTAATGCAACGGGTGAGGGTTAAACCAGCTGATCAGCGATGCGACCGTCAGTTTTCCGTCCGACCAAAAGTACCTGGGCATAGCTTGAGTGTAGTAACTAAAAAATGAGATATTATCGATAAAAATGAAGAAAATAATTAATGACAGATGACAGTTGTCAAAAACAATGCGTTTTTTAAAATTTTTATAGCTTTTTGTTTTTCTTTCATGCATATATTCTGTACAAAATAGTTTCTATGTTTCACATCTGTCTGGCGTCCCGCGACGGCTTATCGTTTTTTTTTATAGGTCCATATCCGATGCCATAGACCCTAATCTTAAATATTCCTCCGTTCGGCGTAACAATGGTTTTCTTCGTCGTCCCGAAGTTCTGGAAACAGTCTACAGCGTAGAAGAAGACGGCGATAATGACCAAGAAAATAAAATCGATGCTAACAAACGAAGAGAATCGTTCGCCAATCGCGGGAAGTCAAATTGTAATACCGAAAGTCAGATAATACGTGATAACTCGTTAGAAGAAAATACAAATACTTTAGACGATACAATGTCCGACAATCCTTCTTGGTCTTATAATAATAATGAGAAAGCAGTCGAAGGAACGGAGGATAATTCAAAAAATCAGGTAAAATACACCGTTGAAATTATTGTTTTGACAAAAATTACGCAAATTATTGAGTTTCTCGATGTTTCCATTTGTTATCAATTGATTATACTAGAGGTTTTCAAACTTTTTCGCCTTCCAAATGAGCCCTTTTCCTGAGAATAGTATGGCAAACTGTCACGAGAGGCAGCACTTGTGGTAGGGACAAATACTAAACTTTACTTTACTTTACTTTACAGTGTAAATTAAGTGGTATAAGTGAGTGATTTAAAATTATTAATTAAATAAATAAAAATTTTGTTATATAACTACGTGCCGACAAAACATTGAAGTTTTGCAAATTGCACTTCGAATAATCGATATCCAGATTTAACAATTAATAAAAATTGATATGAGTTATGCCTTTCTACCGAATAAAACGAACCAAAAATTAATTCCAAAATAAAATAAGTAAAACAAAGCAAAATAAATAAATTATTTCTGTAACAAATTTTCAGACAGCCTTGTGAACAATGAGTTTTAAAAATTGTTCAAAATACCGTTAACCTATGTCTTTCAGGAATAGGTAGGTATATCATGAAATTTAACTGCAAACAGATTTACACAATCTGCAGAATTTCCTTGCCACTAAAATTTTTCGTGCGTGCGTTATTTAAAAAAATTTAATTGATGCATTGATGATACATGGTAGTTCTCATTACCGTTCAGTCTGCCCATTTTCTATTTGTATTTTGAATAAAAAAATACAAGAGCAGCAAAAAACTCGCACACAACAACACTAAATGTTAATCTATACATTATAGCTCGCTAAAAATTTTCGCGCTTACTCTGTTAATCGTCACGGTTACTCGGTAATCGTCGTGTTTTGTTGTCGTTTAATCCCACTCTGTTTGAATTTATTTGGTATTTTAAATAAGAAAATACAAGAGCAGCAAAAAACACCCACATAACACTAAATTTTAAACTATACATTACTAAACCTATCCTCTAAAATTTAGGCACAACTTCTTTGTAACCGTTAAGCAGGGTTCTTCGGGTAATCTTCGGGTAATCTTCGTGTTTTGTAGACGTTCTAAACCCACCTTGTCGAATTTGGTCTCGTGGTGTACCTTCCAATAATAATTCTATTCTACTTCCCCGTGATCTTCGCTGTGTAGTGACGATTTAAAATATTAATAATTAAGAGAGTATTGGTTGAAACATAATAAACGTTTTTACTTCTATGCTCTAAAATCATTTGATACTTTTATTAACTAAGTAATAATTATTTCACATATTAAATATATTTTCAAATCCAGTACATTTTTTGCTAGGTAAATATTTGGTTAATGTTACAAAATATTTAGGATATAATATTGGTAATCAACTCGACAGTTGATATGGGCTTCTGGTAAAAGTGGAGTGTGGACGCTCGAAGCATGTCCTTGATAAAAATAATCTCTACCACATATTTTATTTAGATGCTATAAATTTTTAGGTGAAAAAGTACAATCGCGTTATGTCCAATCACAGATCGGTAACGAAGCCGAAAGATGTCAAATATAAAAGAATAAATAAAGCAAAATCTAAGAGTTTGGAAGAGCTACGAGGAAAGTTGAAAAATTGGGTCGAGCAAGGAACGAAAATATCCAGTTTTACTCTCGAACACAGCCAGAGCTACGCCTAACATTGACACTCGCAGCTTTTTCTCTGCTTTTTATGCAATAATGTTGTGGTTTGATAAATACAGGGTGCGTTATAACTTGTTAAAACAAACGAGAATAATGTATTTTTATTTAATAATTGGATAGTACCTTTTTATGTTTCAAGAATAATTTTATCGGAATTTTTCTCAAAATTACAAAACGGCTACAGCGAAAACGCTTGTTTAAAAATTTAACAATAGTGACTTGCCCTGTATGTTTGTTTTATTTCTTATTTGTAAGATGTAATGCTGCACGTTTGAAACTAAAAGTATTATCGCGTTAACTATATTATAATAAGTATAACGTTTACCTGCTAAAGGTTGTGATATATTAAATATTCGGAAAATCTATGAGATTTTCCCAAGTTTGCAGTACAAAAAGTTTACTTTTTGTCAATAGACGGAGCACGATCAATAATTCTACTGTACATTTTTTTCTCGCCAAAAGTGATTATTTTATGTCTTGGATAAACACTTCCACTGAATTTTTTCTACGATGATGCATTAAAATTTTAAATTTAACTGTCAGAAAGGTTACTGCAAGCAAAAGTACAAGATACTGACCAAAAAATATTTACAGGAACTTATCCTAAATACCTATTGTTGTAAAAATATTAAGTATGGCTTGTAGAGTAAAGTATCTCCAATAGTTTACTTTTTGGTCAATAAATATAAAGAAATATTCCAATAATACTAATTAACTGATGTGCTCAAAGACATTTGTGATAAAACTTTTTGTGCATCGGAAATAGTTCAAATGCACAAACAGTCTCGAAATAGAAAGAGATAGTTTGTGGTCGTGGCAAAAGCATTTGTTTTATGTAGAGCTTATTATATTGCTATAATTATCTACATCTGCTGGATTATATTGTGTAGGATTATTGTTCGGAAGGTTACTTTATATAACTATGATTTGAAAGAACCGAAAGTGTTATTTAATTGAGACTAACTCTCGAATAGTGGACACGATATTTACTGGTAGAAATCTACAAGATACTGACCAAAAATATTGAATGTGGCTTCTAGATGTTTTGAAGGATTTCAATGAATCCTTTATTCTTGGAAAAAAAAATGTTTTATTGCTCTGTTGAAAATTTCAAGAGGAAATTACCTGACAACTTTCAGCCACACAAAGTATCTTCAGTAGTTTAATTTTTGGTCATTAAATATAAAGAAATATTCCAATAATGCTAATAAACTGATGTACTTGAAGAAATTTGTGATAAAACGTTTTTAAATTGGGAGTAGTTAAAATGCAAAAACAGTCTCACAAAAAAAGAATAGTTTGTGGTGGTGACAAAAGCATTTGTTTTATGTAGAGTTTATTCAATTGCTATAATTATCTATATTTCGATTATATTGTGTTGAATTATTGTTCGGAAGGTTACTTTATATAAATTAAGAATTACTATGTTTTGAAAGTAACGAAAATTTTATTTAATTGAGACGAACTCTCGCAAGGTGAACAAGATATTTACTTGAAAAAAACCACAAGATACTGACTAAAAATTATTTACAGGAACTTATCCTACTAACTATATTTATAAAAGTGTGACTTGAAGATGTTACGATTTCAATGAATCTCTTTTCCTGAGAAAAAAAAACGTTTTATAAATCTGTTAAACATTTTATAACAAAATTTCTTAATCTTATCAGCTGGAAGAAATTCATATTAGTACAGAAGGAGTAGGTGAGCTCTGACAGCTGCTATCATGTTGCCAAAGGGGGCGTTTCATGATTTTGGTGAGCAAATACGGAATTGTAGCCAGTTGTTATATTACAATAAATAATTGGATAAACATTTGTTTCATCGTTGAAAAATTGGTATTAGTGTTTATTAATTGAGACAAATTGTTTTTAATGATTGGTAATCCTATTTATTTTTATCGGAAAGTGTTGTTTCGGGAGACTATCATTTTTATAAGTAAAGGTAGCTTCATAATTTCTACTCGTGTATTGACTGAATTTTGTCTATGTGATAATTTGGTATTAATATTATGGAGAATAATTTTTTATTCAGCTAACTCGCTCACTGTCAATTATTATTAATTTCCTAAAATAGTTTTAGTGCTTCCAAAATATTCTATCAACTCTTTTCTATGCTATTATGACTAACCCATCAAGTAGTGTTATATTTTTTGGAACAAAGTCTTGTAATGAAAGAGATTGCAGATAATTAGACTAATGAATAAAAATTATAATAAGTAAATGAAATGTCAATAGGTTCCGATTAGTGGAGTTTTGAAAAATTAGTTTGCAAGACAATAATGTTTTATTTTCAACTTGTAACGTCAGATTTCTGAGTATCTAACGAGAGCGTCAATTTAAATTGTCAATTGTGTCAAACTTATTAAAAGTGCGACTGGAAATTTAGCAATAAAAGTGATTGATTGCTTTAATCGCATAAATTTGATCGTTTACCAAATAGTTAAACGATAACCTGAATTAATCAAGTACTTTTAATTTTATATACTAACGTAGGTACTTTTGTTTGAGTGAGGAATAACTACTCATTTAAAACATTTCGATAATTCCCAACTTTTATAGATGACTCAAAATAAGTTATATGTACACACCAGTTTCATATCCCAGATGGTTAACTAAAAAATTGGCTAAATTCTCGAAGTTTTTTCTGCAAGTAATGAACAAAGTTAAGGTAAACGTACAGGGTTATTCACTATAAATTACCCACCCTATATTAGTCTTGCATTTAGAATAAAAAGACTAAATTTTGTTCAAATGCTATAAAAAGGACAGTAACATGCAGATTTCAGGAATATAAAATATAATATAGGTTTTACATGGGATACCCTGTAGGTACATTTTAAAAATTTTGAGATGATCTTTTTTCCTGATTTCCAAAAAATTACAATTTATGTTACCACTTCTTACCATTTTTGAATTATTAAAAGTCAAAGTTATTATTATCTAAGTGAGCTATGAAAGTGACAAATATTGTGTTTGACAAGTGGCATTTCTTGATTGAAATAACCAAAAGGGTTTACAGGAGGAGGAAAAAGTCCAAAAATTTTTTAAAAAATAAATAAAAAATTATATAAGAATTTAAATATAAATAAATAATAACTATTAAAGAAGTTCGATATACCATCATCCATTATTGTTAATGCATAATAACGTCTTCTCATATTTATAATTCCATCGGAAATGTTTTTAACTTATGTAAACCATTTTGATTATTTCATTAAGGAAATGTCACTTGTCAAACAAAATGGTTGTCATTTTCATAGCTTACTTTAATAATGTTAACTTTTGCATTAAATAACTTATTTAAGCTATTTAAATTTACGTTATTAGTTAGTAATCAATTAAATAGTTAAACTAAGCTAAGTCACCTTACTATTAAGTCTAGCTGGTCTAAATTAACATAGGGACTGGATTGAACCTCTTCGTGCCCTTCTAACACAAGCCAAAAATATTTTGCTTAATGTTTATACACGTAACAGATTGCAAAAAACATTGAAGTTATCAAAAACAACTTGCATGTATACAGCAACTATTTTAACTAATTATTTATTCGACGTTTAATAACTCAAAAAGGGTATAAGATATAAAAAACATTATTTTTTTTTGTATTTCTTTAAATCTGCACGCTACTGTACTTTTAATAGCATCTAAACAAAACTCAGTCATAACCACACACCTTTTATGCAACTCTTTTTTCTATAGGAAATAATAATGATTGGTGGGTAATTTATACTGAATAACCCTGTACAACTACTAATTTCTCATTTTTTATTAATATTTTTGGTGCTTCATACACTTTATCTTGTTTATGCAGAAGCTATAAGATCCATTGTTTTTAAAAATATGTTTAGTGGAATATTCAGATGAAAAATAAATTGTAAAAGAGACAGCATTTGAAATATGCTTGGGAATGATTAAATATGTAAGCAAAATCGTACATCAGCGCCAAATTTAGTTTCCCAACTGTTTTGATGTGTAACTGGATATATTTAACATTATTGGTCGAGCTCCAAAATGTCTGCTAAAGATAATAAGTAGATTAGAATGAAATACACTAGGTCTTGGGCATGGTGTAATCACCGTTTAGTAGCAATTGGTTGGGGTAAATTTTTTTGTGGAACGGTATCGATTGAAATTGATGCTGATAGAATACTGACATTATTTTATATATTTGTAACATGATGGTTTGAACACGTAGGGAGGATGGATGAAAGAAGATTGACGAAACAGATTTATAAGGCGAGTGCGAATGGTGCGAGGCGAACGTATCCTGATCAGATCGAAATTGTTTTGAAGATAGGCCATGTCAAGAGTGCCAGCAACCGACGAGCATGTATGAAAGCGCTGATGAAAGAGAAGATAAAGACATGTGTAAGAACTGTAGCAAGTGGAAAGAAGTGGTCTCACCCTACCTCTACGGGAAAAAAGCGTGACTTTTTGTATGTATGTTTGTAATAATACATTTCTTTGGTACATACTGATGATGAAATTAGGTTAAATACTCCTGGTACATTTATAGACAGTACAGAACAGTAATAAAGATAAAATGTATAGTAAAAGAGATACATACACTACTTTGTAAATGTAAAAGGTTCACATGTGACTTATAAGTAAGAGTTTGTGAAACAATAGAGACGATTCTAATTAGAATACATCTTTTAATAGAGACATTAGATGACATCTATGAAATAAATGATGATAAATGGGGAAGAATCAGATGAGAACTCTTGTGTTAGTGCTTTGAACTACCATAAATATTTACTGGGAATGGATTATTCGAAAAAAGTATGTGGAACAATAAAGACGATTCTAATTAGAAAATATCTTTTAATAGACATTAGATGAAATAAATGTTGATAAAAGGGAAAGAATCAGCTGAGGACTCTTGCGTTAGTGCTTTAAACTACCCTATATATTGTGGGAATGGATTTTTCGAAAAGAGTATGTGGAACAATAAAGACGATTCTGATTAGAAAACATCTTTTAATAGAGACATTAGTTGACTGTTATGAAATTAATGTTGATGAAAGGGGAAGAATCAGCTGAGGACTCTTGTGTTAGTGTTTTAAAATACCATATACGTGTGTGGTTATGAAAAAAAAATTATAGGAAATGAGAAAAGATGCGTTAACGTCAGTTAAAATAAAAGGGTCCGTATTGAAATATACTGTTTCACAAAAACAGGGTTGGGGTTACACCTGTTGCTCTCTCACTAATTGAACAAAAGTTGCACTTGCTGATTTTAATGATAGATTATAAGCTATAAGCCTCTCTCTCTAAGACTTGACACAATAATGTAACACAAATTGTTTTTATATCGATATTTTAATGAGACAATCGTCAATTTTTTATAAATTTCCCTGCTCTTTCTGCCTTTGTATATATTCAGCCAACCTTTTGTGTTTTAGTTAACTATTTTAATTAAATTATAAATAAAATTTTATTTACACCCAATATGTAGTTTATTGTAACGAAATTTTCTATTTTTGTGTGTAAACATGATGTGCCAACTAGTAAAAAATTGAAGTTCATTCTTGTAAATATTTGGGATTTTTTACGTTTCGGTCAAGCATACTTCATTTAAATTTACTTTAACGCGAAACTAAGTTATTAAAATGAATTTAAACACCAAATAGTAGTATCAACAAATAAAAAAAGTACAAGTTTGAGGATTGTGACATGTGACATGAAAAATTAGATAAAAAATGAATTTAAACAACAAATAGTAACAACAAATAAAATACGGACAAGTTTAAGGATTGTGACATGTGATATACTGCCTAAATAATAGAGATCAGAGGCTACTTTTAAAAAGAAGATTTACCAGCGCCATTTATTGACTTGTGCCTTTATAGTCGCTCAGTTAAGCTTTCAGGGTGGCCAACCGAAAACGAAACGGAGCCATTTGCAGGAACCTCGTCAACATTTTAGAAAAACGCTCAGACCCGTCGATTTTTAATTTAAGGGTTACCTCTTTTCCGGTATTTTTGACTCCACTACTTTCAACTCCAAGCGAGGGTAAGAATTACCTCAAAATTTTTAAACGGCATTGGGGGTCGAATAAGATGTCTTTTGAAAGCTCTTACAATTCTCTTTACAATAGTCTTTAAATTTTAGTTTTCCTCCCAATACTTTGAAAAAAATTACTTATTCAAATTCAAATACAATAATAAAGCTTTTGTTCAAAACGTTCACGCACATTCTAAAAAATTTCCTGTGTAATTCGACGGCACTCGTCAACGATTCTTTGACGCAAATCTTTCAACGACGCTGGTTATGTTTTATAGAATTTAATTTTCAGTTGTCCACACAGAAAGAAATCGAGGGGCGATAAATCTGGCGATCGTGGAGGCCATTCAATGCTGCCTCTTCTCCCAATCCAATGCTGTGAAAAACGTTGGTCTAAATACTGACGAACAATCGACGCATAATGCGGAGGAGCACCGTCCTGCTGAAAATAAAAATGATCTTCGTCATACTGTAGATTGTATAGCGTCTTTCAGTAATTGCAAATACATTTCGCTAGTCAAATTGCCTGGTAGAAAAAAAGGACCCGCAAATGCCAGCCCATACATTTAATTTGTCCGGTTGCTGTGTATGCACCTCGTGAAATGAATGACATTTTTACCGTTCGTGATTATTTGCAGATAAGTTTCACATTTAAAGTATAATTTCTCAATAAGTAATAGGTGTAATTTTAAAATTTAAAGACTATTGTATAGAGAATTTCCAGAGCTTTTAAAAGACATCTTATTCGACCCCCAATGCCATTTAAAAATTTTGGGGTAATTCTTACCCTCGCTTGGGGTTGAAAGTAGTGGAGTCAAAAGTACCGGAAAAGAGTGTCCCCCTTTAATCAAAAATCGACGAGTCTGAGCGTTTTTCTAAAATGTTGACGAGGTTCCTGCAAATGGCTCTGTTTTGTTTTCGGTTGGCCACCCTGTATATACAGTGTGTGTCATGAAGAGCTTAAATTATCTGTATATTGGAAACTACTTACAGTTTATTTATGAAAAGTTGTAGATATGGATCAATTATGGCAAATTTAAACAAAATAATTTGACAGCAACTTTGTTATTTTAAATGGAACATTACATTACCACATTTTTGGATCCTACTTAAAATTTTAAACACTTTGTGCAGAATTCCTTATATCCAAAATGTAAACTTTTCGAGTTATATTTTTTTTAATAAAAAATTGACAGGACTTTTAAATTAAAAATTATATGTAAACATCCCCTAGCTCAAATTAAACATATCTAGATGTGGTTGTTAGTAGGAAGTTATGTTAAAATTTTCTTTACAATATACGGGGTTTGTTAAAAAGTGATGAAAAGATCAACTTCAAAAATGCTGCTAACCATTTTTTCCTGTTTTACTAAGTTTTTGAGATATTAACGTATATTTAAAAAGATTAATTATTTCTGCCATGATGTTGCTTTACTTATTATAAATTGGCCGTGTTAATTGTTTTATTTAAGTTGGCGTTATATGTCGCTGCCATAATTAAAAATTAATTGTCAATTGGAATTTTTGGCACTTTTACAAAGTAACAGATATGGCTCGTTTAGAATTTAACACTAAAGATTATGTATGTATGGTACGGTTCTTACACACATCTTTCGCTTCTTCTATTTTTATCAGTGCTCCTATACATGCTCGTCGCTTGTTGGTACTCTTAACCTGACATTTTTTCAAAACAATGTCAATCTGCTCGAGATATGTTCGCCGAGATCGTCCTCTACCGACTTGCCCATTTACACTTGCCTTATAAATCTGTTTCGTCAATCTTCCTTCACCATTCTTCACTTTATCTAACCGAGTCACTCCGACTATACTTCTCAGACTACTCATCTCCCCAGCATTAATCTTATTTTCATTCTTTTTCTGCCAAACCCAACATTCATTACCATACATAAGTGTAGGAACCAACACTCCTCTATGCACAGCCAGACGTGCCTTTTTTGACACTTTTTGGCTGTTCTAAAAGTTATGCAGTGCCCCATTCATTTGTTTCCCTGCCCTTCGCTCAATGTCTCAGTCATACTTTTCGTCTCTCGTAAACTTTGAACCCAAGTATACAAACTCATTTACATGTTCCACTCTTTCTCCTTCAATTAGCACCTCGCAGCTTGTCAGGATTTCCTCTCTTTCAAAAACCATTACTTTTGTATTGCTTGCATTTTTTTCATTCTTTGATTCTCAGGGCATCATGCATAATATTAACCATTGCCATGTCATGTAATGTAGTTGACTGTCAAGAAATGTCGCATCTTTCATCGCTCCAGTAAAAAAAGGAAATTTTTAAGAAAATTGTTAAACAATATTATTATAATAATAATAATAATAATAATAATATCGTCTTTATTATTTCATTAAATAAACATAAAACATAATTGATATAATTGATATTATTTTGGTTAATAGCTGTTAGTTGCTGAGTTATTATATTATTTTGTGTTTAATTGTGGTAAATTCGTAAAGAATTTGTGTTTTTTAAACACGAAGAGTCAGATTTTGACATTTTGTAAATTTTGGATATTTTGCATTTGAATTTTCTTAAAGATAAAAAGTAAGGTAAGGGTGTTTCCATCGAGAGATTAACTGGAATTTCCGTAAGTACATTTAATATTTTCCTATAAGTGCCATGTATTTAAATTTAAGTTGGTAGTATCTACTATGTATTTACTTTTAGTATAGATATTATTTATCTCTTGGCCCGCCACCCATCACGCCTTGCTCCTCATGGGGGCGAAACGTGGACTGCGGATAGTCACTTTGCTATTTTGAATGCGAGGAGAGGATTGAATGGTAAAATTACTTAAAAGAAAGACAGATTGATGTTCTTTGTGTGAATTAGACCAAGAGGAAAGGATGTAAAAAAAAAATTAACTTCATAAATTTGCGTTTCATTTACTATGAAGCAATATTTCGTAATCGTATTTCGTTTCGTAAGTCGTGCTGTGGGACGCTTCAACCAAGTGAAAATGCTCATCGTCTCTCGCCTGATTCTACAGGTAGACGTGTCTGGCTAAACTGTAACCACGGAGAAGCCAACCTGACACAAATGCTTCTGGAAATATCTTCACGACTTTAAACATGACGATTTCTCGGAGTGCACTTTGTAGAATCACGCTTGTAATTTGACAAATATCAAAAAAATCTCGCATATCCCCGGTAAAAAAGAGTTTAAACATAGCGCAGCGTGTGAGTGTGCGATCGAGACGAATTGAAGAGACGTTTTCAGATAGTCATCTCTCCGATCTATTTTAACACTCGCAAAGTTGGCAAGTGGTCCACATTAAGCGCTTTTCGTCGAAAATATTTCCACTCTACCTGTAGTACGGTTAAGTTAGTCGTTATACGACTCCGATACGATAAATGATGTATATGCCGGTTTGAAAACATATCAAAGAAAAATTATAAGTGTTGAAAAAAATTTATTCACAATTGCTGCGGAAAGTGACATAGCCGATAATCAGTGCGCATCGACAAGTGAGTTTCTTGCCAAATAGTACAAGTTGTTCAATATGGATTGTTTCTGCTTCGAATTATTTCCGTTTACCGGGTTATATTTAGTAAAAATTTCGCTATTTTCGCATCAACAGTGGCGTCTCTCTATTGGGGGATATTGCTGCTGTCGGGGTAGTTGACGGCTTCCGAAATGGAACTTATCCAGGCGAAGCCTTCGTCCCTATTTAATTTTGTGAAGCTTCATCCCCCATATTTTCCGTTATTACCTGTATCATATTTCGATATTCTTTAAAATGTTCGACAATGAGGGGTTCTTTCGCCGGGGTGCTATATTGCAAATAAAAATTTCGCTAAGATACAATTAATAATATTAAAAATTATGAAACGTGCTTAAGGATGTGGCTGGAGATCTTTGATAAAATAACATTTCATAATAAAAGTTTCGGAAATCACAAATATGTTGCACAAGAAAATTTTCTCATTTGCTTTAAAATCACTTCCCGTGCCATAAAGAGTACGACTTGATAAAAATAAATAAAAACTAAGGTTAAATTCTACAAAACTTACCCGAATCGTAGCAAAAACAAATCTAATAAATTAATTAAATATTCCATCCTCTTGTACTAAACATACCTAAACCAAATTTGTCAAATATATTTCCTCGCATATTTCTGAGACGTTATATTTGCACATAAGTAGGTTATTTTATCCCTTACATTTACTTTTTATTATTATTTGCTTAACAACAGTGTCGGACTCATGTGAAGTAGGCGACGACTTTTTTTAAAAATACAATGTTTTTTGGAGTTCTGGGTAGATTCTATAGAATTCAGGAATTCCTGATACAAATTTTGAATAGTTCCAGCAAGTTTCTGAAAATAGTTCTGCAAAAATTTCTATGCTAGTTTATAATGTATGGTGTAGTTTCCTAATTTGCCGCCCCTAAAATCTGCCGCCCTAGGCTTTTACCTACTCAGCCTGCTGGTAAATCCGCCTCTTTCATTTAGGTTGTTTTTGCGTCAATTCTGGGCCCATTCGATCCCTTTGCAGCACTAATTGCATCACAATTTCTAAGATCCTCGACGGTAGTGATTGCCTTACCGAGCGGTGTTGCTCTCTCTTAAGCTGCTACTTCTCATTCTATTAAAGTATGGTGTACATATTCTTTGTTTTTTTTACTCAATCTGCAGGAATCATTCTCCACCTTGCCTATCTCCTTGCTCCTTATTCCATATGGGAGGCGTTTGGCCTGTTTTGGTTATTCCAGTGTGAGGAGTTCATTCCTTGCTTCCATACTCTGGTTTTTGCTCTAATATATTGCTTTTTATACTCGCAGAATAGCTCTGGACCTATTAGTAGTACCTTTAAACCTTTTTTGGCAATGAATGGGCTTTTTCATTGCCTTCTTCTTTAGGCACCGTCTTCGTTCCGAAGTTTGGCTATCATCAAAGCTATTATTTTTAATACTGCAGATCTAAGCAGTTGGCAATTGTTGCAATTGTACCATTCTCTTAAGTTCTTCAACCATGAATTCCTTCTTGCAGTAACTGGTATTTATCTCCCCTCATAACATGTCCGAAGTATTGCAGCATGCGCTTCTTAATAGTAAGTATCAATTATTTCTCTTTCTGCATTCTTCACAAAACCTCCACATTTGTCACTCTCTCTGTCCACGATATTCTCAGTATTCTACGGCACATCCATATTTCAAAGGCTTCTATCCTCTTGGTATCGATCTTTTTTCATTGCCTAAATGTGACCAAATAAGACAGATTTTGTTGCTTCTTGTCAGTTGCTCCTGGCCTTCTTCGATCATCTTCTTTTTTTCTTCAAGTTAGCTACAACCTTGATTGCGGCCTTACTATCACTGCACAGTTAATCTTCATCGTCTCTCTTTGTACATATGTATAGAGGTGGAATCGACAATGCAACTGCCGTTATATTAACATGTTTATGGTAGGTAAAATTATGTCGTATCCTGTATTTATGTAAAGCGTTAATTCAAAAGTGTTCATTATCATTAAACTGATATTGACATCAACTAAATATTCGGTAGAAATATTTTTTATATTGCTGTAGATTCACTAAAATTCCTGGGCTATATCTATTTTTAAAAATATTTCTCTGAAACCGATCCAAAAAATGCGCTTTAATCAAAAATTAGGTAAATAAAATTCTAATGATGTTGCGAAACAAGTTGAATTTTTAGCTTTTTAGTTTTATTTTTTGCATCATCATATTTTTGTATCCAAATAAAAGAAAATTAATACCCGGATTTTGGATGACATTTTGAGATCTTACGCCATTAATTGTATAAGACTTTTTCAAGAGTGACATTGAACGCGGTAATGCATCCACACGATATGCGAGTTTGGGGATGGGATGTGTGGCTTCGCCATTGCTGTTTACATTACACATAGACGATTGTTTAAAGATTTGAAAGAGAGTGCGTATGGATTAAAAATGAATGATTTGATCGTCAAATGCCTTCTTTACGCAGATGATCAAGTCATATTAGCATCATCTGAAGAGGAGTTGCAAGCGATGGTTAATGTTATGCATGATGATCTGAAAATCAAAGGGATAAAAATAAATGCAAGCAAAACGAAAGTAATGGTTTTAGAAAGAGAAAAAAACATGGCAAACTGTGAAGTTCTAATTAAGGGAGAAAAAGTGAAACAAGTAAATGAGTTTGTATACTTGGGTTCAAAGTTTAAGAGAGATGGAAAGTATGACTGTGACATTGAGCGAAGCGTGTTGGTAGGAAAACAAATGAATGGGGCACTGCATAGTTTTATGAACAGCCAGAAAGTGTCAAAAAAGGCACGTCTGGCTGTGCATAGGAAGTGTGTTGGTCCTACACTTATGTGTGGTAGTGAATGTTGGGTCTGGCAGAAGAAGCATGAAAACATGATTAATGCTTGCGGAGATGAGTAGTCTAAGAAGTATATCCAGAGTGACTCGGTTGGATAAAGTAAAGAATAGTGAGATAAGAGAACGCTGTAATGTAAAAGAAGATGAGGTTACAAAGATAGATAAAGAAATGCTTGGATGGTTTGGACACGTAGAAAGGATGAATGAAGGAAGATTAACGAAACAAATTTATAAGGCGAGTGTAAATGGACAAGTCGGTATGAGGTCGACCTCGGTGAATATATCTCGATCAGATCAACATTGTTTTAAAGAATGGCCAGGTCAAGAGTACCAACAACCGACGAGCATGTATGAGAGCACTGATGAAAGTAGAGAAAGCAAAAGATGTGTGTAGCAAGTGGAAGAAAGTGGTCTTTGCCTACCCCTATAAGAAAAAGGCGTGACTTTATGTATGTATGTCATCCCTAGCGTTTTAGCAACTGTGTTAAATTTATAAAGAAGCCTCTGCAAATCATCTTTATTTTCC
Source organism: Agelastica alni (assembly GCA_950111635.1). Classification (NCBI taxonomy): domain Eukaryota; kingdom Metazoa; phylum Arthropoda; class Insecta; order Coleoptera; family Chrysomelidae; genus Agelastica; species Agelastica alni. The sequence goes on along the minus strand of OX467717.1, from coordinate 20,538,870 downwards.
GCTATCAAAACTGCATTACCGCGTAGCATAGGATTATTCAAAACAAAATACAAAATAAATCAACTCGCCTTAAACTTAAAAACTTATTAACTTGGAAACAAAAAAACTAGTCAGATAAGCAAGTAAACATTCAATATAATACTGACAAAACCTTGGCGAATAAAACAGTTAATAATTTTTAACATAAATGCAATATTAGTGAACTTCCCTAACTTTTTTATAGCGTTTATAAGTCTCTGGCGGATGAAGACAGCGGATTTTATACTTATTGTACTTTTGGTTATTTGAGCGCCTTTTTTGTAAGTATAAGTTTTACGATTGTCTTATGTGAGCACATACAATTTTTTATTATTTTTATTAGCTGACAATGATTGTAAAAATAGAGCAATTTTCGTCGGTTAAATCCGATGATTAAATATTGATTCTATTTTTAAAAACCTACGTATAACTAGTACGTAGGTACTCACCAAGATAATGTGCATTTTTATTTTTAAACTATAGGTATATTTGTTTTAAACAGCAGGTTGTTTTTTTGCAAATTATCGGTAATATATTGCTTTACATAAATTTCAGAAAAGTTGTTTTAAAAATACTCGAATGAATATTAGATGAAAAAATGTGCTAGTGAGTCAAAATAAAGAAATGTCTTGACATTTATAAATAGTTTTCAAATTGTTAAATCAAGCAGACGTGTAATATATCGACATCTGTCTGTAGGTAGAATCAACTCCAACTACCAGGGATGTTAAACAAATATAAGATCAAACAGAAATTACAGATTTTTTTAAACTTCCTTTAAATTTTTTTAATTGAACAACAGCAGGAGTAACATTTTTAAAATATGTATACTATGTACACTTGTGCATATTTATAAAAAATTCAGAAACACGTCAGTTTTAGACAATAAAATGACATCTTGAAACGAATTTAATCCCCCTTTAAGTGACAGTTATAACCCCCAAATTATTTTTAAAATAATAAAGTAAGGGCTTAATATCATTTAAAAGGTCTCTATTGTCTATTTAAAAATGTTATTGTTTTTAAATTTATTGCAAAAATGAACATTAAAACACAACTTAATAATAAGTAATACTGTTTAGCTCTTGATTTTGATCATTTTAAATAAATTACCTTCTAACTGCCGTGAAGTATAAGAAATTATTTCATTAAAGTGAATTTTACTCTGGGACAACTTTTACGTCGCATGTCAATGTTCTTTAAAAAACAAAGAACTACCTGTTTAACTTTTTCCTTCACAGAGAGTACAAAATTTAATGGGATCTATATATTTCCTGATCTGAATATTACTTAAATTTAAATAGAATTTGGTTTATAATGTTGTTCAACATTTATTTGCTGAACCAGAGTTGTTGGGATTGGCGATGATGCCATACCATATACAGGGTGGCCAACCGAAAACGAAACAGGAACCTCGTCAACATTTTAGAAAAACACTCAGACCCGTCGATTTTTTATTAAAGGGGGACACTTTTTCCGGTATTTTTGACTCCACGCGAGGGTAAGACTTACCCCAAAATTTTTAAATGGCATTGGGGGTCGAATAAGATGTCTTTTGAAAGCTCTGACAATTCTCTTTACAATAGTGTTTAAATTTTCCATCCCCTTCCAATAATAATTACATATTAAAATTCTAATTATTTTAGTTGCTTACTTACTGCCGACTACGCGGCGAAGAGGAAGAGAGCAGCATACCCATTCTGTGTTGCTGCCAGATGCTAGCGGTGTACAGGTACCCAGCCTGGGGCCGCATGATAATGGATCCAAGTGATCTAAATGAGACAGAGCCAACAGAAATCCTGCGGTTTGCCAAAACCAGCGGACTTGAATTCTGATGCCCTGAAGACACGGTAGTCGCAGAGGATCAAAAGATCTAGGTGACATAGGTGCCTATACCAATGGCCCAACCGCAAGATTGTAATGTAATGTACTACTTAATTGAGTAAATGTTCAAACTGATGACCGTCCGCTTCCATACAATAATAAAGATTTTGTTCAAAACGTTCACGCACATTCCGCAGAATTTCCGGACTTATTCGACGGCACTCGTCAACGATTCTTTGACGCAAATATTCCAACGACGCTGCTTGTGTTTTATAAATTTTACTTTTTAGATATCCCCACAAAATGAAATCGAGGGGCGATAAATCTGGCGATCGTGAAGGCCATTCAATGCTGCCTTTTCTCGCAATCCAATGCCGTGAAAAACGTTGGTATAAATACTGACGAACAATCGCCGCATAATGCGGAGGAGCACCGTCCTGTTTAAAATAAAAATGATTTTCGTCATCCTGTGGATTATTTTCAAACATAAGTTTCACATTTAAAATCTAATTTCTCAATAAGTTATGGGCGGAATTTTAAAATTTAAATTTTTTGTGTGAAGATAACTGTCAGAGCTTTCAAAAGACATCTTATTCGACCCCAATGCCATTTAAAAATGTTGGGGTAATTCTTACCCTCGCTTGGGGTTAAAAGTAGTGGAGTCAAAAATACCGGAAAAGAATGTCCCCCTTTAATCAAAAATCGACGGTTCTGAGCGTTTTTCTAAAATGTTGACGAGGTTGCTGTTTCGTTTTCGGTTGGCCACCCTGTAATTACCATTAGATATTTAAATTAATTTATATTTTTTTACATTTTTTAGGTTTACAATACAAGTATTTCATAGAGAACAGCTAATAGCTACAGCCCTTCGGGGCCTCGGATAATACTGCACTAAATTATTCATACACACAAATTAACTAGGAAAAAACTACGGTAAGTTTTTGAATGTTTTTTTTTATAAAAATTATCTGTACTATTATAAAATTGAAACAGTAGTGTGTCTGTACATCGAAGATATTTACAAAAAAAAAGTTTACAGTGTTTAGGTTTTCCTAAAAAAAAATGACTAATTTCGGTACAACTAACATAGGTATGTTTTTTTTAAATCCCACACAACACATCATTTAACCTAATTAAGAAACTATAATGAGTGTCTATGGTCTATGTCTAAGAGTTGTACTTAGAAAAGCCGTAATTAATAAATGATTAACAATCAGAAATATTTTTAATTTTGTTCTTTCCTATTTCGTCTTTATGAAATGAATAAAAATACTGTAACGATTTTGCGATACGCCACTGGAATGTACGTAAGAAAGCAGGGCGGTAAAGTGACGTCACAGCCAATGACAAGGATGTTCCAGTACCTTCCCGATCAATCTGGAATTTTCGATAGAACAGTTTGGATACGTCTAGAAGATTCTCGTCTTTTCTCGTTTCAGTGTTATATATAAATTGGCCTCCGTTCGCGGATGTGGGTTAGTTAGTTTTTCTAAATTTAAAGTTATAAATAAATGTGTAAATAAATTCGAACCCCGAGTGTTATTAAAGTAAAAACGTTACAATACTTTTTTATAATCAAAGCCTACAGTCTATGCAGACGAAGTCATCCAATCAATCTGTTTTAAAAAACTTTACAGAAAATATTTCAAATGCTCCAGTATTTCGTTTTAATAACTGTACCAACACAATAAATATTAATATTAATACCAATTAATACTTATCTATGTTTCAATACATAACTTAAGTTCTTTACAGTATTTATTACAATATTTAAAAATTTGATACTCGTGGTTTTTAACTAGTGACAGAATCTACTATTTACACAGATATGTGGAAGTAAAAGGCAATAAATGTTGTATGGCGATGTTCAACGGGTGCGGATATTCATTCTGAATATGTATCCTCTGTCGTTCAATTATTGGAAAGGTTGTCCATCTCTTGCGGGGTCTTCCAACGCTTCGGCGCCCTAATGGCGACTTGTCTCTAGTTATTTTGACCATTCTGTCGTCATTCATCCGGTCTATGTGTTCGTTCCACTCTCTCTTTCTTCCCAGAATCCATTCATTTACATTGTCTATTTTACATGTTCTTTTAATGTCCTCGCTTCTCTCCCTGTCAAAAAGTGTTTTTCCAGCGATCCTGCGCACTATTTTCATTTCGGTGCTTTCTAATATTCTCTTTGTGTTCGATGTATCTGGTCCAGTTTCCGCTGTGTATGTTAATATAGGTCGTATGACCGCCTTGTAGATTTGGGATTTGGTCCCGATTCCGATATATTTGTTTCGGAGGATTGTATCGTTCAGGTAAGCTGAGGTTCGTGCTGCTTTTGCCGCTTGGTTTCTTACCTCCGCCTCTATGTCACCGTATCCTGATATTTCTATGCCTAGGTATTTAAATTTCATCTCCTGTTGTATAATTTTATCATCCACAACCAGTTTGCATCTGATAGGTGTTTTTGAAGTGGTCATGCATTTCTTCTTTGCTGCAGATATCTTCGTTTTTGGACTTTTTGCCGTTGTGTTAAATTTGAATAGTAATCTCTGTAGGTCATCTTCGTTTTCTGCAATCAGAACAGCATCATCGGCATAGCATAGGATTTTGACGTCTTAGTACCCCATTTTATACCCTTTCAGGTTACGAGTGCTTTTTATTATTTCGTCCATAACAATGTTGAACAGTAAGGGGCTAAGGGAATCTCCTTGTCGAATACCACTATTTACAGAAATTTCTTCGGTAGTTGTGCCATTAATTTTGGCTTGTATTTTGTTTCTCTGGTAAATATTTTCGATGGTTTTTATGATGTTGTATGGGATTTGCCTGTTGTATAGGAGGTGTACCACGTTGTATTCGGTCAAACGCCTTTTCCAGGTCTATAAAACACATGGCTGGTTTGTTATACTCGATGGATTTTTCAGTTATTTGTCGCAGGACAAATATCGCATCAGTACAAGATCTTCCTGATCTGAATCCTTGTTGTTCATCGCCCAATGTGGTGAGTTCATTTATTTTATTTGTTATAATCTTTGAAAGGAACAGAAATTATCTCAATAATAAAAAAAATTATTAACAACAATGTAAATAAATTTTTTATCAACGCCAACTTAAAGGAAAAAAACATCTTATATTTTATACTACTGAGTTGGTATCCGTCGCGCATTACGCTAAAGCAGTACTTTTTAAAGTGCCCGATCGAGCGAGGCGTTGCTGTAATTGGAACACCCTATATTGAGCAATATGCCTCACAATGCGCTCTTTTTCTGTAATTGGAAAACTACCATATGTATCACATATAAAACCGTGTAACTTAATTTTTTTTTATTTGTATAAATGTCAAAATTAAAAAAAAAACTAATATATTTTCCCGGCCTTCCTAAATACTTTCCCCCTGTTAAGAACCTCTGCTATAGACAACGTTAAAAAAAATAAAATAAATTCGGTTAGATTTTAAACACTTTAGCTCCTAAGCAAATCGATAGGTGGCGCTGTTTATTTTTGGAACGCACTATTTGTATCACCATTGTATAAAGACAACATTATACAATGGTATCACGTTTTAAAATCGAGGCGACAGTGCGGGCAAATGCCAAACTATAAAAAGTTAGTAAACAGTATATATTGCACTCACCTACATTGCTAATTAGATACATTTTTAACTATATATATATAACTATATATATATACTATATATATATACTATATATATATACTATATATATATACTATATATATATAACTATATATATATATAACTATATATATATATATAACTATATAACTATATATATACTATATATACTATATATATATATATATATATATATATATATATATATATATATATATATACACATACATACATAAAGTCACGCCTTTTTCCCATAGGGGTAGGCAGAGACCACTTCCTTCCACTTGCTACGGTTCGTACACACATCTTTTGCTTCCTCTACTTTCATCAGTGCTCTCATACATGCTCTTCGGTTGTTGGTACTCTTGACCTGGCCTTTCTTCAAAACAATGTTGATCTGATCGAGATATGTTCTCCGAGGTCGACCTCTACCGATTTGCCCATTCACACTCGCCTTATAAATTTGTTTCGTCAATCTTCCTTCATCCATCCTTTCAACGTGTCCAAACCATCTAAGCATTCCTTTATCTATCTTTGTGACCACATCTTCTTTTACACCACAGCGTTTTCTTATCTCACTATTCTTAACTTTATCCAACCGAGTCACTCGGGCTATACTTCTCAGACTACTCATCTCCGCAGCATTAATTCTATTTTCATGCTTCTTCTGCCAAACCCAACATTCACTACCATACATAAGTGTAGGAACCAACAAACCTCTATGCACCGCCAGACGTGCCTTTTTTGACACTTATATATATATATATATATAACTATATAACTATATATATATATATATATATATATATATATATATATATATATATATATATATATATATATATATATATATATATATATATATATATATATATATATAGTTAAAAAGACCTGACCCAAAATTGGCAACAAATCCTTTCGTTGCCCGGGTTTCGGAAAGTTCAGGATTTTTTTTCTCCCAGGCAAAACAAAGAGGCACTGAATAATACCGACTCATTAAAACTTTTAAATCAATAAAAAAAATACCTTAATAATTGATGAAAGCAAAGCACTATCTCTTATGTAAATAAACTGGACTACTCACTAATCATATTTTAGATTTGTCCACCAGATGTCGTATCGCTTGTCTGGCATTGCCAATAGGGAAAAATCAAGTAACGCGAGATGGCGCTGTCAATGACAAAATGTCGGATCGAGGTGTGAACACAAATATTTTATCATTTAATCACTTGTAAAACCAAAAAATCCGCAAAATCTGGTAAAGCAGCAGGACCAGATGAAGTGTACTGTGAAGTCTTAAAACTGATGGATGAATGTTCAATCTCTGTCATTGTGGATCTGTTTAACAGCATATATAGAACAGGACTCATTCCACAAGAATGGCTTCTTCCGAAAAAATCTCGAGCGTTAAAGTGTGATGACTACAGACTCATATAAGTCTCATGAGTCAAGTTTTGAAAATCTTTCTGAAAATTATACACACTAGAATATATAATAAATGCGAGGCTGAAACATCAGATACACAGTTTGGATTCCTTAACGGGATGGGCACCAGGGAGGCCATTTTTGCTCTTAATATCTTATCCCAGAGATGCTTGGATGTAAATCAAGATCTCTACATGTGTTTCATAGATTATAGCAAGGCGTTTGACAATGTTAAGCATGAAAAGCTTCTAGATATACTTCAAAAACTCAACATTGATTATCATGATATAGGAATAATATCCAATCTCTACTGGGGACAAACTACTAGAGTTAAGTGTGACAGTGTCTTAACGGAAGAAATCAACATACAGAAGGGAGTCAGACAGGGGTGTGTTCTTTCTCCAATGCTGTTTAATATCTATTCAGAATCTATATTTCGAGAAGCATTGGAAGGGGAGTCAGCGGGCATAGTAATCAATGGTAGAACTATCAATAACATTAGGTACGCTGGCGACACCGTCTTAATAGCAAGCTGCCTGGAAGATCTACAGAGACTGGTAGATAAAGTGACACTGGTAAGTAAGGATTATGGACTCAGCATAAACATCTATAAAACAAAAAAATTAATAGTATCCAAAAGAAACAGCAATAGAGGTCAACTAACTATAGAGAACAAGATGGTTGAGCTAGTTCATCAGTTTAAATACCTAGGTACTACGATAAATGAAAATATAACACACAAGGACGAAATTTTATCAAGAATTGAGCAGGCAAGGACGACTTTCATAAAAATAAAAAAATTGCTGACAGCCCAGAATCTCTCATTAAGCTTGAGAATAAGAATGGTGCGGTGTTACGTCTATCCAGTGCTACTGTATGGCCTTGAAAGATGGACACTAAATAAAGAAACATCGAAGAGATTGGAATCGTTTGAGTTGTGGGTGTACAGGCGCATGCTGAAAATATCCTGGATGTATCGCATTACGAATCAATGTGTCCTCGATAGAATGGGAAAAGAAGTGGAGATCTTATTTACTATTCAAAAAAGGAAACTATAATTTCTTGGACACATCATGCGTAATTCAAAATACGAAATTCTCCAACTTATCAAGTAAGGAAAGATATTGGGACGCAGAAGTATCGGACGACGCAGAATTTTCTGGTTACGTAATCTACGTGACTGGTTTGGCCTCTCCTCGGTTAAACTATATCGCGCAGCCATCTTAAAGTTAGAATCGAAATGTTGATCAGCAACCTCCGAGGGAAACGCTGAGATCAAGAAGAAGAAAACCAAAGTTTTGATTAAAGGGAATTTTAGTTATCTCAGAGACCAGGGGACAGGGGACACTGGAATTCTTGTTGCAGAGCCTATGAGAGTCGAAATATCAATTTCGGATATATTGTATTATGTGGGTGAACGCGTTCGACCATATAAGGAAGGTTAAGAGGTTTTCAAGGCTGGCCACATCATTTTATGTGGAACTGACGGTCTCAATGAAAAAATCATAAAAATCATCTTTCAAACACTTTCTCTGTGTTGTTGAAGTCATTAAAATCATCAAAAGTTTATGCATGAGATCCATTTCTGAGCTGCCTTAGGATTTGAAGTAAATTTATGCAAAGATATAATCGAATTGCCATATGTAGAGCATTGTGGAACAGAGTATATTTTTCGCGATTTTTAACAACAATTCTTCACAAAATATCGTTCAAATGCTTAAATTGCTCATAATAATATATAAAGTTCACTTTTCACCCATATAAACTAATGGAGATTAGTTTGTTGCTCACACCTCGAGAAGTTCATACGATTCAATAATAGATGTCGCCCACTCCGTCATTTTTCCCCATAGAAATGTTCGCAACAATTTAAAATTTAATTCCTTAAAAATTCACTAGATGTCACGGTTAATTTTAAAAACGCATTCTTAGATGCAAAAGCGGATGTCAAGATGTCATTTAATGATATTAAGGCAGAACTAAATTTTAGGCGGACAAAGTCGCGGGCAACAGCTAGTTTCAATTATTTATGGTTGACTATATAAATTTTTCGTGCTGTGAGATCGTGTTTTTTAATTTGATATATTTACATTTATTTTTAATTTCGGTTGCATCTATCTGCACAAAATTTTTCGACCACGATGGAATGGATGTCGGAACGATGAAAGATTCGTGTTTTGTTGGCATTTCACAATAGAATTGAATTGTTGCTGTAGCATAAGCCAAAAGTGACACTGGCGATTATTTTTAGCATCTTCAGAAATTCTTCACTTCTGTGAAAATAGTTCGTAAGGTTGTTGCTCCCAATGCTTTTTTTTTTCTAAATTGTAGCAAACATCACCTGCAACCGTGGGATCTAGTTGATTTTTTTTATTTTTTATTTCTGGAGCGACAGAGATTCTTCTGCCAAATAAATATGTTAACCATTTTTCAACGTCTGTTACAATTTTTTATACCAAAATTTTATAATTTAACCAAGCACTTATTTGTTTTTGGCGGTCAAATAAACTCATATGGCAAATGAATTATCTTGCCAAGATGTGATGCTATTTCATTTTGTCGTAGGATATTTCACTTAAAATAGCTAAATTTAAACGTGAATCACGTATCCGGAGTGTCATATTTATATTAAAACAAAAATAATAAAAAGACTGATGAGTGCTATCGGGAAAATAAAGCAACCACGTATTATTTATTGTTACAAAAAGGGAAAATATTATTTTAAACGACGCTTTAAAATAACTATTGCGATATAGAAATATCTAAGATATTCTTTATTTATATTTCCGGAACTAACATCATTGTTACTGGTCTCTGTAAAAATGTAAACTGTATAATTACAACCATAGTGCAATACATTCACAAAAACATTTCAACCAAATTTCGATCATTCTTCATTGTTAATGCCGCAAACTTAGTGGTTAGTAAACTTATTAGCAAAAGATCCAAATATGCAAATTAAAACGATTAAAAAAAAGAGCCAAATCTGTTTTTAAATGTAGTAAACCTTAATTTTAGACCTTCATTTAATTACACAGCTCTACAAAATGAACTCAGTGATTTAGTGATCAGAACTGTTAGCCTCAAGATTGAAAGAAAAAAATGTATTGGCACCAACAGTAACAATTACAACACAGAACGCGAGAAAGTGAGTTATTACAATTTTTTAGTGAAAATGAAGGACTGGTGTACTGTAACAATATTGCCAAGCTGCTTCTAGATATGGGTTTAAAAGGATACATACCTACTGAGTGGCGCCATTTTATTGACAGCTGTAAAAGAAGTTTAAAATGCATCTTACTGCACATTTGCTTCAATTACAATTGCCCATTCAACAAAACTCAAAGAGGAAAATGAAAATGAAAAATTAGTTTTAGAAAAAATTAATTACTCGGAGCATCTATGGCCGTTCTGTGTGGATTTGAAAATGGTTTAATTTTTTACTTGGTCAACAAAGTGGATACACGAAATACTTTTGCTTTATTTGTATGAGGGATAGTAGAGTAAAGCAACTTCATTGGGAACAAGATGTTTGGCCTGTAAGAAACGATACCTAGAATAAACGCATCAATGCCTGAGGTCACTATCCGCCATCGCACTATCAGGAAAATCCTACGATATCTTGACTCTAATTAGGCAGTAGGACCAGATGAAATTCCGACAATTGTACTAAAGACCTGTGCTCAAGAGCTCACCCCAGTTCTCTGTAGACTATTCAAGTTATCATACAGCAAAGGAGTATTTCCGTCCATGTGGGAAAACGCTAAAGTCCAACCGATTTCGAAAAAAGGAAAGAAGACTATTCCTGCAAATTATCGCCCTATTGCATTGCTCTCAGTCATATCCAAAGTTATGGAAAAAGCGATTAACACAGAACTCATCAAATATCTGGAGAAATTTGAGATAATCCATGACAGGCAATATGGATTTCGACAACTCCGGTCTACTGGAGATTTGCTGGCTTATGTCACTCAGCTCTGGACAAACACTATGGAAAATTTTGGTGAATCCCGTGCAATAGCCTTGGATATATCTAAAGCGTTTGACCGCGTTTGGCACCAGGCATTGTTAAGTAAATTATCTGCCTACGGTCTCCCAACCAAACTTCGCCAATGGCTCTTGAGCTTCATGCAAGATCGCTCCTTACATGTGGCAGTTGACGGTATTTCTTCTAATGCGTTTAAAACTAATGCCGGGGTCCCCCAAGGTTCCATCCTGTCCCCCACCTTATTTCTTTTACACATCAACGACCTCTTGAAAACCACCACGAACCCCATTTACAGTTTCGCAGACGATAGCACACTTGTCTCAACTTTCACATCCTATCGATCACTTTCGGTGAATGATACAAATAGACTCAGGCAGGAACAGGTTGATTCCATCAATAGAGATCTTAAAGCAATCGTCGAGTGGGGAATCAACAATCTTGTTCAGTTCAACGCCCAAAAAACACAAAGTGCCACGTTTTCCAAGAAAGTGATTTCCTCAAATTATCCCATCACAATGTCCGGAAATACTCTTAAACCAAGTCCCTCCATCTCGATTTTGGGAGTCACGGTGTCCAATAATATGTCTTGGCATGACCATGTTGCTAACATCGCAAAGTCGGCAAGCCAGAGATTAGGTTTTCTGTGGAAAGCCAGAAAGTTTTTTACTTCTGATCAACTGTTGACGACGTACAAGGCTCAAATCCGACCTCTACTGGAGTATTGCTCGCACATTTGGGGTTCAGCACCAAGGTATTCTCTTCGTCTTCTAGATTCCATTCAGAAAAGAGCCATTCGCTTGATAAACAGCTCAACTCTCACAGATACCCTTCACCCTCTAAAACATAGAAGAGTTGCAGACCAGTCATTCGGCCGAAGAACTCGGAACGCTGATCAGTCTCACCCATTTACTCTCAAGATTGATACTACAAGGACCAATCTTCATCAAGAATCCTTCTTTTACACAAAAAACCTAGCCTCTGGCTTGCTGACTTTGCAAAATGGTCATGCCAAGACATATTATTAGACACCGTGCCTCCCAAAATCGAGATGGAGGGACTTGATTCAAAGGTATTTTTGGACATTGTGACATTTTCCTTTCTATCAACTTTGTTGTATCCTAATTTTTCAAAACAAGACTGACATTATAAATATATCTGTTATTTCGTTTTTTGTTTTTCGATTTTTGCAACGTAAAATAAAAATAAAGATTTAAAAGAAAACGAGTGCAAATCCTACAAAATCATTGATAGTTTCATGAATTGTAAGCATAAATATATCCAAAATCAATCTTATTTCTAGGGCAACATAGCCACTTTAGATCAGTGTTATGGATACACTGAATAAAACTTGATTTCATACTTAATAAGGAATTTATTCATTGATAAAAATAATTTGATAGTAATGTATCCAAAAGAACACTACTAAATGCGAAAATGTTCTTGTATCCCCTTAGGTGGTGGGACAGGATGGAACCCTGGGGGACCCCGGCAATGGTTTTAAACGCATCAGAAGAAATACCGTCAACTGCCACATGTAAGGAGCGATCTTGCATGAAGCTCAAGAGCCATTGGCGAAGTTTGGTTGGGAGACCGTAGGCAGATAATTTACTTAACAATGCCTGGTGCCATACGCGGTCAAACGCTTTAGATATATCCAAGGCTATTGCACGGGATTCACCAAACTTTTCAATAGTGTTTGTCCAGAGCTGAGTGACATAAGCCAGCAAATCTCCAGTAGACCGAAGTTGTCGAAATCCATATTGTCTGTCATGGATTATCTCAAATTTCTCCAGATATTTGATGAGTTCTGTGTTAATCGCTTTTTCCATAACTTTGGATATGACTGAGAGCAATGCAATAGGGCGATAATTTGCAGGAATAGTCTTCTTTCCTTTTTTCGGAATCGGTTGGACTTTAGCGTTTTTCCACATGGACGGAAATACTCCTTTGCTGTATGATAACTTGAAGAGTCTACAGAGAACTGGGGTGAGCTCTTGAGCACAGGTCTTCAGGACAATTGTCGGAATTCCATCTGATCCTACTGCCTTACTAGAGTCAAGATTTCGTAGGATTTTCCTGATAGTGCGATGGCGGATAGCGACCTCAGGCATTGATGCGTTTATTCTAGGTATCGTTGGGGGTTGTTTTCCATTGGTATCGAGGGTTGAGTTAGAGCTGAACATTTCGACCAGCAGATCCGTTTTTTCTTTGGAAGATACGGCTGTCGTGCCGTCGGACCTCTCGAGTGGTGGCTATTAATTTTCGCGATAAATAATCAAGTACCTAATTAAGTACACGACTTAATTTGAATTGTCTCCACTTCGTCGACCTGTGTTTGCGCCGTACCAATCAGTGTGAAAATGTTAGCGACGGTGTGTACTTCTGACTTATCAGGAAAGAGATATCAAGATAGCTTAAGCTAAAAAACGTTGAAATTAAATTCATTCGAAACAAAATACATGATTGTAGGTAGTCGAAAAAGTTAATTAAAGAAAAAAATCTAAATATTAATATGGATAGCGAAAATATTGAGATCGTGCATAAAATTTAATATCGATCCACTCCTAAGCTTAAACCAACACATTGATTACACTTGCAAGAAAATTGGTTTCCTCCATAGAATATCTGCAGAACTATCTACTTTGGCAAAAAGAACAGTGCATAATACCATTATTTATCCACACTTTACATGTTGCGCTTCATTGTTATTCGCATGTTCTAAGGAAGATACTGGTGAAGAAACAGACTCTCACATCATCTTCGAATGCGACGCACTAGGAAGCAGGCGTCACAGAACCTTCGGAGAGATCAGCCCGAAAACGGGTATGAAGAAAACACCAGGTGAGGTTGTCATTTGGGTTGCCTAGTTTGCCTAGCTTTCCTTGTTACTAAGCATCACCCCTTATACCCCTTAAACAATTAGTAGTGAAACAGCCTGTATATCTCTACTATTATGCTATATTTGTAGAGTTTCATCTTCGCAAAGTTGGTTTTGCATACAAATAAAGGTCTTTCTTTCGACCAATATTTTCATAAAAGTAAAAAACTGCAAATGCGTCTCACTTAATACATTCAAAAGCCTCTTTGTCTGTTTTGGAAACAATAGAAGAATATTCTCATGAACAAGCACACCACGTTACGCCGTGGGTTGTCACACCTTCGGAATGAGGGACAGACTGTATTTTCACAGCAGTGGACTTAACCTCGTCCGAATAAAAATACAAAAAACACAACGTGTCGTCTCCGCCAGAAACTTGGGAATCTAAATTTACCGGTGTGTACAAAATAAACTTTACGAGGTCTGGTAATAAAGTACACTGATAACTAAAATGTCAATTATGATATTTACAAAAAAATTAAAGTGTATTAGTCGGTACTTTCGAAGATTCGAGATGTTTTGGAATTTTCCGATCGAGGGTTATTAGTTATATCGGTTTGGAAGGAAACAAAGACAGCTCGAAGTAAACAATTGAGCTCTAATTTCAAGTCGTAAAGTGAGTTTATTAGCGTACCTATCATGTTGTTGTTGGGTAACAGTGGTCCAATGGAAAAAAAAATTATTAAAGGGACTGGTCGGATTGAACGCCTGCGACAAGGTAAACGAAAAATGCCAGTCAAAACCAGCCAGTCCAAAAAACTTTTGATTTTGCGTTAATGTAAGAAAAATAAAAAACACGTCGAATTTTAAATCCAGTGGGAGGTTTAAAAATGTTATTCTGCTGTTTCCAAGTTGCATCCCATTAACATCCACCACCCCTTCTTTAAAATGTAAAATAGCAAATGAAAACCCAAGAAAAATGCAAATCAGCCATATAAACAACAAGGTATTCTGTCGATTTATTTTGCAGATAACAATAAACATAAAGAAATTACAAGAGAAACTAAAATGAAGTTAATTACAAACATGTTAAATGTATTTACAGTAACTGTTCAAAGTTTTTTTTTTAATTATAAAATACCTTAAAAAGGGTATTTTTATCTAAATAAGATCAATAAGCAACTTTTATCTAACCTAAATTAGCTACAACAATACTTCAAACTAAGGACATACTCACTAGCATGCCTTAGATTCTAACAACTTTATTACACTAATATTATCGTGTACCAGCTTTTGTACTGCTTTTTACGGTCACTTCACCAACTCGAAAGGCTTCGTCCTCTTGAGTCTTCTTACCAAATTTGCATTGTCGATGATCTGGATTGCCTCGATGTTGACGTGTTGGAAGAGTCTTTGTTCGTGACTTCTGGCAAACTTTTCTATGGTCTGGTTAACGGTGTCTATTTCCAAATCTCTATGGAGATCACTCTATTTCTATAGTACCAAGGCGCATTAACAATGTTTCTAAGTAGTTTGTTTTGGAATCTCTGGATGATGTCTATGTTGCTTTTACTGGCACAACCCCAAAGGTGGATGCCATACGTCCATACAGGCTTAAGGATCTGTTTATATAGTACTATTTTATTGTAGTTTGTCAGGGTGGAATGTCTTCCCAATAGCCAATACATCTTCTTATATCTTGCCACGTCTTTTTTGTTCTCTAAAGAGTACTCTGCCAGCGGTCTCTCTACTGGCAAATTATGCCCGAGCTCAGCCGTAGAGGGTAGAAGAAAAAAAATAAAAATATAAAAGTGAGCCACGCCACCGACTTAGACGGTTCAAGCCGGAAACCCCTAGGTCTTATAGGCACTAGCAGAGCCACACGATAAACAACTAAGATTATGGTGAACCAAATAAATAAAATTACAGCAAAAATATATTGGATACTTTACTCACACAATAAATTAAAATACACAGCTCAATAACAAAATTATAACAAATATCATCAAAATTAACAGCCAACAATAAAACGAAACTTCAAAATTTACAACTTTATAAGACAACAATAAATCAAAAATCCAAAGTTTACGATTCCATAAAATAATTAAAACAAAGGTAAGAATAACAAACCTTATCAGGTTACCAAAAAACGTATACAAGTCAACTTTTTAATAATACTTCATCAACGTTCACGTACGGCTGCTAATTTACTCACGTTTTTTTTTTCATTCACATAAAGATTTACACTGTTAAAACAATCGAGCTTATTTAAAAATATTTCTTTTTACGATGGCTGTCCTTCAAAATAGCAATATTGTAGGATATTTACAAATAAGTTTGAAGAAAACGTTTTCACTTGGACACAAAGAACTATTGAGAATATTACTTTAATCAAAGTTCAGCCTTGGCATATTATCCAATGCAATAAATAGTTTTCAACAGTGTACCATATTAATAAATTAAAACAAAACTTAATCGTGGTGTCAAAAACAAATCACGTCGTTTAAATATTCTAAAATAAATCACTTGTAACCTTTGGGTATACGAATTCACTAATTCTGTGGCCTACTCCTGTGGCCGGATTGATTATGGAACTGCACCTGCTACTTAACAATGGCTTCCCTCCATCAGATCCCGCATGCGGATATTTTAACTCGACACCAAAATCCAAAATATCAACAACAAAGGTAAGATAAAATGGTCAAGTTAAAAATTAAATGGTTTTTCTTCAAAATCCAATTAAGATGGCCCAAATACAGCCAGATATGAAAGAAAAAACCGTAGATGTTCTGCTCACGTGTTAATATCAAATCGTTCCAAAAACTCTCACCACCACCCGACTTCGAAGACTGACACCAAACGACTCCCAAACTACTGACTCCCAGGCCGGATATCAAGAAATGACACGGGACACGCGTCAGCCAACAATCTTCACAAATCTATGTTCCAAACTCATAATCGCACTCGTCCGTGTTGATAGCCAGCCCATCCACACAGAAATGCAAACCAAACAATAATATAGCTGACAACACACGACAATCGAGGCTAAAAATCAAGGCAAAATCTAATAACACCCCCACTCCATCTCCATCGATTAACAAAAATGTCACAGCCATTAATAATTGAATCCTAACACTACAAGGTATGCAACACTATTTACAACGAGTGATAAATTTAAGTTACAACAAAATACGGTATGCAACGCTACTTACGAGTACCTAAGGAATACGAAATCATCAGAGACCCAATTAATAATGGAACTGTAGAAGGGAAAAAAAATAGGCACGTGACAATCTAATATCTAGCTCTTTTCTTTTCTTTTTTAGATGGGCCCTCCAGCGCAGCCTCGCGTCTAGTGTAATACCCAAATATTTTGCAGAATCTGCATACGGTACTTGAGTATTATTAATGCTAATTCGAATTTGTAACTGTTCAATTTGTGCTCCTTTATTTTGTCAAACACGTAGATTTTTTGACAAACACGTCAAACAAAGCCGCAGACCATCAAATAAATTTGACCAACACGTAAAATTTTATAAATAATCTGTTGGTCTAAAAAGCACTTTAAATTATTATGTAGCTTTTCTTTTGTCACTGGCAAAAAGAGCAACCCCTAATTTTCGTTACAAAATATGTACATACACCATTGGTAAACAATTGGGTTTAAATCGGTACTCGGTTTCCACTTCATTAGATCATAATGTGGGGACGTTTCATTAGTAATTTATCTCTACAGTGATTCGTAGATTGTGTCTGGATAATGACGACTTATTTCCCCACCCTCCTACGTCCTACTATTTCTTTACAAAAATACTACGTCTTCCAAAATTTTAGATTTTTTTTTTCGGGAAACGACTAACGGTGCATATATACGTTGGAAAAATTCAATGTGCTCTCAGTACGATCTAGAGAATCCTAAAATAAACGTTCATGAAGCGATTACCCCGGAGTGTAATCTATTTTTAAACTTTTAATACGCAAGACCAAGACCCGAGATTCGGATAAATAATTTTTGCGAAGTTTCTTTTACTTACCGCTTTTACAAGTAGTGATGTTCGAATTTTGGTGACTGTTTTGGAATATTATAAGGATAAAAGGTTCGAAACGCGTATTTTATGTTTTGTGTAACTTTTAACCCGTATTGTAACATAACATCTTAATGTAGGTTATTGCAAAAATAATTACTAATTAATTACTAATAATCGTGTGAATTTATCATTAAAAAAGTATTGAGTATTGACTCTCACTGTATACATTTTTTAGAATATTCGAAAACAATAACATATTGTTTAAATACATCCAAATTATTTGCTAGTAACAAACTAAAACCAACATGAAAATGCAGATGTTTTTATGCTTCTAGAATAAGCACTCACCATTTTAAAATTCCAACTTTAGTTGCTTATAATGACATTATTACCACTCAAACTACATACTCCTGAGTTTTTGACAAAGGCACCCTGTATTTGCTTTTATATCGGACATGTCTAATGCATAAAACATTAAATATTTGTCAAAGTGTGTATCAATCTGAAATATCAACGATGTACTGATGATATACACACACCCAAACTTATATGGAATCACCTAGTATTCATAAAAAATATTTTTGTATAAAAACATAATATGCAAACAAAAGATGAATGTGTTGATCATCAAAAACTGTTATATTTATAAAAATTTGATAAGAACTTTTACTATATCCTTCATATTTCTACTCAGTTGTAAAATTGTAGTCTCATTTTGGTAAAATGATTCTGTGCAATATTCGACAAAATGCCTCTATGTTGGGTTATTAGAAGTAAAGCAGAGAAGACTTATTAGTTTGATAGAGTAGGGAATGTCTCAGAGATGGCAAGAGTGGATTGTATATTTTGATTTTACTCAGTTATCACTTGAAAACAAGCCATACTGAAGCCAATATGGACTTACGGTATAGAACAAACCATCGAACACCAAAATATTACAAACGTTCTAATCTAAAACACTTCGAACGATAGCTAATGCTCCATGGTTCGTAAGCAACCAAACAATACATAACGATCTTGGAATTCCAACCGTCAATGAATTAATCCAGACTATAGCTAACAAAAACAAAACTAGGAACGAAAATCATACAAATCCATTGATAGCTAACCTACACACTGATCCTATGGAACGTAAAAGACTAAAACTTTACTGGCCAGAAGGCCTCTTAGAGTAGGTTAACCCCGGAGACCCATCGATGCAGAACTTCATGATAGGATTGAAGCTCTAATAGCAATAACAAACAGCACTGTATCCTATCCAAAACGTTAGAAGCAACTTTTGAAAACTACAGGTATTTCAGAAAAATACTTTGTGCTTAAGTATTATTCAGTAAAAGACAGTTAAGAATTCCTAAACTATCTAGACAAAATAAATCTGCTTACTTGAATTGGTGTTTGGATCATCAAAACTGGACAGTGTAAGATTGGAACGTGTCTTATTTTCGGATTAAACCAGTGTTAGCCTTCTGGTATTTTGAAAAGAGGCGAAGTACAAATTAGATTCGAAGCTCACCATGTCCTCAAATATAAAGGTAAAACTGTAATGCTCTAGGGTGGTACCATGATTGGTAAAAAACTCCTATAATTCCTATGATGCCAACATTGACAGGTCAACGGTATGTTGATTTAGTACTGGAGTTTGTAGTAAGAATCTGGAGAGATGCTATCGATAGATAATGTATTCCAACATGAAACAAAGTTTCCACTAAATTTTAAGAAACGAAGGCGAGAGTAATTAAGAGTGGCCCAGTTGTTCACCTGATCTTAATCCAATGGAAAACTTATCGAATACTATAAAAGAATAACCCGAATAATGCAGATCAACTGATTCAAGCAGTTTAGGAAGAATGGCAGAATTTACCACAAGCAGAAATTAATAAGTTAATAGAATATGGTCCATCGAATTGGGGTGCTTTTGAGGCGGCAGTACTAATTAGAGAATTAACAAAAAGTGATATTTCTTTCTTAAATTGCAACTGTATTTTTAATAATATATTTTTGTGTTAATGTGTTCGAACAGAAAATAATAGGTGATTCCGAATTTGCTTGTGTGTATATAAAAGTAAAAATAGTTGTAACCTTCATCGAGCAATTTATAGAGCATCCATTATAATGAAGGTTTTTTCCCATTAAAAAGTATTTTTGTCGGACATTATTTGGTTTTAAAATAAAAATATGTTTAGGAAATCTAAATTTAACAATGCAGTGGCGTGATGATACAAACGTCCACTAGCTGGCGCTGTTGTGCAAAGATTTTCTTTCTTTTCATAATCTCTTAAACACCCATTAAAATAGATTAGATTTTAATGGGAGGCTTTTTCTAAGTATGCACTTCGACCTGATGAGGTCCTTTCCCTTGAAGGATCAACTGGAGAAGGCCATAACGTTTTTGGTTTCGAATTATGTGTCCTAAATATTCTAACTTTTGAGTTTTGATCGTCATTCTTTCCCCAATATGCGCAGGATATTACACATTGGTAACTCGGTCAGTCCAAGATATAACTCCAAATTTGGAAGGCTTCGAACCGATTCATAGATGTCAATACTGTTTCCAATTTTTTATGGAAGTTTGTGGGGCAATACATGAAGTTTTACAAGATAAAATGCAATCCTTTGTTTCTTGTTTCTCTGTTTTTGTGGTCAGTGATTCCAAAGATAATAATAGTACCTTGAGACCACTTGATGCTCATTTTTTATGTATTTAAATAAAATACAAACACTAATAAATACACGCAACTGCGGTTCACACGCTACAAGTCATGTTCTAATCCGTTTGGCAGTGCAGTCTTAATTTACTGGCATTATTCATTATTCGTTACTGTTTAGTCAGATTCAAATTTCAAAGCTGAAGTAAAAGAGTTTACTAAGGTATCACGACGTCTCGAGAACACAAACAAAACACAATAAAACGGAAAACACAATAAGTATCCAAAAATAAAGCACAAAAGAAAACGAAGAAAATGCTCAACTCTCAAGTGCAAATGTAGCGTGAAACGCGGGATAATATAAAGAAACCTGTACATTATAAATAGATTTACAGTCGTTTTATTTACCTTTATTTAAACTGCGATTTTTACGGATTTTATGAGGCTAAAATGAGCGTAGGTAGAGATTTTTATTAGCTATTATTTACGAAAGTTTTCTCTGGTATGTGGGTTACTTTAAACGAAATTCATTTTTAATATACTTTTGTAACTTCTGGTACTGTAACGACGCCAGATAAAAATATAACGATGATTGCGCTCAAAAAATCAAAACCAACTGAATTCTTGACAGACGTCATAAAAAATCGTAGACTGACCCAATAAGGGTGCATTCTTTTGACTATAAAACATCAGCTGTGGTGTCCCAATAAATTTCTGACATCGGTTGTATTTGATAACCTATTATTAGTCCAAGCAATAGGGAAAAGCGAGTGCAAAAATTAATATAAAAAAACTATGAGCGTAGTCTTGCTCGGGGGATGATGCTACAGTAACGATTTAGGGCTTATTTTTTCCCGTAGAGGTATGCAGAGACCACTTCCTTCCACTTGCTACACGCATCTTTTGCTTCTACTTTCATCAGTGCTCGTCGGTTGTTGGTACTCTTGACCTGGCATTTCTTCAAAACAATGTCGATGGGAAAGTTCTTTTACTACCGGTAAATTTTTTTGCTGACCTAAGTAGTGAATGAAGTGTTAGGCTGTATGCACTTATCAATTTAATTGAGAAATAAAACTTTAAACCTGAAAGTAAGTAATATTGAGCAACGAGTAAGGAATGTGCTTTGTTTGTTAATGTACGTATGAATAATGTTGCTTACTTGTCAATCAATTTTTTTATACATATATAAAGTCACGCCTTTTTCCCATAGGGGTAGGCAGAGACCACTTCCTTCCACTTGCTACGGTTCTTACACACATCTTTTGCTTCCTCTACTTTCATCAGTGCTCTCATACATGCTCTTCGGTTGTTGGTACTCTTGACCTGGCCTTTCTTTAAAACAATGATCTGATCGAGATATGTTCTCCGAGGTCGACCTCTACCGATTTGCCCATTCACAATCGCCTTATAAATTTGTTTCGTCAATCTTCCTTCATCCATCCTTTCTACGTGTCCAAACCATCTAAGCATTCCTTTATCTATCTTTGTGACCACATCTTCTTTTTCACCACAGCGTTTTCTTATCTCACTATTCTTAACTTTATCCAACCGAGTCACTCCGGCTATACTTCTCAGACTACTCAACATCTCAGCAGCATTAATCCTATTTTAATGCTTCTTCTGCCAAACCCAACATTCACTACCATACATAAGTGTAGGAACCAACACACCTCTATGCACCGCCAGACGTGCCTTTTTTGTTACTTTCTGGCTATTCATTTTATACATTTATTTATTTAAATGGACATGCCAATTATATAATTACAAAGAGAAATAAGCAAGGGGACGCCCTCTCACCTCCACTCTTTAACATAGCATTGGAATATGTAATTAGGAACTCCAAAATTGAGAAGCCAGCTGCCATCTTTCACAAAGGAGGATTCAACCTGCTCCTGGCTTTCGCAGACGATGTCGATGTGATTGGCAATAGCAGGATTGACCTCAAAGACACCTTCATAAAGTTTGAAAAGGAAGCAGAGAAGATAGGCCTCAAGATAAACGAAGACAAGACCAAGTATATGTACCCCAGCAGAAAAAATCGGAACCGAGATAGAGTAGGACAAAACTTTTCTATCGAAGACTACAACTTTGAGCGGACAAGACAATTTAAATATCTGGGTACAAGTATTAGCGAAAACAACGACATCACAGAAGAGATAAATAACAGGATACAGGCTGCAAACAGATGCCTTTTTGCTCTTTAAGACCTAATTAAATCTAGAATACTTACCAGGAAAACTAAGCTGAACATATACAAAACAATTATAAGGCCTGTCGTAATGTATGGATGTGAGACCTGGACTCTAACGGTTGCAAACGAAGAACGACTTAAGGTCTTTGAAAGGAAATTGCTAAGAAAAATATTCGGCCCAAATAGAGACGAAAATAAAGGACAATATAGAATAAAAACCGACCAAGAACTCAAAGAACTCTACACTGATACCAACATAATAAACGACATAAAGGCCAGGAGACTACAGTGGGCAGGACACGTTAAAAGAATGCCGGATGATAGAATAGTAAAACTGGTGTGGGAGGAGGTCCCGGGGGGAAAACGCCCATTAGGTCGACCCCGCCTCAGGTGGAGAGATAATATTGCAAAGGACCTAAAAGCCATGAATATCGAAGATGGACCCGATCGGATGCTAGATAGAAAAATATGGAGACGTGTGGTTGAGTCGGCAAAAACCCACCCAGGGTTGTGAAGCCATTGATGATGATGATGATGATGAAAGAGAAATAAGATAAAACAAAGTAAATATACATGTATACACTGGAATAATAATAATAATAAGCTGGGGGTTCCTTCCGAAACCAGCCAACGGCACTCAGACAATGTCCATTGTGTCTCATTTGTACACTGGAATCATGGTAACAAAAATATTACAACTTTTTTACAGCCATTCTAAAGAATGTTATAAAAGATGAACCGGACAGTTCAAGTTTGTTGTTGTGAGGGTTTGCTGATCTCATCGTTTTATTGAGGGACACATTTTGACCGTAATTTGTTCTGCAAAGTGAAACCTTGAAAATGTTACTATTTCTTCTAACATTAACAGAGAGTGGAGTAAGCTCAACTATTTAAATACAGCCGAAACTGCCAATGATAATTTTATGAAGGAATGCCAGACTGATTTCCATTCTTCTGAGTGATAAAGTATTCAAATTTAGAGCCTTTAATATATCTGCGTAATTGTATTAAACTATATTCATTCTCAGGTTATAGCCACAGTATCTCAAGAATTTATTTTGAGTACTCTCCAAGAGTTCTATATCAACTTAATAAATGTAAGTTAGGTTGTGTTGAACATGTAGGATGAAAGATATTTGGTGGAAGTTATGAAGAATTATTAATAAGATTGATAGCTTAGGTTGGGTTAAAACGGCGGTTTGCAATCGGCACTTCTGGCTGAGATAAGACAGATACAGCTGGTATGGTGGTGCCCTCTTTTGCTAGCTCGTCTGCCGTACAGTTGCCTGGTATGTCCCTGTGACCGGGTACCTAGACAATGTGAACTCTAAACTTAGCTACTAGCTCATTCAGGGTGGCTCGGGTGATACACAGTACAGAAGAATGTTAATTGATATTGTTTTTTGTATGCACGAAATACAAGTTTTATTTCTCAATTAAGTAGTGAATCTCTGACTTTTATCACAACAATAAACAAACAGCGATTGTCAAGGAAACGATTTCATAGGCAATAAGATGGTACCTATTAAAAAATTGTTATGCATTTTTAAAAATTCCTTAATTAGGCTTAAAGCCTGTTTATCTTCATCCGCCAGCCTTATATATTGTCGCTCCACTGTTTTCGCGGGCGACCCACACTCCTGTGTCCCATAGGTTACTTGTCTCTTGCGATTTTTACGACTCCCTGATCCCCCATGCGGTCAATGTGCGCGCTCCATTCCTTTTTTCTGTTTTGGGTCCATTTGTTGATGTTCTCTACCCCACATCTGGTTCTTATGTCTTCGCTCTTCTCTGTCCCATAAAGTTCTGCCCCATCAATTCGTCTCAGTATTCTCATCTCCGTTGTTTCCATGAGTCTCCTTGTTTTTTGAGTTTCTGGCCTAGTTTCCGCAGTGTATGTCATTATGGGCCTAATAACGGTTTTATAGATCTTGCTTTTCACCTGGGTGTTAATGTTTTTGTTTTTCCAAATAGAGTCGTTCAGCAACCTGCCACTTTCGCCTCCCTGCCGTT
Source organism: Agelastica alni (assembly GCA_950111635.1). Lineage (NCBI taxonomy): Eukaryota > Metazoa > Arthropoda > Insecta > Coleoptera > Chrysomelidae > Agelastica > Agelastica alni. The sequence continues at coordinate 20,514,295 of OX467717.1, read as the reverse complement.
TGTTCTATTCAACGCTTCAACGTCACCATGGCTGGACAGTTCTATACCCAAATATTTAAACTTCATCTTCTGTTGTATGACCTCTTCAGCTACTTCTAGTTTGCATCTTAACGGCGTTTTTGATGTTGTGATGCAACGTGTTTTTGAACCGGATATAGTTTAGTTGAGTGTTTTAGCTGTTTGGTTAAACTGGTGGAGGAATTTTTGGAGATCATCTTCGTTTTCTGCTATTAATGCGGCATCGTCTGCATAACGCAGGATGTTTACCGTTTTATCTCCCATTTTGTAGCCTTTCATAGTACGAACTATTTTTATTTTCTCATCCATTATAACGTTAAATAGGAATGGGCTCAGTGAGTCTCCCTGGCGAATATCGTTTCCAGCTGGTATGGGTTCGGTAAGTTCTTCGCTCGGATTTGATAATCCTTGTATATATTCTCTATTGTTTTTATTAGGTTATAAGGGATTTTTCTATTGTAGAGGAGATGTATGACGTCATGTAGCTTAACCATATCAAACGCCTTCACAAAATCTATGAAGCAAATGTATGCAGGCTTGTTGTATTCTATAATGATAGTTGCGATTTCAAAAAAATTAGTATGTGTACCTCGTAGTAAAAGCATATTCCCGGACTTCATTGTTCGTTGGCCTCGGCTTAACGCCTTGGCCCACAATTTACATCGTCGTCCGGAAATGTATTGCTAAGTAACGTGACGATAATGGTAACCAGGTTGATCACAAAATATATTAGTATATTCATTACCTAAAGAATATATAGGTTAGGTTAGGTACCATGTGAGTGGGGCGTGGTCGCCCCTTCACTGCGATCTTTAGTAGGTCTATTGTGGCTCACCCCTAGATGTTACAGTTCCCCGCACAATCCAGCCCTTCTCACGAAGTTCACGGTTGTATGGGGTGAGATTTTTTTAAATCGGTAGGTTCTAGGTTGGTGTAACTAAATATGCCGATCCTTATTCTTCCCAGGCCGAGGCATGAACATAGTATATGTTCAGCAGTTTCGTCTTCAACGCAGCAAAACCGACAGTCCGTTTGTTGGTTCAGACCTATCTTTCCGAGGTTAGACAACAGTGTCCTGTAAGCAGTCCCGTTGAGAATACGGTCATTTCTGTTCCATTCTAGGATATGCTTAGTTGTGTTTCTCGAGGGTTTAGGTAGAAACGCCTTCGAGTGAGTTAACCCCTGGTATATCGGACCATTACGTGAGTATTTTCCTCTCCGCCCTGTCCGAAATAATTGTTTGTTTGTTTTAAAGAATATATAACAATGAGTTTTCTTTTCTTTCAACAAACTAGTCGAATGTAAATTGTGCGCCTCCCTCTATATCTAATTTTGGATACCACTCATATTTGTATTCGTAAAATCTAAAATTAAATACTGGTCGGTGAACAAAGCTCATTGCTATCTCATCGTCATTGAAACGTGTCATTTTTCTAGAATGTGGAAAGTCACGCAAAATAATCCTATTTCTGCCAAATTTTTAAAATACTGGATGTCCAAAAACGTTCTTCAACGAAAAAACCTCAAAATATTAAGATCATTTTATGTAGTTTTTCGTAAATCACCTTATTTGGGAGCTTATAGAAGGCAGCTAGAGATATTGTTAAATGACGCTCCAACATAGGTTTAACCTTCCGTTAGGCACGTCAGCTGATGAGGCGCCCTTACAATTAACGGAAGCAAACAAAAACCCTGGTGGGCGTGTTCATGTCGCTGTTGTTGTATTTTTGTTATCGATATATTTCATCTCATATCGAAAACCGACTATCGACGACATTAAGTGTCAACTGTCAACCCAATTAGTAAGGTTAGTTTTGTTTTTAAATTCCAATAATTTTGTAAAAAAGGAAAATTAGATCTAGGTCAATTGTATTGATTAATGATCAGCTGCATTTATCAAAACCATACCTACCAAGATTTTCATATTTACAATGACAACAACGATGTGATTCTTCCCGGACTATGCTACTTTTTTAAAGAAAAGCGTCCGGAAAGTGGGTACTTCCCGGTCGGTTGACAAAAATAGTAATTTATGTAACAAGTTCCGAAAGTGATATTTTACGGGTTGAGTAGGAAGTTTCCAGGACTCAACTTCGGCTCGTCTTGGAATCCTGCGAGTCCCGTGAAATCACTGAAATCGTGTTACGTACAATATTTTTTCTGTAGCCGTTTTGAATGTTAAAAAGAATATCGATGGATAATAACTTTATATAGACAATTGCATAAAACAATAACTCTTATAAATACATTACTTATGAATATTAATTACACAATTATGACAATTACTTATATTAATATTATTAGGGATATTAATAGAAGTGGCAGTGTTGAAATTAGAATTCGACGCATCAGTAATTGAACTAGTTTTCGAGATATTAATTTCATTACGGCCCTTTTCAATCTGTGAAGTTACGTGAATTTTGTTTTTTTTAAGAATTTTTTATGTACCCCTCTGCTACATTGGTTGATTTCCATTCTCCGTGTCTCTTCAAGTTGGTTATACTACTGATTTCCATTTTTTGGATTTAAAAGTCGAAAAACATAAACCAATGTTACGTGACAATCGCTGTCATAATAAAATACAAGTTCATGTTATTGTCAAAACCGGTACGATTTGTGTTAAGTGGTTTTTTCGATTTTATAAATCATACCGAAAATTTTGTTTACGAGACGGCTGCAGGAAAAAATATATTTTTCTTAATCATTATTAAAAAATAATTAGATGGTTTGGACACGTAGAAAGGATGGATGAAGGAAGATTGACGAAACAAATTTATAAGGCGATTGTGAATGGACAAGTCGGTAGAGGTCGACCTCGGAGAACATATCTCGATCAGATCAACATTGTTTTGAAGAAAGGCCAGGTCAAGAGTACCAACAACCGAAGAGCATGTATGAGAGCACTGATGAAAGTAGAGGAAGCAAAAGATGTGTGTAAGAACCGTAGCAAGTGGAAGGAAGTGGTCTCTGCCTACACCTATGGGAAAAAGGCGTGACTTTATGTATGTATGTACTTACCAACATGTATTCAATCTAAGTATAAATAAATTGTTTTTAAATATATAAATAGTGGTAAAGCTTGCACGTATTTTTCTTGGAAATATTGTTTGTTAATTTTTCCAAATTTTACGTCTGGAATCATTTCGAAATTATTGATGCTTGCCAATATACAAATTCAACTCTATGCCAAGTTTTGTTCTCATTTCGCTTTCTTAAATAATATAATATATATATGTAAATATATATATATATATATATATAATATATAATATATATATATATATATATATATATATATAATTTATTAAAAAAATGCACAGTACCATTCTTGTTAATTAAATACACATCGTACAATTTTTTTAAATAATACAATAAGGGATGTCTCTTATCCAATGAAAAAGTAACCTTAACAGATGAAAAACTAACTCAATAGGTGTTCTTCGCCTTTTGGTAGATATGTGTTTAGACCTAGACAACATCGACGTCAAAAGCTCGACAGTTTAATTGTTTCCCCACAATCATAATCCCATTAATATGGTTCATAATATAAATAATTCCTTCTAGAACTGCAGAGAAAGACCTCCTAGATAAGTTTAACAATTTAAATCACACGCTAATTTGAGAATAACTACTGAATTTTCACCACCGGCTTACATATCGTCCAATCAGTCATTCAAATCTTTTAGATACTATACCGATTGTCACAATTTTTAAACTAAAATGTTTATAGCTTCTGTAGTAGCATAAGAACATATCGAAATCTTCTCGTATGTGTACAATTTTTATCATTTTTGGAACACTGAAATTTTTTTTAACATTCTTGTTTTATTTTAGACTGAAAAATGGAACAATTTGAACAATTACTTACGTGCGCCATTTGCTTGGACAGGTATAGAAATCCAAAACTTTTGCCATGCCAGCACAGTTTTTGCATGGAACCATGTCTCGAAGGACTCGTTGACTACGTTAGAAGACAGGTACGTAAAATATTTTCCCGTTTGTGCACTTCGAACTGATGAGGTCTATTGTGCCTTCCTCATCCATCCCCATTTGTTTTATCAACTTCCAGAGGCTGTTAAGGGGCCCGATGTAGCTCATGTTTTTTTTTGCCTAAGCACATGAACCAGAACTTTGCCCGTTACTCGCAGTGGCATAGGACGTGTTTCGTTGTCTCTTCTTCTTTAAGACAGAAACGACATGACTGTTCTCAATGTCCCGTCAGCAGGTCCACTCAGTCTGGTATGGCTAAGGTTGAGCAGTTCTGCCGTGGTCGCATTTGAGGGTTCTTTTATGAAGTTTTTAGCGTAATTTTGACCATTTAGTCTGATCTTCTGAGTGCATCCACTTTTTTATGGTGTTCCTTCTGAGGCTTTTTAAAACATCACAGTGAGGTTCAGTTCCGATGGTCCGTTTTGGCCAGTGTATTTGCTTCAAATTCATTTCTTTCTAATCCTTAGTGTCCTGGGATTCATACCAGTGTGACATTAATTATGTATTCTTTTATTTACAAGTTAAGCCTTCTGATTTCCTTAGCAGTGTTCGACCCAGACTGATCGCCATCTTTATTCTCTTTGAATTTTCGTACAGACCCGCTCCAGCGCTACTAGACATTTTGGAGCCGTCTGTATACCAGATTGAGTATGTAAACACTGGAATTGGGTTTTTCCATGCCTCTTTTTCAGGAAAGAGGATATGACAGTAGTGAGGCGAGATCTCATCGCTTGGCACACCCAGAAATTCAAAGTAACGATGAAGTGGTTCATGTGGTGAATGAATGAGTATAAACGAGAAAAAAATAATTGTGTATCCTGACTTAAGTATTTTTAGTAACAGGGGCCTAAATAAAAAAATAATAAATTTTTCAATTTCTTAAATGTTTTATTTGAGTCTGTGTCATAATGGACATTTTTTTGTTGAATTTTAACTGTCATAAATTCTTAATTTTTTTTTAAATTTATTTATAAATGACCTCAAAACAGTAGTCTATGGTTTTAAAAGTCTTTTAAAGTACTGCACAGTTTTGATTATTTTTTCATTTTGTGTTGAAGCTGGTAGGCTGCTGAATGTTTGTACACTTCTGTAAATTGGAGAGTCCTGGCACTTTTTTGTAGAGTTATATTTATTTCTAAATGATATCTTGTCTCTGATGTTAATTAATTTGTAGTTTGTGATAAAAATATTAATTTGTAGATAAAATGCCCAGAATGTCGAGCAGAGCACAGGATTCCATACAACGGAGTCCAAGGATTTCCGACGAACGTTACTCTTCAGCGTTTCTTGGAGCTTCATATAGAAATCACCGGGGAATTACCAGATCCAACCAGCGGTCAAATAATGGAGAGATGCAACGTCTGCTCAGAGAAGGCTTACTGCAGCTTTTGTTCTCATTGCGACAAAAAAATATGCGAAGAATGCAAGGGAGCGCACATGGAAATTTTAAGGAGAGAAATATCCAGAATAAACAATCAGATCAGAAGAGGAATACATAGGTTACAAGATACTCTATCGCTAGTCGAAAAGAACGCGCAAAGTATGCAAACCAACTGTCTTTCTGTTGGGGAGGAAGTCGAAGAAATTTACAGAAGACTAAACAAGGCTTTAAAAGATCGAACTGATTATCTAAGAGGCGAGCTAGATCGGTACTTAAGTACCGAAGTGAGAGGCCTAACTACGTTGAAAGAAAATCTAGAGCAAGAGATATCGAATATCCTTAGTAATTGCGATTTAGCCGATAAACATATGAACGAAAATGTCGATATATGGGACGATTGCGAGCTAATGGACGCAAAGGAAATTTTTCTAAAGACTGTAGAGTTTATACGTAATTTTGAATATGAAAATTCAGATTACAGCAGAAAAGTTCGATTGGTTTTAGCTCACGATCCTAACCAACTGGTGTTACACGTTGCTGGTTTTGGTGATCTAAATCTTCCGAATCAATCACATTTCAGCCAGTCTTCTGGATTACTGCAACCTCCAGGACCCGGTTTAATGAGATCGAAAAGTGATCATAGATTGGCCTCTCAATTTAGACAACAAGAGGAAAGGGGTTATGGAGACAGAGGTTATGGTGACGAGGACCAAGTTTTAGGCAGTAGAAAATTCGGTGAGAGGCCGAAAAGTACAGGTGACAGCCGCTATGCAAGAACCGCTGATTATGGAGATGATTACGATCATGATAGCAGGACGACTAGAACTAAATACAGTAGATTTAGAAGGCTCCAACCTGTAGAAAATGATTCTGAACCTGAACCGACTACTAGAGTAAGGTTTAACGAACCGAAAGAGCGAGAAAGAGCCTTTGATACCGAAGATGCTTCCAGAGGACCACTTAGTGGAATTACAAGGCTCGCAGACTCACCTAGGGTAATGAAAAAAATGCAGGAATGCGAAAGTGGCAAATCTAAAAAAAAAGATGAGGTCCCACCTCCTGCACCTGCTCAACCCAAGATAGTGCCTAAAAGGCCCCCTCCGCCTGCCGTAAGGCAAGTTAGTGAAGAGGACGAAATATCTAGAATTAAGAAACAAAATAAAGGGGCTACTACTTCGACGGAGACGCCGACAGAGACAGTGAGACCTACAGAAGAAAGACAAAAGAAAAAACCAGGCCCTGAGGTGAGTCTAGATGAACTTGAACAGTAGCCTGTTTAAATACACTCAAGTACCTGATTAAACAAATTTTTAGAATAGAACTCTTAATCAATAATAAATGTTGTTTTGCTTGTCCACTCTCTGTTAAAAATATTAACATTAAAGAAAAATATAAACGACTATTGAGCACCCCGATCACACACTGGCATGTTTCTACTATATTACTTCCTTCAAATCTTTTTTGTGTTGTGTGTAAAGCATGAAGAATGTTTGCGAGAAATCTGCCCATTCCTAACCCCCTGTTTTCTCCAGGCTGCATCCAGTGCTGAAGAAAGTGAGGAATCTTTAACGTCTTTTCAACAGAGTCAAAGAAAGACACCGACAAAGACCGCTGTTGCAGCAACTCCTAGACGACCTTCTGATGCTAGCCACAAGAAAGCAACAAGGTCGGCTAGTTCAGAGTCTAATACTTCTTCGGAATCTTCTACATCTTCTAACGCTCTTCATTCAACTGGAGCTCCATTTACGACCGACGAAGTAAAAAAGAAGATTATGTCTAAAGTAGAACCAACGACTCCTACTAGAAAAGGGTCATCACCAGTTCAAAATAAACCTTTCCAAAGTAGGTTTTTGCAAAATAAAACTACCCCAACTACTAAAGAAGAAGAGGATGAATCAGAAACGACTACCGAAGAAGAAACTGAATCTGAAGAAGATACTGACGAGGATACACAAAAGACAGATAATAAAGAACTAGCAAAATCAGATATCGGCCCTCTTTTGGCCAGAAGTGCTAATGCTAGAGACAACAGTGTTGAAAGTAATCGAAGAAAAAGTAGAGACGAAGCAGACTCTCCCGTCAGGTCATCAAGATACGGTGTTACAAGAGATGAACCTTCTAGGTATTCTAGAAGTAGAACATCTACAGTTGCAGAAGAAGAACCGCCAAAATATGGTTATACCAGTAGGTTTTTGAATAAAAGCAAAAGCTCTGCTGCCATTCCACCCGAAGAAGATGATCACAGTTCAAAGTAAGAATTTCGAATAAACTTTTTATCTACAGTTAAGTAGTATGAAAATATTTGTTTATAAATTTCAAGCTAATCGTTTTTAGGTATGGTTCTACAGCAGATGATGTTGACAGTAAATATCCAGCGAGTGGTCGTTCTCGTTACATGGCCCTAAAGGAACGCAGGCAACGTTTGGCTAGAAGCAGAAGCAGCCAACAGTTTGGCGATGATGAAGACACCGAGGAACCGGTTTCACCAACAACTTCAAACCCCTCAGCATATTTGGCAGCAAAAGGATATGGTTCTTCATCATCAGCTCATGATCTTGCAAGAAGCCGGTTAGTTTATTAGAATCTGTTATGACATAAAAAAATGAAATTTATATTTGGTAAATTACAATAAATGTTAACTATTCTTTCAGTTCTTCTCACGCCTTAAAATCAAGAGATAACTCTCCAGATCGTTCGTCGGTTTCGGCTGCAGAAAAAGATGGAGCAGCGTTGAGTTCTTGGGCTAGATATCTTAAGAGTAAGTATGGAAACAGAAGCGGCACTAAGGACAAAGATATTACATCCAGTGCCAGCACTCCTTCGGCAAGTAGCTCAGGAGCGGCGAGAAGATTGTCATTGGGATTGCCTTTAAGATCTTCGACCGAGTTGGCAAGTTCTGATGATGATTCAAAAAACATGCAAGGCTCCCCCACTATCCCTACAGCAGCTATGGCAGTAGCAGGTATCGCCCAAGCAGTGGCAGGTACCACCCCTAGAAGCCAGTACCTCCAAAAGTGCGAGCAGCTGTTTCAAATAGGTAGTAGGGGGAGCGAAGCCGGGTGTTTCACGTGGCCTCGCGGCGTTGCCGTGGGCCCTGACAATACCGTCGTCGTTGCCGATTCCTCCAATCACAGAGTACAAGTTTTCGACGCTAATGGACGCTTCATCAAAGAGTTCGGACAATATGGTAACAAAGAAGGAGAGTTCGATTGTCTTGCTGGCGTCGCTGTCAATCGTATTGGACAATATATCATCGCCGATAGATACAATCATAGAATACAAGTAGGTTGAAAAGTTATTTTTAATAAATTTTAAGTCATCGGGACATTCCCGACAGACGTGAAAAATTAAAACAATGGTTTTTTTGAATTTTCAAATTAATTGTAGCATTAAAAATTAAAATTTCATAATTTATTACATTGAATTATAAACAACTTGATTAAAGTGGGCTCAAGGCCACTTTTTGACAGACATATAAAAGAAGAAGCTATGCCGTTAATTTTGAACCCCTTGACTACGTGAAAAGTTCAATGTTTTAAGTAGCGGTACTTTTAGAGGGTACTCCATGCTTTAACTTAGACCAGCATCTGGGTATCAAACATTAATTAAAAAAAAGTATTTAAAACGTTTTAAAATAATAACACTCTAAAAAATTTATTGAAAATTATTTATTTAATTTTTGAATACATAAAATGTTTTTGACTTTATTTTAATATTTTAAATTTTTAATATTTTTTAAGTAATTTTTCTTCAAAGATATGTTGTCGTCGGCCTAGTTTAGAGTATTAATCCTTCTTGTAATTTACATAGGTTTTTGATCCATCAGGAAGATTCTTAAGAGCTTTTGGTAGCCAAGGAACTGCAGACGGTCGTTTCAATTATCCTTGGGGTATAACTACTGATGCATTAGGATTTATTTATGTATGTGACAAGGAAAACCACAGAGTTCAAGTAGGTTCCTTGTAAAATTATTAAAAAATACATAAAACATACGTACTTTCTTGAAAATTGGGAATAAAAGTTTTTTTTTACCAGGTTTTCCAATCAGATGGTACCTTCGTCGGAAAATTCGGTTCCATGGGTAATAAAGAAGGTCAACTGGAACATCCTCATTACATCGCAGTTTCCAACACCAATCGAGTGGTGGTTTCCGACTCTAACAATCACAGAATTCAAATATTCGACGTAAACGGAAAAGTCCTTTCTTCCTTCGGTTCGGAAGGCTCAGATGAAGGTCAGTTTAAATTTCCAAGAGGCGTAGCAGTCGATGATCAAGGTTACATTTGCGTTGCCGATTCTGGAAACAACAGAATCCAAATATTTAGTCCCGATGGTGGTTTTCTAAGAGCTTTTGGATGTTGGGGCATCGGTAAAGGAGAATTTAAAGGTTTGGAAGGAGTAGCGATGACACCAAACGGACACATTCTGGTTTGTGATCGGGAAAATCATAGAATACAAGTTTTCTGAAAATGTTTTTCGATTTTATCAGTTTAATAATGTTTTTTCAATATAAAGTGTGTTTAACTGAGAAACCAATAAAAGTATTTGCATTTCTTTTACTTTTTACCACACTAACCCAATCCCCTGTTTTTGTTACTACCTATCATACCACTTCCACAATATTTTTCGTTTAAGTACAGTCGTATAGAGGTCGCGACTAAAAATAATAAATTATCGGATGATGGTTAGAATTCAAGAAAAATACAAGAAAAAGCCGTGTGTTGTCATTGGACACCCTATAGGAACGAAGCTCCTTATGCTATTTATAAATTTTGATCGAGGTATTTTGTAAAAAAAAAGAAAAACAAATATAATTGTTACTGATTCTCATACAGAAGATATATAATACCTGACAAGATTCGAATTCAACGTTTCACTTTTTGTATCTTTTTTTTATTCTCCCTATAATTTAAATAGTTAAATAAATAGTAAAAGTAAAAGTGACTGTAGAAGGAATGTGAGATCTTGTTGCCTTGCTGAACATGTAGTACATAAAGATCATGTAATTGACTATGATAATTTCAAAGTTCTCGATAATGCGCAAAATGTACAAAAGCGTCGCTTTCTTGAAATGATTCATATAAACAATAATGAAAAAACAATGAAAAAAGGAACAAATATTAATGACCTCAGTTCAATATATACATTTTTATTACAAAAACATAATAAAAATAAATATCTCAGCGAGTCATTCTTAAAATGTTTAATATATTATACATATTCAACAATATTATTTTTATTACTCATGCGGGATAAGCACGCAGTTGTGGTTAAAAAAAAGCTGTTTGCCCATTTGAGTGCGACAATTTTACTTGGCGTACGCTTACGTCATTTGAGTGTTACTTGGTGCACGCAAATTATACTTAGCAAACGCAAACTCTTGTCGCACGAAAATTTGAACGCGCAACTGTCAAGTTGACATTACAAAGTTTAATTCAGTTAATATTTTTGTTCTGGACTCCTGTTTTATGCTCGCGTTTATTCCGCATTCGCAATAAAAAATAGTATGTGCAACCCGTGCGATAAGTTGTCGATTGATCACGATGTTGCAGGCGATGATTAATGTTATACATGATGCCCTGAAAATCAAAGAGATAAAAATAAATGTAAGCAAAACGAAAGAAAAGAAGAAAGCATGACAAATTGTGGAGTTTCAATTGAGGGAGAAAGAGTGGAACAAGTGAATGAATTTGTATACTTGGGTTCAAAGTTTACGAGAGATGGAAAGTATGACAGTGACATTGAGCGAAGGGTGTTGGCAGGAAAACAAATGAATGAACTGTATAGCTTTATGAATAGCCAGAAAGTGTCAAAAAAGGCACGTCTGGCTGTGCATAGAGGAGTGTTGGTTTCTACACTTATGTATGGTAGTGAATGTTGGGTTTGGCAGAAAAAGCATGAAAATAAGATTAATGCTGGGGAGATGAGTAGTCTGGGAAGTATAGCCGGAGTGACTCGGTTGAATAAAGTTATGAATAGTGAGATAAGAGAACGCTGTGGTGTAAAAGAAGATGTAGTTACAAAGATAGATAAAAGAATGCTTAGATGGTTTGGACACGTAGAAAGTATGGAAGAAGGAAGATTGACGAAACAAATTTATAAGGCGAGTGTGAATGGACGGAAGTCGGTAGAGGTCGACCTCGGAGAACATATCTCGAAAAGATCAACATTGTTTTGAAGAAAGGCCAGGTCAAGAGTACCAACAACCGACGAGCATGTATGAGAGCACTGATGAAAGTAGAAGAAGCAAAAGATGTGTGTAAGAGCCGTAGCAAGTGGAAGGAAGTGGTCTCTGCCTACACCTATGGGAAAAAGGCGTGGCTTTATGTATGTATGTATGAAAAAATGCCGGTGGTTAGTCCTTTGCGAGTACACGGAAATTAAAAAATTTCAAGATTTTATCTTTAATTAAATTTGAGAAAAAAAAATAAAACTTAAGGGGTGAGCTAAGAAAATTTTGTGATAGGAAAGATCCATCATAATTTCATGCGGGCAATCACCTGAATTTTTTCGCATGCATTTAAAAACATCCTGTATATAAATTTAATTTTAATTTTTTTACAGTGGTAAATTTTTTAAAAATCTTATCGTTTTCAGTGTTATGTTCAAAACTATTTAAGTAGAACTTGATAAAAATATAAAACAAAAAAAAAACGAAATAATAGTATTACACTTTATTTGCATTGCATGTTTAAACATTTTTTAAATATATAGCACCTTTATATTCGTCAATAAATATAAGAATGACAAAATGTTCACACAGTTATACTGTAAAAAATACTGCAATAAATTCCCTACCTACATATAGTATATATAAATATATTTATATAAAAAAAACTTGGCAAGAAATATAAAGATACCTACAAACTTTCAAACTCAACAAAAAAAAATAATTAATGTAATATAACAGCTACGTAATCAGAGTAGTTTAGTTTAAAACTTTGTTTTTAGATTTTTGACAGCCTGTATCTCCTAAATTATTTAGCATAAAAGTGTAACTAACATAACAATCCATAAATAGAAACTGTGAACTTTTGGGCTCTTAATCGGGAATTATTTAGGAGATAAGAAATGTAAAAGAAAAGATTTAAAAAAAATTGCTGTTTATATATCAGGCATTTATTGCGCGTCCATGATGGGGAAAATGACAAATTTTAACAGATCAAATTTCACTAATCCTAATAAACTTTTATGCAAGTTAAAAGATGGCGCGACGAGATAGGTTTACTGTTTTATTCACAATCACCTAATTGGATTTCGAATAACATGCTGATACTACGAGTTAAATCGCAGAAATAAATTATGTACCTACAAAACACAACGATTACCGAAGAAGCCTGCTTAACGGTAACGGTAAAAAGAACTACATACGCTCAGCATGGAGAAGACGAAATATATGCTCGCAACATCAGAGCAAGACCGACGTGGACAAAACCCCCTGAGAATTAGCAACGATGTAATGGAATCCGTCGATCAATTTGTATATCTTGGATCCCTGGTAACCAGAGACAATAATACCTCCGAAGAGATACGTAGGAGAATTCTTAGTGCTAACAGATGTTATTTCGGGATCTTTCGAGGCATCAACGAGAATGGAGTGTGGAGATCCAGGTATAATTTCGAGCTGTACAGAATTTATCAGGGGCCAGATATCGTAAGGTCCATAAAAATAGGGAGACTTAGATAGCTGGGACATGTGATGCGAACGAATGCCAATGACCTCTCAAGAAAGACCCTCCTAGACAAACCAATAGAAAAACGAAAACGAGGGACACCAAGGACTCAATACATGGAGGATATTGAGGATGACTTGAGAGCGATTGAGGTTAGAGGATGGCGAAGGAAGGCGTCTGACAGGAACGAATGGTCACAAATTCTACAGCAGGCTAAGGCCCACCCAGGGTTGTAATGTCATAATGATGATGATGATGTAAAAGAAATTTGTAGGATCACAGAAATATATTTAAAACATAATCAAAGCTGTATACAACATTTTTTTTTTTTATCTTAGACTATTCACCTTCCCGATGTTTTATATTCAAAGTAAAAATGATATAATCTATATGAGATATTTTATTCAGATTAAATTCAAATTAAATTATCCAATTATTTAGGTAGTAAATTGAAAAAAAGATGGGCTACTGCGAGAATTTCGCTGAAACTGCAGAACATTTGCTTTGCGAATGCCCAGCGTTTTCTGCAAGAGGCTCAAGTTCCTGGAAGGGCACTCCGATGACAGGAACTTAGCCCCCAGGAAACTGATAAACTTTGTACAAAGTCTCCGAATCCCGGACCTCGAATACATTAAGGGTTACGCACAAAATATCTGATAGGTCGGGGTGCTTGAGAGGCTGCATAGCCTTCACGACCCCCCTGCAATCTACAATCTAGTAAACTGTTATGGATTGAAATGGATAAAATTATCAATTATATTACAAACTTAGATGATAAAAACTTTGAAGAAAAATAAAAATGACATCAATACACGTAAAAGAAGAAAAGTAGAAAAAGTAGAAAACAATTAAAATTGCACAGATTGGTTTAAAAAAAAACACTTTTAGGTTCATATTTTTTCTTTTCCTTTGCCGGTATTTTAATTTTTTTTTTATATTTCAGGTTTTAAATTATTTATTTTGCAGGATCTCTTTGTCTTTCGGGTTTTTATTTACATACTTTTAATTTATTTCTGCTGCCCCATCAGATAGGCAGATCATTGACAATATTGCAGAAATAGTGTTGGAGCTAGAATTGATCCCTGCAGAACACCAGCATTTATTAGTAGAGAATCAAATGAAACTCCATCAACCACCACATGGAGAGACCTGTTTGAAAGAAAACTAGCTAGCACGAACATAGCTGAGGGGGTAAGCCTGGTGAAACTTCGTAATTTTTAAAAATAAAATAAACTAGTCGTACTTCCCGCCTAGATGGTAATGAGAAAAGTGGACTATTACCTCCATCCAAACTTTTTAACAGCCAACAAGAAAAGCGTTACGCATATGATTGTGAATAAAAAGTTTTACTAATGATGATAATAACAAACAATTAATTCTTTAAAAAAATCATTCGCTTTGATTTGTTTTTTCTTAAATAAAAAAATATTTTAGTCAAAGCATCCGTTTTCTATGAAAATGCATAAAAGTAAATCATATTTAAAATAAATACAGTAAATATTGCATAAATCACATTCACGAACATTCCAGCCTACTTAGTTCGAAATTTAACACGAAAATTTTAAATACATTGCGTCTAATGATTATAATTCAAATAAAAAAAATACAAATCGTCCCAGACAAATTATAAACAATAAAAATAAATAGATATATTGCTTGGACATTTTCCGCTTTGAAATTTACTAAAAACTATACAGAGAACAAAAATTCGAATAAATTAATAAAACATGGAATGGAAAAAACGAATTAGTATGTACAATAATTATTATCCTAAATACGAAAATATTAACAATAATTTATTTATTAATTTTAGTCTTAATTTTGCACACAGTCTAAAACAAGAACACAGAACTTTTTCTGATAGTAACATAGTACCTTTCCCTTTTATAAAGTAGATTATGCAAAGTAACAGCAAACAGATAATAAAGTGGATACACAAAAAACTGTCTTTTGCAAATAACCAACTCGTAATCGGCTCAATTTCTCTCATCATTTGCTCTACGTGAAATTTACTAATAATAGGTTTGTTCCAACCTGCAGCGTTTGCAGCCTTTGTATTGATTTTAGGGATCGTTTGGATCAGTTTTGTGACCAATTTAAGTAATCACCATTTAAAAAAAAGTATCAAGTGATAGCTGATGACGTATCCAAACCGCATGTCATTTGAAACAGTTTCTACAATCGACCTTGCACCAAAATTATGGTTCAGAAACGATCCCCAAACTGGTATAAATGGAAAACGGAACAAACCTAATATTAACTCTGAAGGTATATATAATCACTTTATATTATTAATTTCAGAATTTTTACTCATGCAAAGTATCCACCGATATGGCTACGTTTCTTCTATTCGCAAGATTTCTACTGGACGACATTCTCACAGTTATGTCTTCCAATAAATAATTTAGAATTTTCATTTCGTTTCCTTGTTGTGGAGCTCTTTTTTGCGCTTCCTTTACGTCGTGTAAAGCACTTTCGTATTTGTTTAGATCCAATTTAGCTTTGGCTCGTGCGTAGTAAGCTTCGTACGATTCTGGTTTTAACTCTATCACGAGATTGGCTAGCTCTATGGCTTCTTGAGATTCCTGAAACATATGGCAACAATTAGGGTTGAAAAGTAATAGGTATGCTCATCTAAAAATAACTGAGAGTTTACATAAACAATCCGTTTTAACCCCAGGGACGTAAGACTTAGGTTAAAACGGTGGTTCGGAGGGAACCCACTTAGGCCCTTTAGACTCTATAGAAAGCCCTTTTCTGCTTAGGGCAGTTCTGTGGCAGAGAAGATGTACCATTGTATCCTCCTTTTACTCATCGTGACAGCTTCCGCAGAAGTCGTGTCGTAGCTCTGCGATTTCCATACGCCGTGCATGGGATCCACCTGCCCAGTGCCCTGTTATGGCCACGATCGCATTTCCAATGGACTGGACTCCCTGGATAGAGTTTAAACATCATTAGTTCGACGTAGATCTAGTTTAGGCCAAATCTGTGTCGATGATGTGCATGTGGGTTCATTTTGCCACCTTAAGTTGGCTTTTTGAACTACTTTGCTGTGAAGACATCATTCCAGCATCAGTCACATGGTGAGACGACATAATGAAACAGGCTCTTACCATCGAAGACCAGGGCAAGGGAAGAAAACGTAAACTAATCAAATTGATGATCGTTTTTTGAGACAACATGCTCTCAGAGACAGAAGAGTCACCAGCAATTTGCCAAAAAATGAACTAGCAGATGTTCGAAATATCGTCTCGAATGGTTAGAAGACGTTCACATGAAGCTTAATTGAGCAACAGGAAACCGACTAAAAAACCCTTGCTTACCAGAAAACACAATTTTCAGAGATTTAATTTTGCAAGATTACATCAAAATTGGACCATCAATGATTGGAAACTGGTTCTGTTCTTCGATGAGACTAGGTTTAGCCTAAAAGATCCAGATGATCATGAGCGTGTCTGGCGAAGGCGAGGAGAAAGGTTTGCCAGCTGCAATATCTCTATTAAAGTACCTTTTGGTGGTGGCTCTATAATGTTTTGAGGAGTAATTTGCTTTGAAGCTCGTACGGAGTTGGTCCCTATACGTACGAGGTCTATGAATGCACAATATTACTTAGACAACATTATTGTCGAGCCTTTTGCTCCGTTTGTTGGACCTAATTTTTTATTCATCGAAGACAACGCTCGTCCCCATGTGGCTAGACAGGTTATTGGCTACATAAATGATGTTAATATTTTTTTATTAGAGTGGCCACCTAACAGTAAGGACATGAATCATATAGAGCATCTATGGGACTATCTCAAAAAAAAAATTCGAACTCGTAAACCCCCTGTTGCTAATCAGAACCAACTCATAGAGGCCGCAAAGTTTTATTGAACATTTGATATCAAGCATGCCTCGACGCATGAATGCAGTGATAGGAAGTAGAGAAGGGCCTACGCGGTATTAGTGCTGACCCAGATGCATTTATCCTGTTTAACTGATTTTTTTTTCTTTTTTTCAATTTAAAGTTACTAATGCTAGCTCATTTATGCATTTCCAGCAAAAAAAATTTTTAAGGAAACAATAGGGCAAATTAATGCCATAAGACCATGTTGGACTTATTTGTAGGTGTTTATTAGTATTTCAATGTAATTTATTTTGTGTTTATATTGTAAATATTTAGATTAATTAAAATGGTGCATTAATTTTGTCCGGGAATTCTGTCGGGAACTTCACGAAAATCGGCTTATTTTTATTTGGTATAAACACATACCCCTAATTTCCTTTTGCATCTAGAGAAGTTCAACAAAAAGTTGATCTTTAGCTGTCTGAATGATTTGTTGTGTTCATCCTGGTCCTCGATAGGAAACTTTTTGAGTGCGTATTGGTACCGATGAGCGGCTTCTTTAAGCCTACTTTTTCTGTACAGGACATTGCCATCTTCCAGAAGTTTATTCAGGAGGATTAACCTAAGTAAAAAAAAAAGAGTTAGATTCAGTTAGGATTTATAGAAGTTAGCAGAACATTTAACTTACATTATTTCTGGTTTGCCATGCGCCATACTCCAGGTAGCAGGACCTAGCTTGGCACCCTTCTTTAAAAAACAGTGAATGACTTGAATGTTTCTGCATCCAATTGCTCTATCCAACGGTCTCATGCCGTTGATATCGACGTGCTCAATCGTAGCTCCTCTATCTATTAAATACTGAACTAGAGCTTGATTCCCTTGAAAAGCTGCTAGATCCAGAGGAATACGACCGGATTTATCATTATGATTGATAGCTGCTCCTCGTTCTAAGAGACACTGAGCTACCTGCAGTTTGCCTCTCAGACAAGCCCAACTTAGCGGAGTTAGACCTTCTTTGTCTTCTCTATTAATATCTGCACCTGAAAAATAGTAATGCGCCATTTAAAAATAAATTTATTAAATTTAAATGTAAAATAACTTACCTCTATCAAGTAACAACTCTATGATTCCCAAATGTCCTTCCGAAGATGCAATCATTAAGGGTGATTTCCCAGTCGAGTCATACTGCTCTATAGCAGCATGATTTTGAATCAGTCTTTCGGCCACAGCCCAATGCCCTTCTTTAACGGCCAGCAATAAAGGTGCTAATTCTTTTTTATTTGTCGTACAAATGTTAGCTCCTCTATTGATCAAAACGGAACAGACTCCATGACAACCATTCGCAGAAGCTATCGTCAACGCGGTTTCTCCTATAAACCAAAAAAATCAGTTTATCATCGATCCAAATTAAAAATTAATACGAAATTATCCTTTATCTTTTTGTTATGTCCGTTTTTGAAGTTTATCGAGTATTTCAATAGTAGGCTATGCATATTTTGATTCGTTAATGACAGCTGTCAAAACAATTCGTTTAAAATTACAGTTTTAAAGAATTTGTTAGAAGATAAACAGTTTTATGCAGTACTTGCCGAGCTATGGAACGCTATGGCAGAACTAGAAATACCTAGAAAATTGAAGCATGTATCGAGAAGTCCTATAGTAATGTTAGGATTGGGGGAAGAGTTCAACGCCGTTTCTTATAAACAATGGTCTCAAACAGGGTGACGCCTTGTCGCCCCTGCTGTTTAACATAGTACTAGAGAAAGTCGTAAGAATAGCAAGCATTTACAGTTTCGCAGACGACAGCACACTTGTCGTAACTTTCACATCCTATCGATCACTTTCGGTGAATAATACAAATAGACTCAGGCAGGAACAGGTTAACTCCATCAATAGAGATCTTAAAGCAATCGTCGAGTGGAGAACCAACAAACTTGTTCAGTTTAACGCCCAGAAAACACAAAGCGCCAAGTTTTTCAAGAAAGTGAATTCCTCAAATCATTCCATTACAATGTCCAGAAATACCTTTGAATCAAGTCGCTCCATCTCGATTTTGGGAGTCACGGTGTCTAATAATATGTCTTGGCATGACCATGTTGCGAACATTGCAAAGTCAGCAAGCCAGAGGCTAGGTTTTCTGTGGAAAGCTAGAAAGTTTTTTACTCCTAATTAACTTTTCATGATGTACAAGGCTCAAATCCGACCTCTACTGTAGTATTGCTCGCACATTTGGGGTTCAGCACCAAGGCATTCTCTTCGTCTTCTAGATTCCATTCAGAAAATGGCCATTCGGTTAATAAACAGTTCAACTGACACAGATAACCTTCACCCACTAGAGCATAGAAGATGAGTTGCAGATCAGAAATTACTCTACAGATATTTCCATGGCAGATGCTCCAGAGAAATAAAAACTCTTATACCACTACTGGCCACGTTCGGCCGAAGAACTCAGCACGCTGATCAGTCTCACCCATTTACTCTCATCATCGACACTACAAGAACCAATCTCCATCAAGATTTTTTCTTTTACAGGGCTGCTACGGAATGGAACATGCTTCCAAAATTAGTTTTTCCAGAGAACTGTGACCTGCTACTTTTCAAAAAGCGGGTCCACAATCATCTCCCTTCTATAATCCATCCCCCTTCTAATAGTCGCAGTGTGGGTCGTCCGGGCCCACACGATGGGTCTACCCTTTCTGCGACTATTTTCAGTAAAAAAAACACTGGGACACTTTTGTTCAGGGATCAAGGCTTCGACTTATTCTGGCCTTTGCGGACGATATAGACATAGTAGGAAAGACAACCATCGACATAAAAGATTTCTTTAAACTAGAAAGTGCTGCAAAAGAAGTCGGTTTAAAAATTAATAAGTCTAAAACTAAATATATGGCAACGGTAAGAACCGGTCGGCCAGATCGAATTGGGCATAATGTAACCATAGATACATATAATTTCGAGCGAGTGAAGCACTTTAAATATTTGGGAGCTACAATAACAGCAAATAATAACATGACAGGGGAAATTAACATGAGAATACAAAGTAGGAATCGCTGTTACTTTGTACTACACAAAATAATGAAGTCCAAAATAGTCTCTCGAAGAACAAAAATAAGTATCCACCACACTATTATCAGACCCATTATGACATATGCGTGGACCATGATAAAACAAAATGAAAACCGACTTAGAACAGCAGAAAGAAAAATCCTTCGGAGTATATATGGGCCATTGAAGGACCAAAACTCAGAACAGTACCGGATCAGAAACAACAGAGAACTGGAAAACATATACCGTCAATCGGATATCGCCAAAATGGTTAAAGCTGAAAGACTAAGATTAACATTAAAAGACAAAATGACGAACGAGTGGTGAAACTAGTATGGGAATAGAATCCAACCGACAGAAGACCCAAATTGCGCTAGAGGGATAACCTATCGGCAGACTTAGGAACCCTAAATATCGCCAATGCTAAACAGCTCATGATTGACCGAAACCAATAGAGGCAAATCGTAAAATCAGTAAAAATCCCCAAGGGGTTGTAAAAGCTACAGAGAGAAAGACTTGCGGTCAATTTTTGTTAAAAGTAAGGTCATAAATTGTTCCTTTTTTGAAAGTAACACGTTTTTTGTGGTAGACTGTTTAATTTTTAACCCCGCAAAATTAGAAAAATGAATCGAGCAAGGAATTTAACTGAACAAGAAGTAGTGCGGGTCTCGGTTTTATAGGATGAAGGATATTGTCAAAGTTATGTTGCCTATTTTTAGGCAAAAATCGTTCCACAATAAGTCGTATGGTAAGACGCTTGAATTCAACCAGATGGTCGTAAACGAGTCTGGCAAAGACCAAGATAGAGGTTTGCTCCTTGCAATATCTCTGCAAGGATTCCATTCGGCGGTGGCTCTGCTTGTAATAGAACACGTGACCCCTTTAGGTTCTTTTTTGGAACCCAATTTCCTGTATATGCAAGACAACAACCGATCTTACATAGCTGCGGAGGTACTAGATTATCTTAATTAAGTTGGTGTACCAGTTATGCAGTGGCCACAAAAAAGGCTCGGAACTGATTACGATCAAGCATTTAAGAGATAACCTCAAGAAAAATGTTAAACGTTGTTATTAAGTCTAAACAATAATTTTAATTCCAATCTTACAGAAAAATATTGAAGTTGTTTCACTTTTAAAATATCCGAATACGTTTTTTTTAACTTTTGATATAACTAATGTCCATAAAAAAATTATTACTATTCATTACAGCAATTAATATTATGTCGTCCAGAAGTTTATTTTTATTACACTGTAAGTAATGATTACCTGTAATAGAGTCCGGCAGATCTATATTAACTTCTGCCATATCCAATAGATATTCGACAACTTCACTATGGCCTTGACCAGCTGCAGCTGTCAAAGCTTGTTGAGCCGCTACAGCTATTTGAACGTCATCTTCATTTCTCGTGATCCAATCGCAGGCAAGCAGGTATCCTACGACATTGAGGAAACCATTTCGAGCAGCGTGCACTAAAGGACAGTATCCACCAGTATCTGCGTGTCCAGGGGAAGCACCAGCGGCGATTAGCTGTCGTACTACATCACAATGACCTCTAGCTGAAGAAAGTGAAAGAGCCGTGCAACCTTGACTATTAACTAGCTCTACGTCGGCACCGAATTCGAGGAGCAATGACACCATTGGAAGAATACCTAGAAATATTAAAAAAAATACTGAGTATACTATATGGGACGAAATATAATGAGGCTTTTCCTTTCAACATTATGGATAACTTCTAAATTTTAAATTCATTTTATTTTGTTTTCTCTTTCATCAAGCGTTGTAAACAATTTTTTTCCTATTATTAATAAACATGTATTTATATTTGTAGGTTTTTTTAAATTGTTTCTGACTGATAAGAACGAAGTTTGAACAACCTTGAAGCCAAAATACGTCGATAATTTAGCTATTTGGTACCACATTAAAATAATACGATTGGATTTGTTTGGGGTTAATTTATTTTTGGTGATTTTTCTTTATAAAATTACTTGACGCCCTTACGTGGTTTAGTAATTTTAGTTTTATAGTTAGATTGATGTATTCGGAAAAAGTACGGTTGTATAGGTCCGTGAATTAATCTATACATCAAGGAGTCACAGAACCCTGAGTATAATATTTTAATCTTTGTCCTTTAGGTTACTTAGCTGCTAATAACTAGTTTGAACATTAAAATTAAAATTTAAAATACATTAAATTTTATTTGTTCAATTAATATTAATTATAATTATTTGATTATTTTTCCATTTCAGACTCCGCGTTTCGAAAAAAAAGCACCCCACGTTTTTAGAACAGTGACATTAACTTTATTCTAATGTCAAGAATAATTTTTTACTTTGATTAACTCTAAAGCGTGTTTTTTAGTTTTTTAAACTATGTCATAAAATGTATGTCAACTGTTCACATATACACATCGATATTCATATCGCACGTATTTTAAAAAATTAAATTTTTTTTTAATAAAAATAGTCGCAAAAAGGCTAGACCTATCGTGTGGGCCGCGGACGGCCTGCACTGCGAATATTATAAGAAGGACAGAAAATCTAGACTCTGGCTTGCTGACTTTGCGATGTTAGAAACATGGTCATGCCAAGACATATTGTTAGACACCGTGACTCCCAAATTCGAGATGGAGGGACTTGATTCAAGGGTATTTCCGGACATTGTAATGGAATGATTTGAGGAATTCACTTTCTTGGAAAACGTGACCCATTATTTTTTCTGGGCGTTGAACTGAACAAGATTGTTGGTTCCCCACTAGACGATTGCTTCAAGATCTCTATTGATGAAGTCAACCTGTTCCTGCCTGAGTCTATTTGTATCATTCACCGAAAGTGATCGATAGGATGTGAAAGTTGAGACAAGTGTGCTGTCGTCTGCGAAACTGTAAATGGGGTTCGTGGTGGTTTTCAAGAGGTCATTGATGTGTAAAAAAAATAGGGTACAGGATGGAACCCTGGGGGACCCCAGCATTGGTTTTTAACGCATCAGAAGAAATACCATCAACTGCCACATGTAAGGAGCGATCTTGCATGAAGCTTAGGAGCCATTGGCGCAGTTTGGTTGGGAGACCGTAGGCAGATAATTTGCTTAACAATGCCTGGTGCCAAACGCGGTCAAAGGCTTTAGATATATTCAATGATATTGCACGGGATTCACCAAACTTCTCAATAGTGTTTGTCCAGAGCTGAGTGTCATAAGCCAGCAAATCTTCAGTAGACCGAAGTTTTCGAAATCCATATTGTTTGTCATAAATTATCTTAAATTTTTCCAGATATTTGATAAGTTCTATGTTAATCGCTTTTTGTTCAGAGTAGCAAATAAATAAAATATGTAATTTATCGGTCAAATTTAATATGGGAAGGAAGCTTACCTTCGTTAGCATATACACAAAGCACCGGAGCATTGCCCAAGATGTCGGTAATATAGTTAGGAGAAGCCCCAGCCAATAACATCAATCTGGACACCTTAACGTTTGGACAATACATGTTTCGTAAATGACAAATAGCTTCGGAGACGTTTTCCGAGCTCTCTGCTACCCATTTCGCCTGAAGATCTCTAGAAGTAAGATTTTGGAAAGACATGTTTCTGTAAACATGAGCTTTTAGAATGTGATGACCAAGTTCTAAGGTTTTTTCTGGGTCTAATGGCGCCTGAACTCGAGCCAACCTAAAAGTTTAACTCGGTGTAATGTATCCGCTGATATTTGTGGCTTCTAATAGCTTACCTGAAAGAGATTCCAGCGTGTCCAGTTCTCAAATCGCAAAGAAATTTCATGGCGTCGTTTTCGTCTCTTCGAATTAACCACTCCCTAAAGGAAGAGTGAAAGAACATGTACGTGTTGTCCAATCTTTTCACCAAAAATCCAGAAAGGAGTTTGAACCTTTGCAGAAACTCGTTCCAAGGTAAAAAGTTATCGACCAAGAGAGCATTAATAGAATAATATATTTCTAGAATCGTCAGGGGATAGAGAGCTGCCAAACATACGCTAAGAATGTGACTAACCTTCTCGAAAGAACGTATCGTTGGAAATCTTAAGTTAAAATGCAAGAGGTATATTTCAGCTAAATTTACAGGTAAAACTTTGTAACCAGACGACTTAACAACTAACTGCCCTTTTTCTAGTAGATCTAAAGTAAGTTTTACAAATAGAAAGGAACCTTGACTGGCGTTGAGCAAATGATGCGCAAATTTATTTTGAGACACTGAGGAACTTTCAGTTTTACCGTTTGTTGCTAGGGTTATATTGCTTTGTATTGCTTGGTTATTCTGCACTCTGAAGTTAATATAGCTCACCAAATCTTTTTGTATGTTATCGTTTGCTTGTACATTATCTAAAGAAATCCTGGTGAAAGGCAGTTGCTTTGTGACCTCTTCAAGTTGGCTTCTAACTGTGGTAATTACCTTCAACCAAGAAGGAAAACTAGAGATATGTTTCAGAAGGAATGTGGTTATAGTGTCACCGTGATCGGGTCTATGGTATTCAGCTTCGCACAACGCATCTATCAATATCACATAATTTTGGTTATCTATCTTCCCCAATCGTCTTAAACAAGCCAGAGGTTCCAAAATACCTCTGCTGAAAGCTATATCGGGATTAGCTACGCACTCCTTTAGCGCCAAGATGCTTTGCAAATCTGACTCGTTTACTAAATGATCACGGTAAGCTACCAGCTGCGGAGCTTGGCACAGTTGAGCAGCTAAAGAATGGATAAAATCAGGTACAGAACACGTGTAGTTGTTGTCGGCTTGGCAAAAATGGTAAGCTACAACACTATTTGATAGTAGCTTAATTTTTTCCGAGATTAAATCTATCTGGAAGTAAATACTTTGAGGGCTGCGAGATCGTTCGGTGGAGTGAATAGATTTATAGTGGGATTCTTTGCGGCGACCGAAACAGCTGTATTCTACCAATTGAAGGATTAAAGCTGTTTTACCGCTGCCTGGATTGCCTGTGAGGAGGACACCGGGACTGGAAGAACCTAAAAATGACAGTAATACTTTGAATTAATTAGAAATATAATTGTATTGAACAAATACAAGATTTTTTTTAATTAATGATTTTACCTATAATATCTTCTATTTCTTTTATCAACCAGTGTCTTCCAATGAATAAAGGGTCGGGTTCTTGAAGGGGAACTTCGAAGAATAAAGGTTTAAACGTTAGTTGAGGAGAGCCGTATTGTCGGAGACGTATTCTGGGATCTGCAGACGTTTTCGCTATTTCCGCTTTGGTTATGCGAGCTCCAGGTTTCCTATACCTTAAACTGTCGCCGTGGTTGGCTTGAGATGCTACGAAAACGGACAATTAGCGTCGAAAGTAATAACAAATATCACCCAAAATACTCACTGGTTACACTATGTCTCCTACTTAGCGGGCTGGAACTACTGCTCTGTCCAGACATGGACAGTGACATCAACGAAGCGACGCTATCTGAACTAGGATTAGTTCTATGCTGATCTTCTGAGCTGCCAGTTAACGTGGATACCGGACTAGTATTAGCTGACAATACTGTGGAAGCTTCGTAACTGGCTAGAGACGAACAGGATTCGTGTTTGATTTCTTGAGATTTCTTGGACCTTTTGGCCGAGTCGCCGAGAAGGAGACCCAGACGCATGTACAGATCGTTTTCGGACGTTTTCTTAAGGGCGGGCTTAGGTTGGGGGCTTTCATCGTCTAAAATTAAAAAAAGAAACTTTAAAACGTGAATTAATGGCGGCATCTTTATAACTTCATACTCGGCACAAGTGGTT
This sequence comes from Agelastica alni, assembly GCA_950111635.1. Classification (NCBI taxonomy): domain Eukaryota; kingdom Metazoa; phylum Arthropoda; class Insecta; order Coleoptera; family Chrysomelidae; genus Agelastica; species Agelastica alni. The sequence continues at coordinate 20,488,613 of OX467717.1, read as the reverse complement.
GATGTGAACAGAGGGCACCTTTAGGATCATTCGTGTAAAGTATGTGCAGCAAGGGTGGTAGTGGTTTAAACAATTAGCTTTGTGCATCTAATAATTTTATTAGTGCTGAAAATCACAAAAGAGCAACAATATTAGTGTTAAAAGTAGGTATTCATAAATTAGGATTTTTTTATAATAAACTTACATAATGACAATCTTGGTACTGAAAATTTTATGAAGATCAAATGAACATTACGAAAATTAAAAATACAAAACGAATTCAAAATTCAAACTTTGCCTATAATTCGAAAACGAGGTTCTGTACGAGTATAGAAAAAGTTCTAGATCTATTGCGCTTTTATAGACTTAAAAAAAGTCTATAACAGAGTGCTGAGAAGTGAATTTTGGTCGACATTGTCTATGTATGGGGTGAGCGGTAGTTTAATACGAGCACTGAAATCACTTTACGAGGATTTCACTGCTTGTATCAGGATAAACGGAGCTTGCACGGACTAGTTTAACATCGAAAAAGGTGTGCGACAGGGATGTGTGGCTTCGCCATGGCTGTTTAACTTATACATAGACGATTGTTTAAAATATTTGAAAGAGTGCGTATGGATTAAAAATTAGTTATTTGATCGTCAAATGCCTTCTTTACGCCGATGATCAAGTCATATTAGCGTCTTCTGAAGAAGAGTTGCAGGCGATGGTTAATGTTATGCATGATGCCCTGAAAATCAAAAGGATGAAAATAAATGTAAGCAAAACGAAAGTAATGGTTTTTGAAAGAGAAGAAAGCATGACAAACTGTGAAGTTTAGATTAAGGGAGAAAGAGTGGAACAAGTAAATGAATTTGTGTACTTGGGTTCAAAGTTTACGAGAGATGAAAAGTATGACAGTGACATTGAGCAAAGGGTGTTGGCAGGAAGACAGATGGACAAGTCGGTAGAGGTCGACCTCGGCGAACATATCTCGATAAGATCAACATTGTTTTGAAAAAAGGCCAAGAGTACCTACAGCCAACAAGCATGTATGAGAGCATCGATGAAAGTAGAGAAAGCAAAAGATTTGTGTAAGAACCGTAGCAAGTGGAAGGAAGTGGTCTCTGCCTACCCCATATGTATGTATGTATGTACTAACATTATTTTGGCTCCCGACTTTTTTCTGAGTCCCGAGACACCCTGAATAAATAAAATATTTTATTGTCCTATTTTTTCCTATATCGTATACCCACATCACTATAAAAAACAGTTTTTTGACAAAATGGCAATTAGTTGAGTAATTAGGTAGGCCTTTATTCGCCCAAGCCCCTACAAATTCACGATCCGCCCCTGCTTTTAGATTGAGCAGCTCACTTTGGTAGTTTTTTTTTCGACGTCTACGGTATTGTGCATCAATGTTCTGCAGTACGATGAAATCAATATATAATGTCAATATTTAAATTATGAATACCTATTAAACAAAAAAGAATTGTGACGATATAAAAAAAATATGTGCAAAAAATCAAGAAAAATAAACCGCTTTTAGACTACACAGTACAACATAAAACACATGCTAGTTACAAACACAAAAAATTAAAAACGAGCAAGCCAAAAACCCTGACCCGTGCTTTTTAAAAGCTGGTTTAGTCCAGTACTGGCACTTTTGGAACCGGCATTCCATAGGGATCGTATTTTTCCTAAAATCACGCTGGGCCAATGTTTTCCCTCAGATGATGTTGTGGATGATGTCATCGCAGCTACAGAAATTATTAATATGGAAAAAAATATTAATTTATGGAAGAAACTTGGAAAATATTTTGATATTTACGATAATTATTTATGTAGGTATTATTATTGTGATTTGAGATAGATGTGTACACGTACTACTCAATTAGAAATAAAGTTATAGTTCGTGTAAAATTTATTTTATTAAAATTGCAATGCGCTTTTAGCTGTTAAGCCATCATCAGTGCGTTAATCGTCAGATAAATACATGAAGATTTACTAGGATATAGTCCACAAGCAGTTGTACAAACGATTATTTAAAAATATAACACATTAAATACACTTTTTTTGGGTCTAATGTCAACTAATATCAACATTAGTCTTGTCCAAAGTCAACTTAAGACCAAGAGGATATTCAATCTGTTTAAAAATCGTTTGTACAATGTCTTGTCGATTATATCGCTTTCCTCCATCGCACTATCAGGAAAATCCTACGAAATCTTGACTCTAATAAGGCAGTAGGACCAGATGGAATTCCGACAATTGTCCTGAAGACCTGTGCTCAAGAGCTCACCCCAGTTCTCTGTAGACTCTTCAAGTTATCATACAGCAAAGGAGTATTTCCGTCCATGTGGAAAAACGTTAAAGTCCAACCGATTTCGAAAAAAGGAAAGAAGACTATTCCTGCAAATTATCGCCCTATTGCATTGCCCTCAGTCATATCCAAAGTTATGGAAAAAGCGATTAACACAGAACTTATCAAATATCTGGAGAAATTTGAGATAATCCATGACAGGCAATATGGATTTCGACAACTTCGGTCTACTGGAGATTTGCTGGCTTATGTCACTCAGCTCTGGACAAACACTATTGAAAAGTTTGGTAAATCCCGTGCAATAGCCTTGGATATATCTAAAGCGTTTGACTGCGTTTGGCACCAGGCATTGTTAAGTAAATTATCTGCCTACGGTCTCCTAACCAAACTGCGCCAATGGCTCATGAGCTTTATGCAACATCACTCTTTACATGTGGCAGTTGACGGTATCTCTTCTGATGCGTTAAAAACCAATGCTAGGGTCCCCCATGGTTCGATCCTGTCCCCCACCCTATTTCTTTTACACATAAACGACCTCTTGAAAACCAATACGAACCCCATTTACAGTTTCGCAGACAACAGCACACTTGTCTCAACTTTCACATCCTATCGATCAATTTCGGTGAATGATACAAATAGACTAAGGCAGGAACAGGTTGACTCCATCAATAGAGATCTTGAAGCAATCGTCGAGTGGGGAACGAACAACGAATATGGTCGATTATGGGAGTCACGATGTCTAATAATATGTCTTGGCATGACCATGTTGCTAACATCGCAAAGTCAGCAAGCCAGAGGCTAGGTTTTCTGTGGAAAGTTAGACAGTTTTTTACCCCTGATCAACTGTTGACGATGTACAAGGCTCAAATCCGACCACTACTGGAGTATTGCTCGAACATTTGGGATTCAGCACCAAGGCATTCTCTTCGTCTTCTAGATTCCATTCAGAAAAGGGCCATTCGGTTGATAAACAGCTTAACTCTCTTAGATACCCTTTATCCACTAGAACATAGAAGAAAAGTTGCAAACCAGACATTACTCTACAGATATTTTCATGGCAGATGCTCCAGAGAAATAAAAACTCTTATACCACCACTGGCTACATTCGGCCGAAGAACTCGGCACGCTGATCAGTCTCACCTATTTACTCTCAAAATTGACACTACAAGGACCAATCTCCATCAAGAATCCTTCATTTACAGGGCTGCTACAAAATGGAACAAGCTTACGAAATCAGTTTTTCCACAGAACCATGTTCTCTAGTGGATCTTCATGTATTTATCTGACGAGTAACGCACTGATGATGGCTTAACAGCTGAAAGCGCCATGCAATTTTAATAAAATAAATTTTACACGAACCATAACTTTATTTCATCCAAAATTTAATTAGAAGTGTCCTATTTACACCATAATTAATTTTAATTATTAAGTATAAAGAATAATTTTAATTCCAATCTTATAGAGAAATATTGAAGCTAAGTATCCGAACACGTTTTTTTAAATATTATTTAAATGAATTCATTATAGCAATTTGTACGATTTAATATGTCGTTGAGTGAATTTTGTCCACAAATGTACTTTACTGATATTTTTCCTCGTACCTCTACTAGACAAAAATATATCTCCACACAAAAATAAAACTATTTACGACGTTATAAGCAATTAATTTACGGTAAGAATAGTCGAATATGTATTTACCTGAAAGTGCTGGCTCTTGTTGTCTGGAACTCCTGCTAAGTAGCGGACTTTTCAGTCCCTTAGCGCCAAGATAGAACTTTTTTCTAGCCTGCGGAGGAGTCGGACAACTTTGGGTCATGATGTTCTGATCGGGAGGTCGATGGCGCAAATTCGATGGTCGGGTCTTTGGCAACTTCTCCGGATGGCCGACTTCTACACTGGACGCCAATAAATCGTGACGACTCTAAAAAAATCATCGAACTCGTGTGAATACTGAAAGAATCAGGAATGCACTTGCACGAGGGTTGAAATGACGCAACTGAACAAATGCAAGGTTTGTTAAAATAAGTCTCTAGTACAGACATGGAAGTAAGTTTATTATAGTTATAAATTTGACATCCTTTTATCTTCAATCGCACCAATTAAAGGCCGATTCCCTCTAGACGTTCAAGGAAGAGGATCGACAACGGCACGGCACGAGCTCGGCAAATATTGTTTCGGAAGAACAACGCGTGCAAAGATAGTCGCTTGCCAAGTGTGCATTAAACCACACAAAATCCATAAAAAAGAATGTGTGATCATTTATTAACATTTATGTTTATCAAAAGTTTTAAATATATCCACAAATTAATTAAACACAAGCATATAAAAAAGTAGATTTAAATCAATAATAAAGTAGATAATTTAAAATTAATATTGTTACAAATTGCAGTCCGCCTTGTTGATTCCTCGTTCTTCCAGAATGGACGTTCCCATTCTCGAATAGTTCGTTTGCCTGTATAAAAGGAATGTCGCCGAGTGTTTAGTTAAGTTTAAGTTAAATTTATAAAGTTAATCATAAAGTGTTATAAAGAGATTATATAGAGTTTGTTATTATCCAAGTGATTTATAAAGTTAGAATTCATCGTTTAGAAAGATTAGAATAAATTGTTAAGTTTTTTTGTACTGAGTGTTTTAAAAACGTCGAACCCGAAGACTTTAGGTTATAAATTATTTCGGATCATGCCTAATGATGTTTTAATATAGCGACAAATTATACAACAATCTTCCTGGATCAACCGAAGGACCAGCATCCACGTTTCTTTAAGTAACTGCTGTCTTTGAACAGCACAATCTATTATCCATAGTGACAATTTTGCATTTATCTTTCGTTTTTACAATCAAAATACCTACTAACCTGTGACAGTAAGTTGAAGTAGCCATTCGTTTTTACTTTGGTTCTCGGTTGCATTTTTTCTGGATAAACTTGAGGCGGCATCTCCCCGCGAAGACTAATTTCTGAACCTCGTAACTTGCTATATCCTAAATTTGGTCTAAGCGTTCCGTCTTGAAAAAGAAACGACATTCATTAACAAAAGTACAGCAAATTTTTAAATCATTAAGTTGCAAAGGAAAAATACTACAGAAAATATTACAAAAGACATTGATAGCAATTTTACAAATATAAAACGCCATTTTAAGATTAAGCACATCAGTAAAAGATAGACTAAATCATAATGATCAGGAAAACAACTAAACGAATTAACTTCCTATATACCCGTAAGTCTTTTACCAGTTCCGTCAAATGTTTTCAAAAAGTTGTTGGTCAAAGAACTACAACCAAAAAAATGTGTGAACGAAAGTGAAAGGAAGTGGTCTGCCTACCACTACGGGAAAAAGGCATAACTATATGTATGTATGAAAACTGAAGTCAGCCGCTGTGGGTGTAAATACGAAACCAGAAATAGTGCACAAACTAATGTGCTTGTGCGTGAACTCTTTATCACGGAAAACGAAGCGTCGTTTCAAACGCTTTAAACCGACGACCACAAACAAATATATTTCGGCGAAATAAACACGCTTCCTTGCCATACAATTAAATTAAATTTTAAACCTTTTTTATTCCCGCGAAAACGCTCTCAGTCATTTTGGTGACGTAATATTGGTAAAAACACCAGTCGTGTATGTACGACCGGCACTCATTCAACGTTAACAGCTATATGCAACCATCATTGAATCAGTTTTTGGCAGATTCATACTAACTGCTTTTACAAAACTGGTTTGCATTTTAATAAATACATAGGTACAAATGAAATGCACTGACGAAAGAACAGAATTATTACTCCTTGAGGTTAAAGTTGATAGATATGTACCTAGCTGTTTACACTGAACTGGCAGTTTTTGCCTATATGACGTCACACCATGGCGGCTCGTGTTTTAGGTCACGTGATATACAGATTAAAAATTACGACATTTAATTTTAATATAATAAAACAATGATGTGCTTTTATGACTCAAAATCAGTATATTTCTACATAAATTTTAATTTTTATCAAATTTCATAATTTATTTTTCACTACCGAAAGTACCCCGATAGTATTAGTAAAAAAGCTAAATATTAGTATTATTGTCAATTTTAATAAATTGTTATTGTAGATAAAAAAAAGAAGCTTACGATTAATTTTAAACAGTTGATGGGAAAAATCACGTAACGCGAGATGGCGCTGTCAATGACAAAATATCGGATCGAGATGTGAACAACAAATATTCTGTAATTTGATCACTTGTAAAAACAAAAGTTTTTATTGAAGGGAATTTTTAATATCTCAGAGATTTAAGTTAATTTTTTGTGTTAAACTATTGGATTGAAGCAGGATTTAAGGTTTGTTTTCGACGTTTTAGTTTTATTACCGCTGGATTCTTATTAAATGCCAATAAAGACCTGGTGTGTCCATGTATCAATTTTGGTTTGTTTTCGAAGTTTTTCAGTTCTGTTATCCCTGGAATTCTTGTTGCAATGCCTATGAAATTCGAAATATCAATTTCGGATATATTGTATTAAGTGGGTGAACGTGTTCAACCAATTAAGGATTATATTTAATAATCCAATTAACTTCGGTCACTTCTATATCTTTCTTGATTATGGAATGTTGATACTTCAACACTGGAAGGTTCTGGCTAGGAACAGATTTATCTTTTAAACGCTTTCTCTGTGTTGTTAAAGTCACTATGAATAATAACAAATAAAATGATAGAACATTGGACAACAATATCAAACTTACCACTGAAAAAATCATCTTTCACAAAGTCTTGCTGCAAACAAATATAAACTTTGAGATTTGTTTTCCTATCTTTAAGATCATCTCCAGTAAGGAAGATTTACAACAGATACTAAATGCAGTCATCGAAAAGAAGAAAAGTCAGATTCAATGCAAAAAAGACCAAAGTATTAGTAATTAGCAAGCAACCTAATATCATAGCTAATATAACAGTTGGGGATGAACGATTAAAGCAAGTAAACCAAATAAAATATCTAGGCAGAATAACAACTAACAGCGCGGATAGTCAAACTGAAGTGAAATCAAGGATTGAGCAGGCTCCAGCAGCATTTAAAAACATGAGTAGGGTCTTGTACTGTAGAGATCTGAAGTTAATTCTAAGAATCCGACTTCTCAGATGTTATGTCTTCTCCACCCTGCTGTACGTTATGGAAGCCTGGACCATAAACAAGTACGAAGAAAGACGACTTGAAGCCTTTGAGATGTGGGCTTACAGTAAAATATTAAAAGTTTCACGGACGGAAAAAGTATCCAACTTGGTAATACTCCAACGTATGAATAAATCCACCGAAATTCTTATCGCCATCAAAAGAAGGAAACTGCAATATTTCGGGCATGTTATGAGAAGCGAAAAATACCGATTACTGCAGAACATCATGCAGGGAAAAATTTATGGTAAAAGAAAGCCGGGCCGCAGAAAAGCATCATGGCTCAAGAATCTACGTGACTGGTATAAATTCAACTCAAGCCCTCTGTTCAGACTTGCCGTCGACAGAGTAAGGATAGCCTTGTTGGTGACCAACGTTCTAGAAGGACATGGTACTTAAGAAAAAGAAGATTATCTTAAATTTCTGAACTGCCTTAAGATTTGATGCCTTAAGATATAATCGAAATGCCATATAGAACATTGTGGAACAGAGCATATTTTCCGCGATTTTATCTCCATATTACCTTTTTTAATTCTTTGCATTTTCGGATTTTGTGGTTTATTAACACTAATTCTTTACAAAATATCGTTCAAATATAACACTTTCAATGCTTAAATTGCTCAAAATAATATATAAAGTTCACTTTCCATCCATATAAACAAATGGAGTTTAGTTTGTTGTTCACACCTCGAGAAGTTCATACGATTAATAATAGATGTCGCCCACTCCGTGATTCTTCCCTGTAGTAAAAGTGGTGAGTTTTACTTTTATAAAGTTCTTACCATTTTCTGTAGTGCTTCCGTTTTCGACGCACAGAGGGCACGACTCATTGGTGAACATACAGGAATAGCATCGTTCGTGTCCGCAATTGTCTATCAGTCTTCTTTTTTTGCCTTTGTCAAAAGGCATCTCGCAACTTGGGCACGTGCCAGACGAGGAATGTTCTGCATCTAGGAGCCGTCTAATGGCTGCCAAATCTGAAACAATCGGTTTACGCGATATTAAAACTAGGTAGGTAAAATTAGTGCAAAATTATATGGCCGTTGACTCTTGATTTATTTTTAAATATTTGAATTTACATAAAGCAGGTGTGATCAAATACATATATTTATAAAATTCTGGACAAAATTAAAGCAACAATGTGAAATTATCCAAAAAATTAATTTATATTTTTCTCATGTCCGTTTTTGAAATTTATCGAGTATTTGAATAGTAGGCTACGCATCGTCTCGTTGTTAATGACAGTTATCAAAAGAAATCATTTAGATTTACAGTTTTAAAGAATTTGTTAGAAGATAAACAATTTTGTACAGTCTTGCGATAGATTTTTGTTAAAAGTAAGCTTATAATAAATTGTTTCTTTTTTACATGTAATACGTTGTTTGTGGTAGGCTGTTTAATTTTTGACCCCGTTTTGTTATATGACTAAAAATAAAATCAAGTTGTTACCATGTTTCCCACAAAAATCCAATAATACTATTAGAAAAGTGCTCCATTCTTTGGGTTTGAGATATCGTACCTTAAATAGAGGAAAGACTATTATGGAATCTCAAAAAATAATTATTTAACGTTATGAATACCTCAGCACAATCGAAGAAGTTCATCGGCAAGGTAGATCTTGATTAAACTTGGTACGTTACTCATGATATTGTGAAAAAAGGATGGAGTGATCAATCTGCTAAATGTTTCGTAAGAGCTTTCCTAATCAGAGGAAAACAAATTATATTCTTCTTCTTTCCTGGCTTTCCAACTCTGGGTTAGTCTTAGCCGAATTAACTATTGCTCTTCATCTTCTGCGATCTTGTGCTTCCACTTGCCACCGCTGGACTCCCATCCTAGACAGATCTGCTGCGACAGCATCCTTCCATCTTTTTCTGGGTCTACCTATTGGTCTTCTGCCGTCTGGTCTCTCAAGGAATACTGTTTTTATCAACCTGTTGTCTTCTGATCTTACTACATGACCTGCCAATCTTATTCGGTTAGCTTTTATGTGCCTGACTATGTTTTCACTGCCATACATTGTCGCCAATTCAGCATTGTGGCGTCTTTTCCACACTCCTGTTGTTTCATCTCTTTTGGGTCCAATTATCATTCCGAGGACTTTTCTTACAAACTCAAGGAGCTTATTTATTTCCCATTGATTGAGGATCCGGGTTTCGCTGCCATAAGTAACTACCAGGCGAATTATTTACCTGTAAAAAGTTAGTTTGGGTTGTCTCTTTAATAGCTTAGATTTCAATATTGTTGTGAGAGAGTATAACGCCCTATTTCCCGCCATTTTTCGTGCTGAGACATCTTTTTCTACTCGATTGTTATCTGTGATTACCGCTCGCAGGTACTTAAATTCCTTAACCACCTCGAAGTTGAACTCGTTAAGGGTTATATTCTGCCTAATTCGAGGTCTTGGATTCTTTGTAACTACCAAGTATTTTGTTTTTTTTTCGTTTACTCGTAGGCCCAGATTACCTGCTTCTTCCTCCAGCTGTGAAAAAACCTCTCGTATGTCTCTTGATGAATGAGCCACTGTATCTATGTTATCAGCAAATGTCAACAGCAGTTTTGAGCCTTGATGAGCAAAACCTTCTGTTTTGTTTACTGCATATTTCATTAAATAGCAATGGTGATAGGGGGTCTCCTTTGAGTCCCGATGTTACACTGAATGGCGTTGATGTTTTATTTCCTAATCTTACCTGTGCATATGAGTTTATTACGCACATTTGTGTTAGCTCCACTAATTTCCTTAGTATGCCCATCTACAACATTGTCAGCCATAATCTGCTTCTTTTTATGGAGTCATATGCTTGCTGAAAATCCATTATAATATTACATGTCGGTAATGAAAACGGTTTTGTGCCAAATTGTTTGCATTATCAGCAAAGGATATTTGGTGTTGTTCGTTACAACCAGTTAAAGTCTGGTCCTGGACCTGCTGTCGGCTTAATTCTTTGAAGTGCCGAATTTGTGAAACAGGAAAAATTATTTCTGACTTCAACTATACGCAGGAGTATATTTGCGCCATAATCATGTTTATTTATAAACAATAGAGTTTTGATTTTACGAATTAAATCGTACCTGTTTAGTTACATAAAGCGACAAATCTTGATACAGTTATGAGTCTCTTCGCCAGAGACAGGTTCGGCAAATAAGATCAAAATGTAGGTTACGATATCAGATTATCATAATCAATAACAATGATTATCGTCTGGTGTGTCTAATTTGGAGCAAATTCCTAGTAAAAACAATAATATCGTGTGATCACTTTATAAATCAGATAAAAAGCTTTTCTGGAGCCGAATATCTCGCACTCTTATCAGATAAATAACGCCGAAAAATAATCATCTCATTTCCTTGAGTACATACATTTCCAATGACATTATTGATAAGACTTACGACGCCTTGAATGTAATTCCTTTCTTTTAAACCAGAGGTCCCCAAGCTTTTTATCTCGTAGTCCACGCGTCAACTTTTTGAAGTGAAAGTTCCTAGTCGACTTTGGAGCAGGGTTGAGATTATTGAACTGTTAGTTTGTACCAAATCTTAGAAGAAAAATGTATATATATATGTAAATATTTTAGAAAATTGTAGTGTTCTGACAGTAAACTATAAAGTGTTTTTCAGTTTCGACAGCGTGATAGGTGTAAAAATATGTAACTGATTGTTTAAAAACCAGCTTACTTTCGCTGTATAATACCTATTTTAATATAGGTGTATATATGTGGGTCGATTATACATCAGATAACAACTACTCCTCTGACTATATGTCGCGACAGGCATTGAATTACATCCGCTGTATAGTTTACTAGAAGAAGCAAAAGATGTGTGTAAGAACCATAGCAAGTGGAAGGAAGTGGTCTCTGCCTACCCCTATGGGAAAAAGGCGTGACTATATCTATGTATGTATGTATGATACAAGATATTTACAAAGTCATTAGCAAAGATGCAACAAAAGGGAACTTATTAAATTTAAAACTGCTTTTTGGTTTATAAACTACAGGATTTGGTAATATTGATAAAACAAGCGTTTTAGTGTTGGTTGATTGATAGCTTACAAATTAATCGGAAAAATATAAAAGTAAAACAGAACCGTGAGCCGTGACAGGAAGCCTGGCAGATGTGAAACATGAAAATTAAATGTTATTGAAAAATAACACAGGCTCACAAAAGAAAACAAGTACCCTGAACTGGTTCTATAACTATGCTAGTCCGATGTATTTTTGATCACTTTTTCCGAATTTGAAGTCAGAATGGGGGTTTCCCATTATTTTACAAGGTTATTGAAGGTCAAATTGAGAGAATGTGGTGGAAAAATCTTGGAAAATTCATACGTAAGTTTTTGGGGTCTACGAATCTGAATCTGACATTTGTTTGACTTTCGAAGGTCAATTTTAAGATCATTTTAAAGTCAACTTCTTCAATTCACGGTATAGATTTTTTTTACTCCGGATTCTGAACGAGCGGAAAATTCTGCTAATTGACCTTCAAGATCAAACAAATATCAGATTCAGATTCGTAGGCCCCAAAAACTTACGTATGAATTTTTCCAGATTTTTAAACCTTGTAAAATACTGGGAAAACCCCCATTCTGACTTCAAATTTGGAAAAAGTGATCAAGAATACATCGGACTAGCATAGTTATAGACCCAGTTCAGGGTACTTGTTTTCTTTTGTGGGCCTAAGTAATTGAATATTATAGCAATGAAGGGGGAATACACGAATATTGAACAAAGTTAAAATTATAGTTTTATTTTAGTTTTATGTTATCAAGACAATGTTATTTACGTAACAATAAAGATAAAAACAATAATAATCCAAATAAAGTTTACAATTCAGTATCATTAGTATTTTTTTTAATATTGACATCGATGATGTTTCCGATGGTATCAAAGTACGTTAATAAAAATGATTTTCTTTTTTAGAAAATGTCAACATAATATTATTATTTACAATAAAAAATTACGAAATCACGGCATTTACCTACTTTAATATCGGTAAATTAATTGTGTTTCTTTACTATTTTCAAATTCAATTTTAATTACCTGTTGTTATAATAATTCTATTTATAGTTCGTTGTTTTTTATGCAACAAAAGAATTAATAAAGTAAGGTTCTTTCTATAATATTTCAAAATAACATTGATAAATAATTCCAAATAAGAAGTGGTTTAGCCATTGAAAGAGTTCAAATTAAAAATATACATAAAAAACAATAATAATTCAAATAAAGTTTACAATTCAGTATCATCAGATTTTTTGTAATACTAACACTCGATGATATTTCTGATGGTATCAAAGTTACAATAGACCGATGATAATTTAAATAAGTAACAAACAGCACCAACAGTCGCTGTTACCCCCCAAGCGCAAGCCTTGCAAACCCTTCTGTGGACTCTCCAAGGCACACTTGAAAGAGGTTCGACGCTGCGAAACAGATGAAATGAAATCTCACTGGAATAAAGGGCTAGGACAAAGACAAGCAAAAAGGCTAATAAGCCTTTTTCCAAGGAAAGCTAAACAGCTTTTTCAGTTGGACAAGAAAGACTTGAAACTGGTGACGGGACTTCTCACTGAACACAGGTATCACCTGAAAAAGATGGGTAAAACATATAAGTGTAAAACTAAGAACATTATTGTGTCCGTGTCCGACATCGGAGTCTTCGAACCAAACTCTCCAAATGACCCTCCAAGGAAGACCATTTTGTTTTTGAAAGGAGTTTTCTTGTACGTTTAATTAACTTTTAATTATTGTTTATTTTATTCATTGCCCAAAAATACAGTTACGTTCTCTATCTCTCGCAATTATGATTATCTAGTCAAACGCAACAAAAAACAAACACCCAAAAGGAAAAATCAGTTTACAAACTAAATAATTATGACAGAAGTTTGAAAAAAGTGGAAAAACTGGGTGGAGACTACTTCTGCCGACGTCGTAGACGTATACCACTAGTTAAAGACAAAAAATAAGATAAAAGAAGTAGAAGTTAATAATCATTCAAGATATTTATAAACGGAAGCCATGAGCAAAGATGTAACTAAAGGAAAAAATAAACTAGAAGATAAATAATTAATTTTAAAATTGCTTTTTGCTTCGTCTACTGCGGGGTTTAAAAATGATTACCAACATTATTGATAAACAAGCGTTTGAGTGTTGGTTAAATGATAGCTTTACAATCCAAAATTAAGTGGGAAAATACAAAACTGCAACTTGGCAGTTTTTTTTTGCAGAAAAAATAATTAAGGGAAAGTCTTCATCGTCTTTTTCTTTTTATAAGAAATTGTGCAATGGAAAATAAGTCGCATTCTTTAGGGTTACAACTCTTTTCAACCTAGCCAAGGAGTCGTTCGGGGCACTGTTTCAAAGACGAATACAAGGTGGACCACGGTGAAGTTGGGTGAATAATACAATAGGGAAGACATTAAGATAGTTCCAATGTGAACCCACTTTTCGACAGATTTTAATCATTTTTTTTTACAGCTTATGTCTAATGTTTGCTATCTAATTTCAAAACTTCAGAATTTTTGATCGTCTAGAACGCGAGATATTTGATGTCAAAGTTCACATTTTTTAAAATCAACTCCCCTATAATGCATGTAAAAATTCCGAGCCCACCAAACTATTTGCTGTTATTTCAAGACAATTACTCGACATAATTTAGTAAAAAATTAAGATAATATGAACAAAAATTCTTAATAAATTAAACAATAGAATGTAACACCGTTTAAAGATATAATAATTTAAAGTATTATTTATTTACTAACTTCGACCAGCTGATTTGTTAGGGAGGAGTGATCTGGCAACATTGTGCGAATCGAATCGAGTCTCTAGTGATATGAATATATTTTTACGTAGAAACATTTTTGTTTTTACAAGAATAAAATTAATAATAAATAAAGGAGAAATTTATTTCTATATCCAATATAATAAAATAAAAAAGTATCAATATATTTATATTAGAATCAACATTTTTTTTATTTTTTTTAATAATAAATTAAAAATTTTATAGAATCATATAATATTCTTAATAGAAAGCGTAATAAAATAAAATAATTTAATGAATGTTTTGTTTGAGAAAAGTAATCAGTAGGTCAATTATTCGTTTTTTTGGTAATGGTAATGGTAGCATGATTTTAATCTGATCTAATTGTCTTTTATGATGTAATGAACAGGGTCGGATTTAAGGGAGGACATCCGGGGCTACAGCCCCCACAATAGAAACTTCGGAAAAAAATCTTCCAAACTCCGACTGGTAAACACTATTAAACAACTTTTACAATAAATTAATTATTGAAATACTCAACTTGAAAAAAATTGTTCATTTTATTTGGGAAATAGTTTGGGGCCAGGGGGCCTCCACTTTTATGCTGCCCCGAGGTCTCCATACCTCTAAATCCGGTTCTGGAAATGAATCTTTGCAGCATTAATCCTATTTTCATGCTTCTTCTGCCAAATCCAACATTCACTACCATACCTAAGTGTAGGAACCAACACACTGGCTGTTCATATCATTCTTACACGAATTTCTTTATCCTGATTTAATTCCGAATTGACGAATGCCCCCAAATATTTATATTTTTCGACCCTTTCTATTCGTTGCTCATTGACTATTAATTTTGCGTTGGCTGTTAGGTTTTTGGAAATTATCATTAGTTTAGTCTTGTCGTTGTTGATGTTAAATCCCATTCGTGTGCATTCATCAACTACAGAATCCATCAGCGTTTGTAGATTCTCCATAGTTTTACTAAAAATATTAAATTCACCAGCGTATTCTCTAATCCCCTTTTTATCTTAGTTGAGTAGCTAACACTAATGCGGATATTTTCATTTTTTTGTTTCGTATTGTTAAAGAGGAGTACCCTATATATAGTCGCCCTGACGAGAGGGCTTTGGAAAATTAGTGTCAGATTACAAGATTATATATTACTGAAAAAGATCTCAGGTAAAAGAACGCTACGTGTTAGGTCAAAACCTACAAAGAAATGCAAAAATTTAAACCTACTTTTTTAATACTTTACAGGAATCGTAAAAAAGCTGAATATGAAAATTAAAAACTTAGATTGGGAAACAACGTAAAATAAATAAAATTAAATAATAAAATAAATTACACTTGAAAGGCCAGGTTAAAAATACCAGTAACGTGCGGAAAGAAGTGGTCTCTGACTTCCCCTACGGGAAAAAGGCGTATACAGGGTGATTCATTACTATTGGGACATACTCTATGTGCGGGTGATCTGGACTAAAATATGACGATAGGTCCAAATATACCGGAATAAAATATTGCTACGGAAAAAGCTACTGCTTATAATGTCAATACTATCTTTTAATGATAATTTTGGATCTTCTAATTGTTTAATACCCTGTTCAATTATTTGAAAATTTGCTTTTATATATGTCAATTTATTTTGAACAGCACAATTAAGTCATGAACCCATCTCGTCAATACAGGTTCAGGTGACAAAGGAATTACGGGAAGGATTTCTTTACACACCTGCACCCGTAATAGCGCTTTTAAAATTTTTTTTTATTACTAATCAAGCTATTTACCATTGGATATTCAAGTCTGATTTTTTTCGAAGACCCTATTTAAGCAACATTTGCAATGTATCAAATTTGAGAATTTGAGCTGATTTAAGCATATATGAAGTTGCATCGGTAACCATTAATAAAAAAATTTCTTAAGGTACTCTTTTAGGTAAAAAGAATTTAGCAAGACCTTCATTAACAAACAGCGCTATTGTAACATGATTGGTGCTCTCTAAACTACTTAGACATATACTATATACATATACAAAATAAAAGAAAAATATGTATTAACATATGCATTTACAGTAAAATTACCAAAATTGCATTATATGCACATAAAAATATCATGTTAGTACGTGAAACATGTATACATAAAATATGGGAGAGATATACCCAAAAATGAAAATATGCCTTTAGCATATAATACAGTCTTTACTTATGAATCACCCTGTATGTATGTATAAATGTAAATTTAAGACTTTAGACTATAGAGCATTTATGAACAGGCATTGCAGATTTTAAAGTTCTCCTCGTCGGAAGACGTAACCCGAACTTATATAAATTGAACATTACCTGTTACGCTTTCTTGAATCATTGTCTTTTTGATTACATTCGAGATGGTATTCCAATTTTGGTGTACATCTACGTAAACCATAACTATATCTTAAATAAATATTTCAAAACACCCATTCGCACGTAGAACTACAACACGTTTGGATGGAGCATATCACGATGTGTATTATACTCTGGGTTTACACTACTGAGCGTTTTTTAGACGGCGATAAATACGGAATATATCGCGTTATCAATGATAGAGGTGTAAATACATCTTTCCGAGCATTCTGTTCCCCATCACGAAAATAAGAAGCATTGTTTTAATTTTCGCAATAATGTATTAATAAGTTGTAAAGATTATTTTAATTAGCGCTATCTCAAATCAACTGTATCGACGCCACCGCGATAAGCCGATATCAAAACAGAGTACATAAATAAACTTTACAGTGTTATTACAACATTCTTCCGTCGTTGGTATGAAATTTATTCCATCGGACGCGATGGTGGTTATTATCATTGTTGACATAACTCACCTTGAACTTTGCGTTAGAAAAGTTTTTTTAACATCCTTTAAAATTGTTAGTTACGCAGTAGTATCACCGACTGCGGTATGCAGCTTCTATAAAAAATAATAGCAGTTTTTTTTGGTTTCAATGTATTTAGACCCGTAGAAGATTTGTCAAGGAAGTACATACAAAATTATTACACTTCATATCGACTGAATCTACGGGGTGTTTAAAAAAAGGTGACTCCGTCTCTAGGATAGGTAAAAAATTGGGGTTTGCTTAGTAACATTTTGTAACGCCATCCGTATTCAAGATAAAGGGCGTTGAAGAAAAAAAATTTTTACACATTTATTACGAATTTTCCGAAACTACTGGAAACATTGTAATGAAATTGTATAGGAATATGTTTTAGAAACTGACACATCTCATGAATTTGTTTTTATATCTGACTCTCATAGAGGGCGCTAGTTACACGATTCGTATTAATCAAAATTTCAAGTTCGCCGAAGTCGACCTATAAAGACTTGACCATTCACATTCGCCTTATAAATTTGTTTCGTCAATCTTCCTTCATCCATCCTTTCTACGTGTCCAAACCATCTAAGCATTCCTTTATCTATCTTTGTAACCACTTCTTCTTTTACACCACAGCGTTCTCTTATCTCACTTATCTTTATTTTATCCAACCGAGTCACTCCGGCTGTACTTCTCAGACTACTCATCTCCGCAGCATTATTTTATGTCCATGCTTCTTTTGCCAAACCCAACATTCACTACCATACATAAGTGTAGGAACCAACACTCCCCTATGCACAGCCAGACGTACCTTTTTTGACACTTTCTGGCTGTTCATAAAGTTATACAGTGCCCCATTCATTTGTTTTCCTGACAACACCCTTCGCTCAATGTCACTGTTATACTTTCCATCTCTCGTAAACTTTGAACCCAAGTATACAAACTCATTAACTTGTTCCACTCTTTCTCCCTTAATCAGAACTTCAGAGTTTGTCATGCTTTCTTCCCTTTAAAAAACCATTACATTTGCTTACATTTATTTGCATGTATAACATTAACCGTCGCCTGTAACTCCTTTTCAGATGACGCTAATATGACTTGATCATCGGCGTAAAGAAGGTATTTGACGATCAAATCATTCATTTTTAATCCATATGAACTCTCTTTCAAATTTTATAAATAATCGTCTATGTATAAGTTAAACATCCATGGCAAAGCCACACATCCCTGTCTCACACCTTTTTCGATGTTAAACCAGTACGTGTAAGCTCCGTTTATCCTGACACAAGTAGTGGTATCCTCGTAAAGTAATTTCAATGCTCGTAATAAACTACCACTCACCCCATACACAGATAATGTCTACCACAATTCACTCCTCACCACTGTGTCATAGGCCTTTTTCAAGTCTATAAAAGCGCAATAGACCTTTTGACTTCTAGCCAAGAATTTTTCGACTATACCTCGTAATAAAAAGACCTGATCCATACATCTCCTTTCTTTTTCAAATCCTGCTTGCACATCCCATATCATCTTCTCAGTTTTATACGTCACTCTTTTAATCAATATCTTTGCATACAGTTTGTCGACTATGCTGAGTAAACTAATACCTCGGTAGTTCTTACAGTCCTGTCAATGTATTGAATCGAAAGCTTGTTGAAAATCAATAAACAATATTTCAAAGAGTATCTTAACTTTATTGGCTTTTTTTTATGATTTGTTTCACTGATAATAAGTAATTTTATTAAGGCTAATAATGAACAAAACAAAAATGACGAGTTTGGTAGTGGAGAATTGATGTACTTATATTTAGTTCACTTCGTTATTGTATCCGAATAAATGGATTTTAATGAGAAGTTTTATTGAACAACCAACTTGGCTACCAGATTTATTGCAATTGCTTCATTAAACTTTTTTAAATGTAATTGATGCACAAAATCGTATTTCACGACTAACCACACGACTAACTTCCTAGTGGAAAGATTAAAAGAATACCTCGTTTTCTTGTTATAATTATTATTATTAAAATTATTATAAAAAACGATTTAAAATTCTTTATAACAAATTATAATTGTCATTAACAATTATTCTGTTAATGTCAACCGTATACTTTCAAGCGGGAGCTATTTTCAGCTATTGTAACAATTGAAAAAAAATTTTTAATTATTATGATCAACAATCATTTGTTAGTATCAATATTCAATTGTTATAAACAATGCTTGATTATAACTAACAATAATTTTTCACTGTTATAGCGTCTTCAATGCTATTCTCTCAATACTGACACAATTTTAAAATTCTCCAATTCCTATTTTTGTTTTCTAAAACTATTTCTTTTTATGAAATATTGTCATCATATTTTTCATACAAATATTCCTAGCATGCAATAATCATATTATTCAAATGATCTTAAAATTCTGTATTAAAAATAGTATAATTTATAAATTGAAAAATTCAGGTGGTTTACAATTTTTTTCAGTGTTTTTATTTTCCATAAAAAACAGCTCGACCGATTTTAATAAAAATCTAAGTTCTAAGTTGCGTAATTATGCGTCGAATGCAATTGGTCCCACATCGATATCATTTTTGTTCTCGAGATAATCAACACGAAAAATAATTCTAAAAGTTTACCATTTTTTTTTCAGTTTTTTGATTCGCCATAAAAAAACAGCTCAACCGATTTTGCTGAAAATCTAATCAGTTTTAAGTTGCGTAATAATGCGTCGAATGCAATTGGTCCCACGTCAATATCTTTTTTTGTTTTTGAGATAATCGAGACGAAAAATAATTCAGAAAGTTTACCATTTTTTTCAGTTTTTTGATTCGCCATAAAAAACAGCTCAACCGATTTTGCTTAAAATGTAATCAGTTTTAAGTTGCGTATTTATGCGTCGAATGCAATTGGTCCCACGTCGACATCATTATTTGTTCTCGAGATAATTGAGACGAAAAATAATTCCGAACGCACATACGTACATACACACACAAACGTCTACTTAAAAACTATTGTATTCGACTCTGGGGACCTAGAAATGTCAAAATTCGGAATTTGCAAAATCGGACCCATTACTATAACTTTCACTGGGAAGTTAATAAATGATCTGAAAAAAGGAATAATATTTATAAATGGGGATGATAAACACTATCATTAGCAATGCTATTTCTAACGAAACGCGAACAAGATAGATATAAACAATCATTTATATGATCTTTAAGTAAACAAGTTAAAATGCTACTGGTAGTAATAAACGCAGTACGACGACAAAAATATTATGCCATCCGACATGATCTTCACATAAAATATGCCAGCCAAAACAGAATACACTTTATAATACAACTTGTTTGTTTTTTTTATTTTTATTTCGAACGTATTCAACGTATAAATCATCTTCCGAATCCAGTTTAACGGCAACCTTTTATATCGTAAGTGTATTTAATTCTTACAGAAATAACACCGGTGCAGACGTATTTAAAACCAATAAGAATACTGCATCATTTTCCAAGTATTAAAGTTACTCAACGCTTCAGAGGCGTGTTATAAAGTCACGGAAAAATATTTACGGAACGTAGAAATTTTAATGCAAAACGTTGAGGTGTACGATATCCAGTCGACCAGCACGAAATATAATAAATATTCGCGATAAATAATCAAGTAATTAACTACACGACTCTAATTTAAATAATCCCCACTTCGTCCATATGTGTTTGCGACGTTAGCAATCAGTATGAAACTAACGAAAGCTCTTCAAAAAATGAACTGCAACTTTGAACTATTTTTTATGTTAAAATGAAAATGAAATCAATTGCTTCCTACGACTCACCATGCTAAATCCACATAGTTTTCTTGGTGTTATGGGTGGTCTGGTAACAGCACTCCACATAAAAGTTTGTAAGAATGTACACGATATACAAATATCCGATTAGAGGATAAGATGGCGGCTAATGGCCAAAATAATAATTGAAAGACGATTGTAGTCACTGAAGAGTAGTTGAATTGGTAATGGTCGATGTCTCTCTGGCCAGTTAATCTCTGCGCCGTCGTCAAAGACGATACTAATTAACTTGTTCGTCGATAGGGGCATTTGTTTATAGAATTAACAATATTTGAATTAACTCTAGGCAATAACTTACGTGAGCTTTGCCAAACAGTACGTCTGACTTATCAGGAAAGAGACTACGACGTGTGCGAGAGATCAAAACATTTCTTTTCTAAAAATTTGTTCATTTTTACTACAACAGCTTTGGAAGTAAAATAAATATTCTACGAATTAAAACACATAACATTATCTTCTGAAAAATAAACTAAAAATTTGAACTCTAAAAAAGAACATTACAAATATAATGTGATAAAGGTTCAAATAAACCAACGTGTTGTAACAAACAACGAAGATTACTTCCAAAAAAGAAAAAATGTTGAGGAAAACTGTAACATCTGAAAAAAAATTATGTGAATCAACTTTATAATAATGGTATTCTTTTTCTTCTTTTATTACTCAAGTCACCAGTAGTAGCAATGGGCAAACTATACAATCAACTCTGTGCAAATCTTGACATATATTATGGACGTATTGGTCGCGTTAAGAACCATATTAAGAAACTTTTACACACAAGTCAAAATATATGAGCCTATTCTTAAAGTTTACTCCACAATGTGAGCTTATTATTATTATTGTAATAATAGTAAACAGATTTAACTAATTTTTTAACTAATTTAAATAATTTTTTACAATGTAGAGTTGATAAAAAACAAGTTCTGAAAAGGGTGCTATTTAAAACGCAAATGGTGCAGTTTTTTGGTGCTTTGAGCTCCGAGATAAGTTCATTATTAAGCGAGATATCGAGCTTTAAAGTTAGCATCATTCCGATGTTTAATTTAATTTTTTTTCCAAAATCTGTGAGGGTTCCAATATTTTTTTAAAAGTATTTTCAAAAAGTGCAATTTAAAACACATCGATTACGATTTTTTTCCGTCTATATTTTTTTTACACTGATTATACTAAACCTACCCCTATGTTCGAAGGCGACATATTCCTAGAAATACCATCCAGAGAAGATTGGGCCGAGAATCTAGTTAAACCTCATGGCGCAGTATTTTATACGGATGGCTCTTAACTAGAAGGGAGAGTAGGTTGCGGTGTCTTCTCAGAAGACTCCTCACTTAGCCTGTCGTATCGTTTGCCTGACTACTGTAGTGTGTATTAAGCTGAAATAACAGCCATTACCGAGGCAGCTGTCTGGAAACTCAGCAATTAACAAAATCACTGAACTCACTGTACTTGACCTCTAGGGCAGCGGTGCAATGCCGAGCCGCCCTGAATAAGCTAGCAACTAAGTTTAGAGTTCACATTGTCTGGGTACCCGGACGCAGGGACATACCAGGTAATTGTAAGGCGGACGAGCTAGCAAGAGAGAGCACCACCCTCCCATCTGTATCTGTCTCACCTCAGCAAACTGTCGGCTCCTCCTGCACAGCAAAGTAGTTCAAAAAGCCAACTTGAGTTGGCAAAATGAACCCACATGCACATCATCTATCCAGGGAGTCCATAATGCGATCGCGGCCACAACAGGACACTGGGCAGGTGGATCCCGTGCACGGCGCATGGGAATCGCAGAGCTACGACACGACTTCTGTAGAAGCTGTCACGATGAGAAAGAGAAGGAAACAATGGTATATATTCACTGCCACTGC
Source organism: Agelastica alni (assembly GCA_950111635.1). Classification (NCBI taxonomy): domain Eukaryota; kingdom Metazoa; phylum Arthropoda; class Insecta; order Coleoptera; family Chrysomelidae; genus Agelastica; species Agelastica alni. Next base: position 20,465,911 of record OX467717.1, on the reverse strand, counting down.
CCTGCCCTAAGCAGAAAACGGCTTTCTATACTAGGGCAACCGAACTTTGATGACTTAATTGATCTCAGCTCAGTTAGCATTAAAGACCTCACACTTTTATTACTTTTATTAAAAGTTTCAACTGGTTCTCACGGTTGAGGGGGAAGGCACCGCCGTCCATCACGGTATCACAATGGGCCAAAAGGCCTAAGTGGGTTCTCTCCAAACCACCATTTAAACCTAACCTATCTTTATTTTTTCCGGCTGGGGAAGGAGAGGTGGCCTAGCTCCCCTGCTGTATCTATAATAACTCTATGTTTTGAACAATGCTGCCATGATTTTTTAAAAATGTACTGTTCTCTTTAAATAAAAAGAAATCTACTATTAAACGATGTCATAAATTAAAAAAGATGAAATATTAGATAATAATGTATACTACGTTGTCTCGAAAATACTTTTCTTTCAGGAAAACAATGCGTCCATAAAAGTTAGTTTAAATTTCTTTATTGAAGAATTTCAAGGAGCGGTAAAAGATTTCTAATAACGATTTATTTAGATCTAAAGATATCAAGGTGAAGATTGCAACAATGATACCAAACATTCTAGAAGAAGACGTATCATTATCGATTATATAATCGAATGTTTCTTTTTTTGATCGTGATTTTGTTGAAAAAAAATTCAAAACGACCGGGACACAAACATTTTTATGTTCTTTACTTTTTTTTAATGATGAACGATTAACTATTGTAAAACCGGAGAAATCGAGACAAACAAAAGTAGGTACACCATTCTCTATTAACATTGCATGGATTAAGAATAAAAATGTGAGCACACCTGAGCGGAACAAAAAACGACAAAACTAAAAAATACATATTATAGTTATTCTTATCCGTTAAAAATTATAATAAGTGGGTCATGTAAAAAGTCGTTGCTATAAACATTCTCCGAGTACGGAATTGCGTAAATTTAGTCGAGAACTAGGCGAGTTTGTTCTATAATACTCATTTTGACATTTAATTGATGTTTTATAGGTTATACTACGAGGTAACGTCATCATCTATAAATATAGAACAGTTATACTAATTCGAGTTGAAGAATATTGTACACTGCAATATTTATTACATTTGTAATCGAATGATTTAAACTAGCGTGAAGTCATACTTATTTATCAACTGATATTTTCCATAGTACTACACTTTTTAATTTCCTTCCACTTGCTACGGTTCTTACACACATCTTTTGCTTCCTCTACTTTCATCAGGGCTCTCATACATGCTCGTCGGTTGTTGATACTCTTGACCTGGCCTTTCTTCAAAACAATGTTGATCTGATCGAGATATGTTCGCCGAGGTCGACCACTTCCGACTTGTCCATTCACACTCGCCTTATAAATTTGTTTCGTCAATTTTTCTATATTCATCCTTTCTACGTGTCCAAATCATCTAAGCATTCCTTTATCTTTTTTTGTAACCACATCTTCTTTTACACTACTGCGTTCTCTTATCTCACTATTTTTTATTTTATCCAATCGAGTCACTCCGGCTATACTTTTCAAACTACTCATCTCTGCAGCATTAATCCTATTTTCATGCTTCTTCTGCCATACCCAACATTAACTACCATACATAAGTGTAGGAACCAACACACGTCTATGCACAGCCAAACGTGCCTTTTTTGACACTTTCTGGCTGTTCATAAAGCTGTACAGTGCCACATTCATTTGTTTGCCTGCCAACACCCTTCGCTTAATGTCACTGTCATACTTTCCATCTCTCGTAAACTTTGAACCCAAGTATACAAACACATTAACTTGTTCCACTCTTTCTCCCTTAATCAGAACTTCAGAGTTTGTCATGCTTTCTTCTCTTTAAAAAACCATTACATTTGCTTACATTTATTTGCATGCATAACATTAACCGTCGCCTGTAACACAAATTCATTTACTTGTTCCACTCTTTCTCCCTCGATTGAAACTTCACAGTTTGTCATGCTTTCTTCTCTTTCAAAAACCATTACTTTCGTTTTGCTTGCATTTATTTTCTTTTCTTTGATTTTTAGGGCATCATGCATAACATTAACCATCGTCTGCAACTCTTCTTCAGATGACGCTAATATGACTTGATCATCGGCGTAAAGAAGGCATAAACCATCTGAGATATGCAGATGACGTAGTAATAATAGCATTTACTTTTAAAGAATTGGAACTAACTGTCGACTAACTGAACTAACAAGGGAATCCGAAAAAGTAGGTCTAAAAATGAATTACGCCAAAACAAAAATAATGACAAACACACAAGAAATTAGAAACGTAATACTAAACGGCACTATTTTAGAAATGGTCAATGATTATATATATATATATATATATATATATATATATATATATATATATATATATATATATATTTGGGATAAACCATAAAAATAAACAAGGAAAACCAAACAGCGGAGGTAAAAAGAAGGATCAGATTAGCCTGGGCAGGATTTGGAAAATTAAAATGGGTCCTAAAAAATAAGAAAGTATAGCAGTACCTAAAAAACGCCTGCCAAACATGGACCTTGACTAAAGTAAACATCGATAAAATAAAGAAAACCGGAGACGACATAAAGAAAATATTGGAAACAAAAAGTATAAAATAGAAACAATTGGAAAATACAAGGGGAAGCCTATGTCCAAAGTTGGACGAATTAAAAGGCAAAAGAAGAAGAAGAAGAAGAAGAAGAAGAAGAAGAAGAAGACCTGCTACCGTATGTTATCGCACCTCATACGATCACTCTCGTGTAAGGTCAACAAATTCTAAATTTCTGCATTCTCCACGTCTTACTCTCTTATGCGACCATCTTGGTCTGCCCGACTGCAACGACTGCCCAGGAAAAAGCCAATATCTTTGCGCACCTATTTGCTGGAAATTCCACTCTGGATTCTTCGGGAAAACAACCCTCGAACATTACACCTATTGACAGTCACATGCCCGAGATCACCTTTCTCCAACGTACTATCAGAAAGATTTTGCTGGGTCTCACCACCAACAAAGCCTGTGGATCTGACGGAATCCCGCCGATTGTTCTCAAGAAATGTGCCCCTGAACTAACACCTGTTCTTTGCAAGTTGTTCAACCACTCTTACAATTTGGGAGTATTTCCGTCCAATTGGAAAATTGCAAGAGTACAGCCAGTCCCTAAAAAAGGCAAAAAGACCCTACCTAGCAACTACAGACCTATCGCACTGCTATCTATTATTTCAAAGGTCATGGAAAAAGCCATCAACATCGAGCTCATGAAATATCTGGAAGACTCAGGAATTATCAATGATAGGCAATATGGCTTCCGCCATCAGAGATCAACTGGTGACCTGCTCGCATACGTCTCACATATATGGCAGCTATCTATTGAAAAGTATAGAGAAAATTTAGCTGTGGCATTAGATATCTCCAAGGCGTTCGATCGAGTTTGGCACCAGGGACTTCTCGCCAAGCTTCCATCTTATGGCTTGCCCCCTCAGCTGTGTTCTCTGCTTGCTAGTTTTTTCTCAAACAGGTCTCTCCATGTAGTGGTCGATGGAGTTTCATCTGACACTCTACTCATAAATGCTGGTGTTCCGCAAGGATCCATTCTAGCACCAACACTATTTTTACTTCACATCAACGATCCATTGAAAGCAACTTCATGTCCCGTACACAGCTTTGCCGATGATAGTACCCTCCATACCGCTTTCTCTTCCAGTGCCCCTATATCAGCCCGTGAAACCAGAAATGAACGAGGAAGAAATGTTAACAATATAAATATGGACTTAGCAACAATTCTCGAATGGGGATCCAATAACTTGGTAGAATTCAATGCAAACAAAACACAAGCATGTCTTTTCTCTAGAAAAGCCGATCTCACTGTGCCTAACATAACTTTGTCAGGAGTAACCATACCACTGAAGTCATCCATATCGATGCTTGGTATTACTATCAGCAATAACTTTTCCTGAGAAAATCACGTGAGGTCCATTGCCAAAAGTGCATCCCAAAAACTTGGTTTTTTGTTTCGTGCCAAGAGCTATTTCACCTCCAGTCAGCTGCTTATGATCTATAAGGCACAGATCCGACCTGTACTAGAGTACTGTTCCCATATTTGGAGTGCAGCACCTAAACATATCCTGAAGCTACTGGATTCTGTCCAAAAAAGGGCAATTCGTCTCGTCGGTGATGCCTCGCTTACAAACTCGCTCACTTGTCTGGAACACCGTAGAAAAGTTAGCGATTTGTCTCTATTTTATAGATATTTTCATGGGCGATGCTCTTCTGAAATATCAACAATCGTTCCTCCTTTGGCAGTCTCTTAACCCGTCAAGTTCAGTCTTCACACCCCTTCGTGGTCACTTTGGAGACCTGCAGAACATCACTTTCCAAAGACTCATTCATCCAACGAATTGCGAGGCTTTGGAACTCATTGCCTAGGGAGGTGTTCCCCGAGGCATACAACCTCCAGAAATTTAAGAAGAACACCAACTCCTACCTTCTTTCCCTTGGTTCCCGCGATGTTCTCTGAACATTACAGGATATCCCTTTTCGTGGGAACCAGAACATAAAAAAAAAAAAAAAATCTTGGACTCAGAAAAAATCAGGACTCGTCAGAGAACACAACAAAACAAAGTCCAGTACTAAAAAAGATGATTCACCAGCGACCTCTAAAGAAATCTGCCTTTATAGTCACTCAGCTAAGTTTTGACAAACCAAATAATGTCATAAAGTTAATCATCTCTCCTACAAACACATACAAGGTGTTTCTAAATTCATGCGAAAAAATTCAGGAGGTGATTGCCGTATGAAATTGTTTCATTGTTTCTCAGCATTAGTTACATATAATTTTATTCAAACTAAAAAGTTGGTACAAAGCTGAAATACAAAAGTTCAACTTAGATGGCACAAGTGCGTCAGTACGAAAAGTGATTTTTCTGTATAAGGTGAGGCGGCCTTTTGATTGGTAAATTTTTTTTTTAAAAATTATCATTATTTAATTTCCGTATATTTTCTATTTTGTAATCCAACCCGTTTCACGTAACTTAACGGATACTCTTTGGTATTTTATTATTCCGTGAATAAGCCGTAGACATGAATCTTTTAAAATAGTAAAGAGCCTCGAACAAAATCTGTAAAATAATCCCATTTCATTGGTTGGAAGACTTTTCTATTTTGATGCAGACTTTCACGGATCTCTGAGGAGCTGTTCCATAGTTTTTCTCTGGCTGTACCATTAGGAGCGTATGTAACATTACTCAGAGATACTTCCCTAATGGATTTCTTAATTATAAAACTCACTTAACCTTTAACTTTTTAGCAAAGTTTTCATATCTACGTAGACACTCCCGGCATGTAGGTTCTGCCTTTGTAAAACTTTATAAATAAACGGACCAATTTATTAACCACTAAAAGTAGAAAAATATACCAAGTTTTCTCACCACACTTTCCCAATAAAAACGATGAGCTTACTCGGTATTATTCAAAGTTTAAGCATTTCTCGAACCTCCCGTTTAGGTAACACCACTGCGAATTTACAGGTATTAAAGTTAAGTCTGAGACCTGCTTTTAAATCTTCGGCGAGAAGAAGCAGGCGAACGTAATGCAAGTAAAGAAGAGAAGACACGTTCATTTTCAGAGTCTCTCGTTCTCATAAATGACCTCAATTCAACACTGGAACTGAGATCACGATCTAGTCAACTTCGGAGTGAAGTCGTTCGTCCATTCATTGCGCTTACATGGTACAGGATGTCTCTGCACGTATTGAATTTCGTTATTTTTCGGGTGAATAGTATCGGATAGATTTGTACAAACAAAATGATACCCTAATTGAAAACTGTACGATAAAAGTAAATTTTATTTCTAGAATCATCACAAAGTGTTCCTCTTGGATGATGTGTAAACACTTTAACTTGGAGATATGTTAGGTTATATTTGACCAGATACGACCATAGATATAGGAGATGTCTATGGACACGACCATAGACTGGACACAACTCATACAATGTAACCCTGATTGGAATCCCCTGGGGATACGAGGAAAATAGAATAGGTCCCAGGTATGGTCTGCTTGTCGAAAAAGGCGACTAAAAGACTCCCGATCCAAAGTGTCATGCGACCCGTGATGATGGATGCATGGCGGTGGGGGAGCACCATAGCTAAGCGAGCCTACAGGAAACCTGACGAAATCCTGCAGTAGACAGCCCTAGTCTTGTGCAGGGGGCACCTCAGGGCCGGACCACCCCTTCCCCCATACTCGTTTACTGCAAAGAAGAGCTGATAACGCTGGTAGACCGTAATCACGTCAAACCGATACGGGTTCCAGGACGCCAGGAAGTTGCTGGTAATAAGGAAGTAGACAAACTTGCAAGAAGAGGTTCGGAAAGAACACAAAAACTACTGGAAAAGCATACCAGGAAACAAACACGTAAAATAATACATCAGAGGACCGTGCCATAAAAGGACGGCAGAACTGTTCTTGGGCGGCTACAATGTTCCCACCCAGTACAGAACTTGTAAAAACTGGTATAAGGTACGAAGGTACTGGATTGGGTGCAGCGTGGTTCTAGGTCCCGGGGATTTTTCGGTCCAGTGTCTCGCGGTGACGCAGTGTGTATTTTGCTGTTTTAGGGTCCTTTCCGGGCGGTCTGCGGGTCGGGTCTCCATTGTACAATAATAAAAAACACATAAGCAAGATACAATGGGCCAACAGGATAAAGTGTCACCGAAGGCAATAGCCAGACGGATCTAAATAGGGGTGGAGTTTTCTTAGTGAGTTGACTTGACACAGTCAGTGGAGTCTCACAGTAGATCTTGAGCTTTCAGACTCATAACCTCTCCGTAAAGGATTTTCTCCGCATTTGCAAAAAAAACCCTGATTGGATTAGTGTCACAATCAATCCATCATACATATTCATAATAAACGTCTACTATACTCCGCGACGTCTGTCAAGAGTTAAGTCACTTTTGGTTTCTTTAAAGTGCAATCATCGTTATATTTTTACCTTCTGTCGTTATAGATGGCATATTCAATGTTCCAGTTGAGAAGTCTGCAAGGTGTAACTCGAGAATAACAAACCGACAGCTGTATCGGAACGTTTGATGTTTGTGGGGTCGATTTTGAGTGACCTTCATACACCTTAGATACATAATACTGCATGAAAAAATAATATGAGCGTAGGAGTGTATTGTGATAATTTCCAACATTTATTATGAATCGTATTTTATTCTTGCATTTTCCATCTTTACAGTTTTCCACTTTCAATACGTAGTTTATTATTTAATAAAAATCATGATATTGTATTTTATTTTTTTTCACCGAATCTAATGGTTCTAGAAATGTTTTTAAATATATAGGGTATGTACGTAAGTGCGTTCGGAATTATTTTTCGTCTCGATTATCTCGAGAACAAAAAAATGATATCGACGTGGGACCAATTGCATTCGACGCATAATTACGCACCTTAGAACTGATTAGATTTGCAGCAAAATCGGTTAAGCTGTTTCTCAAATCATCCCATCACAATGTCCGGAAATACCCTTGAACCTCCCTCCATCTCGATTTTGGGAGTCACGGTGTCCAATAATATGTCTTGGCATGACCATGTTGCTAACATCGCAAAGTCGGCAAGCCAGAGGCTAGGTTTTCTGTGGAAAGCCAGAAAGATCTCCTGAAAACTCCTGATCAACTGTTTACGACGAACAAGGCTCAAATCCTCTACTGAAGTATTGCTCGCACATTTGGGGTTCAGCACCAAGGCATTCTCTTCGTCTTCTAGATTCCATTCAGAAAAGAGCCATTCGCTTGATAAACAGCTCAACTCTCACAGATACCCTTCACCCTCTAGAACATAGAAGAAGAGCTGCAGACCAGTCATTGCTCTACATATATTTCCATGGCAGATGCTCCAGAGAAATAAAAACTCTTGTACCACCATTGGCCACATTCCGCCGAAGAACTCACCCATTTACTCTCAAGATTGACACTACAAGGACCAATCTTCATCAAGAATTCTTCTTTTACAGGGCTGCTACGGAATGGAATAAGCTTCCAAAATCAGTTTTTCCAGAGAACTATGACCTGCAACTTTTTAAAAAGCGTGTCCACAATAATTTCCTTTCTATAATCCCTTCCCCTTTTAATAGTCGCAGTGCGGGCCATCCGCGGGCCGTCCGCGACCCACACGATAGATCTACCCTTTTTGCGACTATTATCATAAAAAAAAAAAAAATTCGGAATTTTAAGATCTTTTAAATAATATGATTATTGCATATTAGGAATATTTGTATTAAAAGTATGATGACAATATTTCATAAAAAGAGATAGTTTAAAAAACAAAAATAGGAATTGGAGAATTTCAAACACGTGTCAGTATTGAGAGAATAGCATTGAAGACGCTATAACTTTGAAAAATTATTGTTAGTAACAACCAAGCATTGTTTATAACAATTGAATATTGTTACTAACAAATGATTATTGATCATAATAATTAAAAAAAATTTTCGATTGTTATAAATAATTAAAAATAGCTCCCGCTTATGAAATGATTAGAAAAAGTTTGAAAGAATACGGTTGACATAAACAGAATATTCTTAATGACAGTTATAATTTGTTATGAACAATTTAAAATTGTTTTTATAATAATTTTAATAATAATAATAATAATGATTATTAATCGTGCGGACCTCTCAGGTCGCACCCAGACCACTGACATTTTTTTTTAAATTCCAAGCCTCAAATTAAATACAGTCCATTTAAAGGGAGTTTAATTGATGTTAAGTAAATTTACGACTTGTTGATATTAGTTAACGCAAAGTCAACAGTTATCTTGGGTAAAATATGGGGTTATGTATTTAATATTGGGTACAGAGATTATAGTATTCCGTAACTTTTTCGTTAAATTATCCAATCGTTATGCATTTTTTAAAAACCTTTTATTATGGTGCATAAAAGGTGATGGACGCATGATTTCATAACCCTTTTAATTCCGAGGCACGAAGCATCAAATAAAAATCGAAAACCTGACCAATACACGACCATACTCTATCTGGTGTAAACAGATACAAGGACAAACTCGAGATACGAAAGTCGTGGGTTATAAATTATATAAACGTAATAATTAAATTTATTTATCTATCGAGACGGGACACCCTGTAGACGATTGTATAACCGAAGTCAAAGGCAATGGCAATCTATATAACCGCACCTGCTGTGATCGAAGAATGGAATAAGTTGTCTTTCGTTTGGTATGGAAAATATCGCATTCGGCCGTGAGAGTTTATTAGACGACTAAATGTCTAACACAAACGGTTTTGCTATCTTACTATTCTATATCACCGCAAACATTAGAATGGAATTGACCGTTCTCAACGCGACGACGTCGAAGCGAATCTATTAGTAAGATGTAATGTCGGGAAAGTCGACTCGACGAACGGTCCATGTTTGTGTAAACATAACGACGATAAAAAATATTTATATCGTCACCTTATTCTTTAATTATTCTTATGATTTGTAAGTGTGTGCAAATTATTGTTCAACAGTTTCCCTTATGATGTTAAGTTAGCACGTTTCCTATGATATCTCGATTGTTTTCCTTATATTGTTGAGTCTATTCTTGAAAACTTACCAATCTTAGTTTTTGTACACACTTTTTTATACTTCTAGAATTTTTATCGGAGTTTGTATCCACTTAAAACGGTACCGATCATTGTGGTCGGAACATTTTTTATCTGACAAAAACAAGAATACTTCTTCACAATCCAAATTTAATTTTTTAGCTTTTCCTACTGTGTAACCATTTTGTTAGAGCTTGCTTTAACATCGAAGTACGAGTATTTATTGTAAAACATTGATTGCTAAGTGAAGTATTAGTGTTAAAGCATCAGCTGCAAAGCATTCACTGTGAAGCATTTTCACCTGACAAAAACAAGAATACTCATAACAGTAGGAACAATATTAACTTTTCAGCTTTTCCAACATTGATTGCTAAGTATTAGGTACAATTTTTACCGTAAAGTATTAGTTTTAAAGCAACAGCTGCAAAGCATTTATTGTGAAGAATTTTTACGTGACAAAAACAAGAATACTCACCAACAGTACATACAATATTAATTTTTCAGCTTTTCCAGCAATGTTATTATTTCGTTAGAGCTTTCTTTAACATCGTAAGTATTTATTGTAAAACATTGATTGCTAAGTATTTACAATATTTGCTGTGAAGTATTAGTTTTAAAGCATCAGCTGCATGCATTTTCACCTGACAAAAACAAAAATACTTATCAACAGTAGGTACAATATTGATTTTTCAGCTTTTCCAGCAATGTTATTATTTCGTTAGAGCTTTCTTTAACATCGTAAGTATTTATTGTAAAACATTGATTGCAAAGTATTACAATATTTGCTGTGAAGTATTCGTTTTAAACCATCAGCTGCAAAGCACTCACTGTAAAGCACACGAAAAACACTGTTCGGAGTGAAAAAATCATAGTAATACCATATTCGCAGTAAATCATATGTTTTAAAGCATCTGTTGCAAAGTATTTGTAATAAAAGTATCATCAATTAAAGTATTTGCTGTTAATACTCAATTGTAAAAAAATCGATTTAAAACATTTGTTATAAAGTTTAGCAATAAAGTAATTATACAATTTTGACTGTAAAGTATTCGCAGAAAAGTATAGGTTTCAAAGCATCTGCTGAAAAGTACCTATTCACAATATATCAATCGTTGAATATTAGCTGTAAAGTGTTCACTATATTCGACAAATATTGAGTTAAACTATGATTTCAGTGATGGAATCGTTGTAAAGTATTTGCAATGAAGCCATCGTAAATCATTAGCAGTAAAGCATCTATTCCAAAATATTTACAGTAAAGAAATCTTACAAAATTTGCTGTAAAATATTCGCAATAAAGCGATCATAAAATATTAGCTTTGAAGTATTCGCTGTAAAGTACTCGTTCAAAAGCATCCATTAAGTATTAGTAAAAGAGAATACGTTGTAAAGTATTTGCAGTAAACTGTACCAATAAAAGTATTCGTTTAGAAGCATCTTTTGCAAAGTCCTATAATATAATAGTAATCGTAAAGTTTTACATACATACATACGTATAGTCACTTCCACTTGCTACGGTTCTTACACACATCTTTTGCTTCCTCTACTTTTATCAGTGCTCTCATATATGCTCGTCGGTTGTTGGTACTCTTGACCTGGCCTTAATTCAAAACAATGTTGATCTGATCGAGATATGTTCGCCAAAGTCGACCTCTACCGACTTCACACTCGCCTTATAAATTTGTTTCGTCAATCTTCCTTCATCCATCTTTTCTACGTGTCCAAACAATCTAAGCATTCCTTTATCTATCTCTGTAACCACATCTTTTACACCACAGTGTTCTCTTATCTCACTATTCTTTACTTTATCCAACCGAGTCAATCCGGCAAACGTTGTAAAGTATTCGCAATAAAGGAATATTTGTAAAGCATTCGTTTCTAAAGCATACGTTGTAAAATATTGGTTGTAATAACGTTAAACCTTACATAAGCTGTAATTGCTTTTAAAAACTATTTACTGGATACCATTAGAAAATAACTAAAGAAATAAAAATATTATTTATACAAAATAAAGAAAGATGTAAAATCCATGATTCATTCTTCTATGTTTAATTCAAGAGTGTACAAACTATTTTAATAGAATTTAAATTTGGATAACGGCAAGTTATTAAGAAAAAAATAATGTTTATAAAACACAATTTTGTTCTTTTGCAGCGAATAATTTTTACTTAACAAGAAAAATTAAACATTTTTTTCACGTTGATTGTTAAACATATCTGCAAATTGTTTTTTATTTTTTTGGAAAAAAGTTGATTTTATTTATTAATTTTCACGGTATAAAAAGACTAAATTAGTTGTTTCATAGTTTCAGGTCAATAATAACCCTAATTTTAGTATTATCTAATAATCCGTCACAATGACTAAACATTATCATTTCCTATTTATCTATCGACCTTAAAATACTCTTTGTTACAACGAATTGTGGATACTCATAAATTTTGGCTCGTCAGACCGTAAAACCTATTTTGTGTGTCCAGCGACCTTTTTGGATTTTCTAGAGAGAAACGCCCTATTTATTCTCAGATTGTATCGTGAATCTAAAGTGTGAAAGAAGGCCATTTACTTGTTCTCGGCATTTTCTTTTTTACTAGAATTTATATTCAGATTTATTCTCAAGATAATTTCGATATTATTTATATAACTGTCTTCGTTGATGTGGGGCGTAAAATTCCACATAGTTTCATGTATTTTATCCCCAAATATAATTATGTTTCCTGTTGTTAAGTATACAGGGGAAACAGCTAGATGGGATAAATTCATTATTTTAATCATTTATTAAAAAATCCGAAACAAGCCAATTTTAGATTATGAAATTATATCCTGCAACGAAAAAAATGCATTCCTACATTGAAACCCCTTCGAGTAGTGACAGTTATAACCCTCATATTTTTAAAATAGGAAGTAGGGGATTTTGATACATTATTAAGAATGTCTCTTTATTCTCTATATAAAAATACACAATAAAAACTTAACAAGTAATACCGTTTAGTTCCTGATAATGAAAAAGACGAAAAAAAAACATGAATCTGTAGCGGCCATACAGATGACGTCACAAAACTTTTTCATTTTTGAATCCTCAAAATTCCGACGACTAATTTCACTGGAGACCTTTTTAATCCCAAGTCTTGTCCTTCTCAAGAAAGCACGTATATTACCCTAATCTTTATGAAACCCAAGTCATGTTCGTTTTCAATACCGCACTATACGAGCCTAACCTTTATGACCAGAAGCTTCTTTCCTTTTCATCTACTCACGTACACTCGCCGCGCACCGAGGTAAATCTTTAGGAGTCTAAAATTCCTTTTCACCAAGTTACGCATCATCTACGAACCGTCATAAAACTAACGACCTGGGGGACGAAGATAAAAAGGACGGGCAGAGGTACACCGGGACACAGTTTCTCAACGGCCTCCGACACAGTCTCTCGATGAACTTCGATACTGACGCGCATCGCCTCTCTTGCCAAGTTTTTCTTTCGTTTCGCTAAATAAACGTAGCTAACAGTTATTCGAATTGTTCATCATTTTCTCAACACTCATCACATACAATTATCCCAAAAATCATGATGTGGATGTTCAAAATGCTCGCCTCGAACATCTTGGCAACATCTTAATCTTAAATAAAACTGTCTTCTAACGTTATTCAACAAGTGTGAATCGTACGCTGTACTTCTAAGGAAGGTAATATCTACCGATATTTGTGATTTTTTTTTGGCTTGGGTAATTGACATTTAGCTAGTCACACACAAAATTTTATTTATTTATTCTATGTAAATAGTAAAAGCTTTCACACATGCATACCTTCTTAGCCTATACGAAGCAAAGTAAAATAAGAGAGAAATCAACAAGAGGATAACAACAGTGGTCACTCGCTTCTCGTCTAGAGGCTCATCAAGACATTTTTAATTGACACACAAAACTATTTGTGGAATTTAAACAGTGTTATATTACTTAACAGAGACTCTTACACAAGTTCCAAAAAACAGCTGAAGAATTCAATATGCAAATATCCGTCAAGAAAACCAAATCGCTAACAATATCCAAAGAACCGAGAAGATGTAAACTCGCAATCTATGAGCAGAGTGTAGAACAAGTGATGTCCTTTAAATATTTAGGAGCTAATATAACTAGCACTAGAAATATTAAGGAGGAAGTAAAAGCTCAAACAACAAAGGCATCTCTAATCTCAGGATTCTTGAGAGACATAATCTGGAGAAATAAACACATGAGTACCAGAAGTAAAGTCAGAATATATAAGACATGTGTAAGACCGATTATGACATACGCGATAGAGACCATAGCGGAGAACACGACTACAAAGCGACTTCTTAGATCAACGGAAATGCGAATTCTTAGATCGATAACTGGCTATACCTTACTTGACCATAAAAGAAGCGAAGAGATAAGGGAAAAATGTGAAGTCCAAGACATAGTAAGATGGGCAAGAAACCGAAGAAGAGAATGGAGAGACCATGTTAGCAGAATGTTCCTTATTTTAGTTACCATTGCATCGTTTTAAGAATATAATTTAATGATTGACAGTAAATAGCTTGAATATTATTGAAGTAAGTGATAATGATGCAGAGAATTAAATACAGATACTATGTATATAGCTAATAAAAATGTACAGGGTGTTCCGATATTTGACCGACAACGCTTTACAGATAATAGCACTAGACAAATGATAAAAATTGAGGTAGGAACATAGACCCTTTAAATGTTAAGTTAATGAGATACTGCTTGTTGGAAAAATAATATAATGATCTCATAATATCTCGTTAACTCTTTGATATGTTTCTTTCAAATTTTGCACCCAGCTTTCTTATTATAGACGTAAAATTTTAACGAAAATTAGTCTTTAAATACTTTTTGGACCAATCGTTTCTCAGCACAGTTTTATCAACTGTTTTGACGATGGCAACGTCGCAATAAAATTTAGTAACATTCTATTGTTTTTTTATTATATTTGGTACGACTGCTTGTCTACACCACCGCGACTTCAAATGTCTCTTTGTCTTTTCCGTATTGCAATGTCGCTTTCTCTTTCTATGGGCTCAAACTTAATTCTTTCGGCCCTTTTATGGCGTTGGGCGATTAACATCGCTACGACTAGCCGCCACATTTTACCGGTCTTTCTGCTAAAAATGTTAACAGAAGCTGTTTTTCAAAATGAAATCCATATTATTTAAGGTTATTGAAACCAGCTTCAAGGGTTTAAATCCGGAAGAAAATGAGTATTTTCACCTGACGAACTGCATGAATTTTACTGCTAATATTTTAGACTCTAAATTGTGTATGTATTTGTTTATGTGTTAATGCCGCATTACTTTGTTTTACAATAACAACTGCTGAGATACAAACGTATTGAAGGATCTTGCAGAATGACCTTCGTCTACTATTTGTACTATTTTATTTTTTATTTCAAACCTGGTACAGTTAGCAGAAGCAAACAAAAGCCTTGGTGGGCGTATTCATGTCGCTGTTGTTGTATTTTTGGTATCGATATATTTCATATCGAAAACCGACTATCGATAACATTAAGTGTCAACTGTCAACCCAATTAGTAAGGTTAGTTTTGTTTTTAAAATTCCAATAATTTTGTACACAAGGAAAATTAGATCTAGGGCAATTGTATTGATGTACTATTAGGAAAGTTAAATAAATTGATATTTAAAAGGGTTTTTTTTCTCGTTTGGAAGGTGATTGAGAAAAGGTTTGTACTGCCTTTATATTATAATTTGTTTAAAACTGTGACTAAGTGTCTCATTGTGAATGATTAATGACTATTAATCATGATTTTAACACAATATTACATTTGCGATACTTATTAAAGATAGACTGCACCTGTGGTTTGGTGGATCTTTAATTTCCGATTAAAATTTGAGGTATTGTTCAAATACACTTATTATTTCAAAAATATACCTCCTTTTAGGAGCATGTATGTTTAAATTCTAACTTTTACCTGTTAAGAATAAATCACAATTATATTTGTTACAAATTTCGAACAATATATAGTGCAAATAAAAATTAGTCCAAGTCAAATTCCTGAAATTAATTGTTTATATTAGGGAACTTTACTGTTATCTTAAAATTTAATATTATACAGTATTATATATGTTCGTAATAAAAATATCATTACAGTATATATACCTATATATGCTTGTGTATTTGCATACATTAGATTTGTCTTGTCAGGATAATATAGTCTTGAATAACTGAGAGTTATGTAAGACTGTTGGTCTGACGAAAGAAGTAACACTAATAACACAGAGAGAGGTTTACCTTTACAAGATTTACATTTTAATTTTAAAAACAAAACTCTTGATTACATATATATTTCTAATAATGAAATGTCGTTTTATAAGTAACTCACGTTATTTAGTACAAATCTATAAGTATAGTATTAAAACAATTTATAGGATAAATGTCACTTTACCAAAATGTCTTATAAAGCAAATAATAATAATTAATTACTTATAAAACCAGAAAAACACCGGCAAGCTAACAACAAATGTTTTAAATAACAGCTGACAGCACTCATTATTGTATTATTCATAAAATCATTCGATTGTAATATTTCGATTATACGCGCCAACCTTTAAACTTTCAAACCTTACATCGCGATTGGTCGTTTGCAATAACATTGAAAATAGTTGGCATATTTTCCGCGGCTTTTGTTCGCTTCTGTGAACTGTATATTAAAAGGCGATCGTCTCATTGTTTATTTAAAAATTCCTCGAAGATCCAAACATATTTATAGAACCATTACAAAAATGACTAATTTTATTGTGAGACTTCGGCATAGCAATAAAAACAGGTAGACACGTTTATAATAACAGTCACGCAAGAAAAGTCAAAACGGTACAATGTGGGGCCAATAGCCAAACAAAAAAGAACAACGCCAAAAATAAGAAGAAAACGAAAATTTAAAGGGGTACCACCGAAATTCCGTCTAGATCGAAAGGGAAGCCGATTCCTCAGGTAAAAGAACACCGATGATTCCAACGACGGATTCCATTACGGATTCTACAGGTATATAATTAGCTCAGTGTCTAGACATTCCTATAATAATGAACTAAAGCGGACTCTGCTCGAGTCGGCCAAGCAAAAAATATTTAGAAATCTCACATTTTCGAGTTTCATTTGAGGGGAAAAACTTGCAACAAAGTCACGCACCAAAATAATAAAACATTGCACTGTTTTCTACAAACTACAATAAAATCATTTTAAAACAAGAGATAAATAATAAAATCGTCTAATAACGATATATCTATATTATTATAAAAATGTAATTAGTTTGGTGTTTGAGGGCTTCATAAACATTAAGAATAATAATCTTTTCGTTAATGGACAATGGACGTTTGCTCACTCGTTTCATTGCAACGAAAACTGAAATAGCCATTTTAATTGAAACAATAGGTATAAGTGACGATACAACACTCGGCACGAGGCGTACAAACAAGCTATGGCATTAATGTATATTCTTCAGATAGTAATATTTGGTGTATTTACAAGGGTTCTACCTCAAAGATACAAAGTGCGTGCGCATTACATCCTCCTACCATTTAAGATCACCCTTTAACCTGTGTCTTCTTCTTCTTTCCTGGGTTTACAACTCTGGGTGAGTATTAGCCGCATCCACTATTGCTCTCCATCTCCTGCGATCTTGTGCTTCCACTTGCCACCGCTGGACTTTTATCCTAGATAGATCTGCTGCGACAGCATTCTTCCATCTTTTTCTTCTTCTTTTTATAGTGCATCTCCTAGCGGAGGTTTGCTATCATCACAGTTATTCGGACCTTATTGACTGCAGCTGGGAAGAGTTCAACATTGCTACAATTAAACCAGTCCCTTAGGTTTTTAAGCCAAGACATACGGCGTCTTCCAATATTCCTCCTTCCACCAATATGTCCCTGAACTATCAGCTGGAGAAGTGCGTATTTGGGTCCTCTCAGTATATAACCTAGATATTGAAGCTTTCTCTTTTTTATTGTGTTAATGACTTCACATTTCATATTCATCCGATTTAGGACTTCCATATTAGAGATCTTTTCTGTCCAGGGAATACGTCACATTCTACGGTAGCACCACATCTCGAAGGATTGTCGTTTGTCTGTGTGATTCTTTTTGAGAGTCCATGCCTCCACTCCATATAAAAGCGCGGAAAACACGTAACAACTCAGCATCCTCATTTTAAGTCCAATCTTGATATCTCGACTGGTGAACAACTTTCATTTTCGTAAATGTTGACCTGGCTATCTCTATTCTCGTTCTTATTTCTCTTGTTTCGTCACCTGATTGTTCTATCCAGGCTCCCAGGTATTTGTATGACTGCACATTCTCTATTAAGATGTCTGCTACTGACACGTTTACATGGTTGTGATTTTGGGGGAACTTTGTAACTACCATTACCTTGGTTTTCTTAAGATTTATCTTTAGACCGTATTCGTTACATCGATCATTTAATTTCTCTAGATGTTGTATGTCTTTTTGATTGCTCGTTAACAAGACGGTGTCATCAGCATATCGCATATTATTTATATCCTCTCCGTTAATAACTATCCCTACAGATTCTTGTTGCTTCGCTATACAGGTTGAATAGTATTGGCGATAGGATGCATCCTTGTCTTACACCACGACGGATTTCCATTTCCTCTGTTGGCTGGTTTTATACCTTTGTATTCGCTCTTTGGCCCCAGTATAGGTTGCTAATTATTCTCACATCGTCCAAGTCAATGTTTTTACTGACAAATAGCTGATGTAACTTGTCATCTTTTTCTGGGTCTACCTATTGATCTTCTGCCATCCGGTCTCTCAAGAAATATTGTTTTTATTAAACTGTTGTCTGATCTTACTGATCTTCTGATCTTACTACACGTCCTATCCATCTTATTCGGTTAGTTTTTATGTGCCTGCCATACATTGTTGCCAATTCAGTATAGTGGTGTCTTTTCCACACTCCTGTTGTTTCATCTCTATTATGTCCAATTATCATTCCGAGGACTTTTCTTTTAAACACCAGAAGCTTATTTATTTCCCATTGATTGTGGGTCCAGGTTTTGCTGCCATGAGTAACTACCGGTCGAATTATTGACCTGTACAAAGTTAGTTTGGATTGTCTCTTTAACAGCTTCTCTCTCTCTTCAAGCCGTTTTCTATTTTTCCAGTTTTCTCTGTTATGTGCTACTTGGTACCAGTTAAGTCCGGCTGTTCTTTTGATGTCATCATACTATCTTTGCTGTGGTCTGCCGGTGCTTCTTTTCTTCCCACAAGGTCTCCATCTTGTTGTTTTTCCGCTCCAATTGGTTGTATTTCGGGCAACATGTCCGGCCCAATTCCATTTAAGACCACCTATTCGCCTCACTATATCTTCGACCCTGGTTCTATTTCTTATTCACTCATTGGTTTTATGATCTTTAAGCGTTATTTCTAGCATTTTTCGTTCTATTGCTCTTTGGTGTATCTTTAATTTGTTTCAGATTTTCTTTGTTAGAGCCCATGTTTCGCATCCTTAGGTTGTTAACGGGAGAATGCATTTCATGTAAATCTTGGTTTTTAGTTTAAGGGGTAGATTGGAGTTGAAGACGTGTCGCATAACAGCTTAGATTTCAATATTGTTGTAAGAGAATATAACGCCCCATTTCCCGCCATTATTCGTGCCGAGACATCTTTTTCTACTCGATTGTTATCTGTGATTACCGCTCACAGGTACTTAAATTCCTTAACCACCTTGAAGTTGAACTCATTAAGGGTTATATTCTGCCCAATTCAAGGCCTTGGAATCTTTGTAACTACCAAGTATTTTGTTTTTGTTTTTTTTTCACCTGTGCACTGGACAATAAACATTGAGTGACATTTTTCGTAAACAAAAGACGTTTTATTTCCTAACTACGTTAATAAAGAGATCCATTTTTTAACTAGTTAGCAGTTTTAACACGTAGCAGTTACAAAAAATGTCACTTCATATTCCGAAATAAGTAAAATACATTTTCCACTCCTTAACCAACGCAATTAGGTACGCCTATGTAACAGCCCTCAGAAAATGATTTATTACTCCGTACCATTTCGAAATGGAGTACAGTTTTGAACATCAAACCACCGAAAACTTACACTATCAAGCGAGAAAAATTTTCAGATTGGAACTGGTTACTTTTTTTTTTGAAGTGATAACTTCTTATGGCACGCTGTGAACTTTTTTTGTAATGGGTAAAAAATGTTAAACTTCGTCAGGACACGTGGCCTGATCGAAAATTCGTAAGACGGATGTATTTCACTGGAGCAATATAAAATGCGACTTTTCTTGACTGGTAACTTGGCAACCTTATTCAACAAACTGACAAATTCAAGTACATTTTTTATGTCATTTTAACAAATTAATTTAGTAGCTAAATTCAAAATTTAAGTGCTTTTCATTAGTTTATTGATCAAGTTCTGCTTTTGCTGCATTAAAATGGTCCAAGGAGAGGTGTCGTTTTTAGCAGATGTTATGGACACCATAGCGTGTCTTAATGACTCTAATGGTTCTCCCCCCGACAAAATTTTAGATCAAATAATTTATCAGTGCAAGAAGCCGTTAAAAAATGCATCAATTTGTGTTAAAAAAGCATTAAAAACTGGACTGAAAGCTGGTTTGATCAAAGAGAACGGGGGAAGGTTTAAATTAGGTTTTGGTTTGCCGATAACGGAGGCTCGAAGACGAAGAAAAAATAGAAGCAGAAGCCGTAGACGACGTAGCCAAAAGCGACAAAACCGAAAACGAGGTAGCCGAAAACGAAAAAGTCGAGGTAGGAAGAAAAGCGCCATATTGAAAGAAGATCAAGCAAAAAGCGGAAGAAAGAAATCGAAAACATTCAAATCTGGTACTGATGTTTAATATATGATTTATAATAAAGCGTTAATAAAAATAATGCATTATTCATAAACTATGGAAATCTGGAGACAATATTTTTCAGATTAAAAATAATATTTTTTGAAGTGAAAACTTCTTCAGCGGCGTTGTACACTTTTTTTGTAATGGGTAAAAAATGTTAAACTCGCGTCAGGACACGTGACCTGATCGAAAATTCGTAAGACGGATGGAGAGTAGACAGCTGGCGTGGCGTAGGAGAGGGAGTATCCCCCTCTCTTTCTACGGCGCGGAGAAAATGTATGCATGCGCCGGCTGTTACGTTTAGGCGGCGCAGGGCGCACAACGTTAATACTTAAGTTTTCACTTCTGCCGGCACTCCCAGAGTGCAACCCGTAATTTTTTTTTTTTTTTAATTCGCTGTCCCAATTCACAGTTTAAGTAGATGGTATAAAAATATTGAATTTTATACGTTCTCAATATGCCTCAAACAAAAAAATGAGATACCAAAAAAGACACCAGTTGGCCGTGAGACGCGGTTTACTTCTTTAAAATAACAAAAACTGTCGAAATAAAAAAGCGTGCGATATTTTAAATTAAAAACGTAGTGAAAGTGACACATCCCGATGCCAAAAACACCGACATCTTTCGATAAGTTTTCACTTAATTTGATATAAAAAAAATTGTGTTTACTTGTTAAACAATAAAAATTTCAGCCGCACAGCACGATAATTTTTCGTTAAGTGTTCCGTGTTTCCTGTCAATTAAATCAACGGTCAAAATATCGTATTAATTGGTTTCGATAAATGAACATCAATTAAGCGTTAATAACTCGCCGTTATTTTTTAGTTCAAAATTATTATATATACTGTACGCGCCTTCCGTATAATTTTATTCGAAATTTCAAGGTCCAACAAGATAGCTATCGAATAACAAAAAATTAAAAACAATCACACGGTAGGATAATATTACTGGACCGCTCGGTGTTGCAAGTCAGAGAAATATTAGGAACTAAACATAAAATTAATTAGGCGATAAAATGTTAAACGATTCGCCTTGAACGGCAAAGAGTTAAATAAATATTATGTTGGGAAATCACCAAACAATAATGCAAAATATAGTCGTAACGCAGGGCCGTATGCAGCCAGACGGGCCAGAGATATTACGCACCAAAATATGGCGATTGAGCTTAACAGGTCTTATACAAATGTTGCAGGTTTACGAGATTCAGGGTATTTAAAGTTGGAATTTTAATTTGAAATTTCTTAATAATTTTGTGATTTTAAGCAGCATCGTCTTGAAAATTGGTAACTTTATGTTTTTTGGCATGAAAATAAAATAAAATAAAATAAAATAAAATAATAAAAGAAGATGTGGTTGCAAAGATAGATAAAGGAATGCTTAGATGGTTTGACCACGTTGAAAGTATGGATGAAGGAAGATTGACGAAACAAATTTATAAAGCGAGTATGACGAGCATGTATGAGAGCACTGATGAAAGTAGAGGAAGCAAAAGATGTGTGTAAGAACCGTAGCAAGTGGGAGGAAGTGGTATCTGCCTACCCCTATGGGAAAAAGGCGTGACTTTATGTATGTATGTATGTATGAAAAACTTGCAAACGATACATTCGATATGTAGCTGAAAGTTCTGAGAGTCACGTTGAAGCAAACAACTAGTTCCAATTATCAAACAGACTCTGTTAAATCGTACTTTCGGTCTGCTGTTTTTATTCCTTGCCTCGATACGCCGATTCAGAATTTGTCAGACAAATTTCTTTATGAGAACGCGGAAATCTTATCAAGCTTACAGATACTCCCTGGATTTGCTGCAATTGAAAAAGTAGAAGACTTGCATCATCACCTTTCGCCATACTTTGATGATCAAGTCTCAGAATCCGCTGTAAAAGATGAGAATAAAATGTGGTGTGAAAATTTATCGAGACTCGAGAAAGATGCCGGGGTTTTACAAGTATAATATTTTTGTGACACGAGCAGATTTTCAACAATGAAATATCTTTTAACAGTCTTGGCAACTCTTCCGGTCACATCGGCAAGTGTGGAAAGGTCATTTTCGACCCTGAAAAGAATCAACACTTGCTTACGTAACTCAACGGGCAATGAAAGACACAGTGCACTCGCCGTTTCATGGAAACTTAGGTATCGATCCGAATGAGGTTATCCAGATTATAGCGGCAAAGAAATCGTAAAAGTTAAAATTTTAAATTTTGTCTATTGAAATTGACGCTTTTGTTTCACAAATGATATGTTTGTGCGTGCCTAATAATTAAAAATCAGTGCCAATATTGATAACAAATAAGTCCAACTAATAAGTCCAACTTTTATAACAAATATCAATGCAAACACCCATCAACCATTTCCGCACCCCTCTCCCCCAAAAAAATTTATAACTACGTTTTGGGACCCCCCAAATCAAATTTATGGCTACGGGACTGTCGTAACGCAATAGTTTTGGGTGTGTTAACTCGGAATAATTATAAAAATTTAATGAGCTTTTTTCCTCAAATACGAAAAATTCCTCACTAGCAGCGCTAGTTTGTATGTTTGTATACATGTAAAAGTACCTATCAGAAATATGTTTTTGACGGAAGACGACGTTCAGGGAGCAAAATTAAAATTCGCAAATGTCAAGGACAATAATGTAGCAACATTAAAACGTAAACAGAGTCTAGTTATTATATAGCGGTACTTTAGAACTCTGATAACAGATTTTTAAGGTAATAATAATAAATTTAAAATTTATTTCAGACTGAAATACGACTCGAAAATACTTGGTAATTAAGATTAATTTAATTTAATGTCACAATTTGAAATCTTTTAGTAACTAACAGGGGTTATATTCTTTTCTAATTCATGTTTATTTACTGAAAAATCAATCAACCCTTACCACCAATAAAATGTTTTGAACACACATAATAAGTATATTTATTAATTTTTTCTTTTGTTAAATCCACTCTGCGTGTACCCATTTATTACACCTAACCTCATTAATGTGAGGTTATATGGTATAAAAAACACGTTTTTCTCTGGATATTGATTATCCAAAGTACATATATATATATATATATATATATATATATATATATATATATATATATATATATAACAATTCTTTTTGTAGCTGAATACAATTGTAAATGTAAATTTTTTTGGGGATGCAGCTATTTTTTATTAAAACTCATTTTTTACTTTTTTGTAAAAGCTTTCGAAATAATTTTTATTTCTTCATCAGTTACTCTGAAATCATAGTATAATAAAAAAATTTTAAAAAAATATACTTACAGTATATGAGTTAAATATAAATTAACATCCAGAAAATGAAAAAAATTTTTGGCAGTAATTAATGAAGTCAATATTAAGTTGTTTAATGGAAGATATAGGTATAAAGGATGTAGAATAGTAAATAGAAATTATTTTTATAAAAGGTTAAATCAAGTTATTTCTGAAATATTGAGTATATGGTTTTTTCCACCCAATTTCATTTCAATATCCAAAATATTGGAATAAATTATATTTAAATAATAAAAATCAATTTTTTTTTTTGAAAGATAAAACTCCTATGTTGGTTTATGCTGGAGTTATCTATAAAATTAATTGTCTTAAATGTGATAAAAACTATATTGGTGAAACATCAAGAAATTTAAAATCAAGAATTGTTTCTCACAAAAGTGACATTCGTTCAAGACCAAACGCTTGCGCATAATCACAACATGCAAATAGTACAAGACATTCAATTGATTTTACTAATATTTCAATTTTAACTAAAGAAAATAATTTATTTAAAAGACGTTTTTTAGAAATGGTCTACATAAAAAATGAAAAAAAGTCGATGAATAAAAAAACTGATTTTTTCAAAATTTAAATATAATTTATTCCAATATTTTGGATACTGAAATGAAATTGGGTAGAAAAAACCATATACTCAATATTTCAGCAATAACTTGATTTAACCTTTTATAAAAATAATTTCTATTTACTATTCTACTACATCCTTTATACCTATATCTTCCATTAAACAACTTAATATTGACTTTACTGTCCAAAAAATTTTTCATTTTCTGGATGTTAATTTATATTTAACTTATATACTGTAAGTACATTTTTTTAAATTTTTTTTATTATACTATGATTTCAGAGTAACTGATGAAGAAATAAAAATTATTTCGAAAGCTTTTACAAAAAAGTAAAAAATGAGTTTTAATAAAAAATAGCTGCATCCCCAAAAAAATTTACATTTATATATATATATATATATATATATATATATATATATATATATATATATATATATATATATATATATATATATATATATATAACAAACATTTTATTTATTTGATTAATAATTTTTAATCACTCACTTATATCACTTAATTTACACTGTCCCAAATGAGTAAAGTTTAGCATTTGTCGCTACCACAAGTGCTGCCTCTCGTGACAGTTTGCCCCACTATTCTTAGGAAAAAGGCTCATTCTCAAAAGCCAATCAAAGAACGTATTTGATTGAGGATGTAAACAAGGCAAGAAAAGAGTATAAAAGGTTGAAAGTTGTAGCAAATAAGGTTGTGGCAAGAAAGAAGGAGAATGATAAAGATTAATTTGATAGACTTAAACAATTAAATTCCATTAAATTCAAAAATATATATAAAGAGTATTTGTTCGACTGTAATAAAAGGAAACAGATAAACCACATTTTTTATGTCAAGTATGTATAACGATCACAGGTTCTGTTTTATTTTTTTATTTTTTCCTTCAGGGTTAAGTGGAAGAAAATTTACTGTGATGCATAGCATTGCAGACAATGAACTTCGCCCTTTATTTCTCGACAACTTAATACAAGTGTTTTAATTATGTTATGTTTATTGTGTGAAATAATAAAGACGATGTATTATATTATTATTATCAAGGTTATCTGACTACTTCCGGAACAACATTAAATTCTCCTCTGGAAGTCCATAATGACAGCCGGAGGTAAAAATACGACCTCACAACTGGAAAAAATCGGAAACCAGAATGGTAGTACGGTACTATGCGTTCTAAAGAGATGGAAGGAATACTTCGAAAGTTTATTTGAAAAAAGGATACAAAAGCACAAGCCCCATTCGGTATATTGGATGGCCAAAGAGGTCATATAAGATGCCGAATCTCTTGGTTTTGCAATTTAAGACAATAGACCTGAAAAAGATCTACTAAATTATTTTGAACCGCCGTCAATAAAGTAATATGGGTCAGAATGATCACAAACGTCGAATTTGCTGTTAATAAACATGTCATTGTCTGACGTTGGTTCCTACTTAATAAAAGGATTTCTTTCCTGATCTTGCTAAATGGATCATTAAAAAAGCAGCATTTCCACCAGTGAATCTACAACTAGATTTCCAGTCTTTTATACAGTCCTCGATAACCCTAGGAGGCAGTCTGAAAAAAGGCTCCTGTCCGGAGAGTTCCATTGAGAAGTCTTTCGTTGCTATACAATTAGCTTCTTCATTTTCTCTTAACCCCGCGTGGTTAGGAACCCAGAGAACAGATACTTTTTCCATGGCAGTTTGGGGTCTCTTCAACTATATCTTTTTACAAATTTCTTTTATAAGAGGTGAGACTCTCAGCGTTCCACTGCCCTCGAGAGAGAAGTCTTAACGTTATTCCAGTATTGCATCGACATGTCAGACTTTGAATACGGTTCAGAATGGTCCTAGTAACAGCTAGTTCCATTTTGCTCCACCAGACTACTGCTGCATTCAGTCCATAATATTGAGTCTCAGTCCCTAATTGGACACAATAGTGCAACTGCAGAAGCATTATTTCTATTATCCTTTTAGTATATTTCTTAATGCCTTGTTAAATAAGGCGTTAAGAAAGATTGTTTGCTAACAATACAGCTAGATCTGGCAGATAAATATCTGCAGATCTTTGTGAACATTCTAAAAGTTTACTATTTAAAATTTGTTTTCTTGTTAAAGGTCTGTTTACTAAGTCAGTAGGTTCTGATAGCATGTTACTAGCAACATTTTTTTTTACCGAGTTTAACTAAATATATAATATGCGCAGCCACGGGAGTCAGACGCTCAAAAGTTTGGTATATTGCTAAGATTAACTTTTATACTATGCAAAGATCACATAGGACCATATTTCCTATATTTTTGGCGCTTGTTCTGTATTATCTTCTAAGCAGCAGCTCCAGGTATCCAGTTCGCCATTTTCTTCATTGATCGTCGATATTTCCATGGATTACGCTTTGAAAGGTAGTCTACTATAATCTTTTCCTTGGCCGTGCCAACAAGGGCCACTAGAGATTCCAAAGCTTCAGCACCAGACACCTGGAATTTCCTTATTGTCCATAGAAGCAGCCTGAAGATTATGTTGCTACATAATTAAAGCCACATTGGGCGATGAACAACAAGGATTCAGATCAGGAAGATCTTGTACAGTTGCGATATTTGTCCTGCGGCAAATAACTGAAAAATCTATCGAGTATAACAAACCAGCCTGTATGTGTTTTAAGGACCTGGAAAAGGCGTTTGACCGCATACGACTGGAGGACGTGGTACACCTTCTATACAACAGGAAAATCCCATACAACATCATAAAAACCATCGAAAATATTTACCAAATTAACAAAATACAAGCCAAAATCAATGGCACAACTACCGAAGAAATTCCTGTAAATAGTAGTATTCGACAAGGAGGTTCCCTTAGCCCCTTATTGTTCAACATCGTTATGGACGAAATAATAAAAAGCACTCGTAACCTGAAAGGGTATAAAATGGGGAATAAAGACGTCAAAATCCTATGCTATGCCGATGATGCTGTTCTGATTGCAGAAAACGAAGATGACCTACTGAGATTACTATTCAAATTCAGCACAACGGCAAAAAGTCCAAAAATGAAGATATCTGCAGCAAAGAAGAAATGCATGACCACTTCAAAAACACCTATCAGATGCAAACTGGTTGTGGATGATAAAATTATACAACAGGAGATGAAATTTAAATACCTAGAAATATCAGGATACGGTGACATCGAGGCGGAGGTAAGAAACCAAGCGGCAAAAGCAGCACGAACCTCAGCTTACCTGAACGATACAATCCTCCGAAACAAATATATCGGAATCGAAACCAAATCCCGAATCTACAAGGCGGTCATCCGACCTATATTAACATACACAGCGGAAACTAGACCTGATACATAGAACACAAAAAGAATATAAAAAACCACCAAAACGAAAATTGTGCGCAGGATCGCTGGAAAAACACTTTTTGACAGGGAAAGAAGCGAGGACATTAGAAGAATATGTAAAATAGACAATGTAAATGAAGAAAGAGAGAGTGGAACGAACACATAGATCGGATGAATGAGAACAGAATGGTCGAAATAACTAGAGACAAGTCGCTCTTAGGGCACCGAATAGTTGGAAGACCCCGCAAGAGATGGAGCGAAAACCTTTCTAACAACTGAACGGCAGAGGATACGAAGAAAAACAAGCAAATTGCTTACATTAAAGAAGAAAGAAGAAGAAGATAATCAAAGTGAAATTAACGAATAATTTACGTTTTGTAAGGGTAAAGTTTCATTATATTCTGTCAACACTTTTTATATAAAACTTCAATACCATTTTAGTTTTTAATTAAAGAATTATTAACGTTTTGTTATAGCACAAAATCTGTTCATTTGCGAAAGTATTATAATCTACTAGCGCCCTAGCTGCCCGTAAAACTTTCAGTCGAAATTCAGAAGCAGTTTAACAAAAGTTTACCCACAACAAAAAAATAGTAATTCGGAACATGTGTAAAATTATGAAACTTTTAACAAGATTTTTAAGCAAAAAAAAAACGGTTCTACGACCGCATTTATTTCTCCTGCTGATTATACGCTACAACGAAAAGTAATCATCGATGTGAGACCGAATATAATCAGCACGCGAAATTTTAAAAATGATCCCCATTGAAAACGTATAAAATGTCATAACATAGAAAGTGAACAAGGTCAAGATACAATAATAAAAAAAGAGTCACAGAAAACGTAGCTGCTAATGTTGATGCAGGTGAGAATGTTAATTAATGCAGCTCGGTGTGTTTGATTAATTTTAATTATACATGATTGTATTGATAATAACATACGCGCAATCACAGCGCGAGTTAAGAAATCTGTGTAAATTATAATGATAGTCAGGTATAAAAGAACTAATTTTTCTTTTATACGCAGAATTAATATGCTAAAAAAGAAAGAAATCATATATATTTATTTGAATGGCAAATTTAACTTTCTTTTACCGTAGTATTTGTCAATAAAAAATTACCGAGAAGTTAGCAAGAAAGTTGTTGTGATCATAAATCGCAACATTTCTTTTTAAATTTTATTTTATTAATTTTAATCCTTTTACGTCTTAAAACCGTTTTGCCCCAAGCAAAATCCGCTCCCCTTTTACCTTACCCGCAATATCTCTGACCGGTACGCCAGCTGGCCTTCTATTTTCCTTTACTTGCAATGCGCAGTCAAGTCGAGTCGGCGCAGTAGCAAGTTTCTTCTTTCAACGCGCCGGCTCGATTCAACGCAATAATAGTATTATTCCGACAGTCACAGCGAGCGGCTGTCATACAGCTCTTTTTCCAGGGTGATTGCGCTGACCGTCGAGAGCGACGAGTCATTTGTAGTTTGTAGTGCTCGTAGTGCCTTGTGTGTTGTTTGAAGAAAGACATAGTATTTTTATATTTTGTGTTAAATATAACGTTAAAATAACCAGCGAATTGTGGTTATTCCAGTCCACTAATAATATCAAAGTTATATATTTATTTCTCTCATGTAGAAAAAGGGAAATTACAAACACCCGAGTATTAACTTTATATTTTTTTTTCAACCGCATAATTTGACAACAAAATTTGTTTTTTTCAAACGTGCAATAAATAGGCCATAATTGTGTTGAGCTGACTACGGAAAAGTTCAACTCTTTCAACAGTGGCAGCTTTACTTTTACTTTTCCTTCCACCGTAAGAAAAAGTATGCTAGTGTGGCGGCTGTCAGTTAAAACGTCACGAGTTGTGATGTTAAATCAAAATTTGCAAAATGACATTTTTTAATGTTAAATGACAACTATAAAATAAGAGATGTCAACGAGTCATTTTTGTATTTAACTGTGTTACATATTTCGTGTTTATGACCTTACTAGCGGACATGCAAGACGTTGTCCTGCCCGAACGTCAGCTTGCATTCTTTGGGAATATCACTATCAAACTCAGCGACGCCGAAAACTATAAATTCGACACTAATAAAGCGTTTTAAAAAGATTTTTTATTCCATCCCCTTCCCACCTCTTTCGTAGGGGTGCTAACAACATTGGAGATATCACAATCAAACTAAGCGGCTATAAATTTGACACAAAATTAGGAATGTTACTAACAAATTCAGCCACCCCAATACCTATAAAATTAACACTAATATCAGCCGTTTTTGATAGTTTTTAAATTCCATCCCCCTCTCACCCGTATCGTACGGGGTGCTACAATATTGGGAATGTTACCATCAAACTCAGCCACCACAAAAAACAATGAATTTGACACTAATATGAGCCGTTTTTAATAGTTTTTATATTTCATCTCTCTATCCCACCCCTTTCGTAGTGGTGCTAACAACATTGAATATATTTCACAATCAAACTCAGCGACCTTGAAAACTTTGAATTTGTTACCAATATTGGCGTTTTTAACAGTTTTTATATTTCATCCCTTACATTTTCTTTATATCAAGAGTACAATTACTAAATGTACATAGCTTGAATGTTCTCTGAACTATTCGGTATTCAAATTAGAGTCGTGTAGTTAATTACTTGATTATTTATCGTGAATATTAGTTATATTTTGTGATGGTCGACTGGATACCGTACACCTTAACGTTTTGCATTGAAATGTCTGTGTTCCTCAAATATTGTTCCACATCTGTATATTTACATTAATCTGCATAATTGTCACTCCATTAATAGCCCGGTCAATATGGACATTTAAAATAACAAAAATTCCCGGAGAACCAAATATTGGTGGAGAGCTGGGGTTTACCATTACAAATAAAGTTTTAAAAATCCCCATCGATCTTATGTGTGCTACAAAAGTTATTCGGGATTAAAGGTCAAAATTCGAGGTTTTTTGGATTTTTCTCGTTAACGGTAAGTTTTATCAAAAAAAAACCTCAACCCAAAGTTGTAGATCTTAAAATTCTCTACAGAAATGGGCCAACAGGCCTAAGTGTCACCGGAGACAATAGCCAGACGGACCTAAATAAGGGTGGAGTTTTTAGTGAGTAATAATAATCTCTCCATGAAGGATTTTCTTCACCTCTAAAAAAAAAAAAAAACTACAATTGTTGTGTTTGTTGCATTACATTTTTCTATTGCTGTTTCAATTAGAACATCTGCGTCATTTTGAGCTTGTTTCACTGCAATATTCGCAGCTGTTAATTTTTCACTTAAAATGGAAATGAAACGAGATTTATTATTAATGTTAGCGAAAAATTGTTGTTGATTCGCTGGAACTGCCATAAATTCACAGATAATTTCGGAATCCGATGATGTTTTTGTAGTTCGACGACGTTGTTCTGCAGCTATCATGTATAATGTGACTCTTAGAATCGCGATATCTCAGAAATGGTAACTCTTAGGAAAAAATTATAAACCATTTTTGTAGAAAATTTTAAGATCTACAACTTTGGTTTTAAGTTTTTTTTTGATAAAACTTACCGTTTTCGAGAAAAATCCAAAAAACCTCAAATTTTGACCTTTGACCCCGAATAACTTTTGTAGCACACATAAGATCGATGGGGATTTTTAAAACTTTATTTTTAATGGTAAACCCCAGCTCTCCACCAATATTTGGTTCTCCCGGAATTTTTGTTATTTTAAATGTCTATATTGACCGGGCTATAATACTGCTCGAATTTCAACCACACAATCATTATCGTTTTTATTAATTTTAGTTTAAAATATGTAACTGATGATAAAAAAAATAAAATTAGCGACAAATTTTGCATAGACAGAGTGTCCATAAAACTGCAACTTTAATTTAGGCAATTTAGGTTTAATGTATCGCAATTTTGATGAAATTTGAAATAAATACGTTTTTCTCGAGTACTCACCTAATTCAGAGAGAGTAACATAGCTACCGAGTCTGCGAGTGGTCGTCATTATCTTCATAAAATCTAGTCCTCTTTTCTCGCTTACATATTGATGCTGTCGCACTCTTATGTAGCCTTTAGGCCACTGAACTTATTCAACGCACACCATCTCTGATATATGGTTCTACCTACTTCGTGGCACTTATAGTTAATTTCTTTTTTTCAATTTAACTAGATGATATTTCCTTTCTTTTGTACAACTTGGGAAAGATAAAAACGAAATGCCGAACACCGTGGGATTTATCGTTTTACCTAGAAACGAGAGCGAAAAAATTGCGGTCAATTTTCGAGGGATGATCCGACAAATGGGTTCCAGTTGAAAAAGGCGAAAAGACGAAAAAAGTCCATTAGTCACATATTTTTGCGAGACGTTCCTTTCAAGCGGTATTTTTGCAAGCATTTAAGTATTAAAAAAACTTACCTGACCTACTTTTAATGGTTAAACATTACCATAAACTTCCGGACACAATTAACGCAACCATCTCTTTCATATGTCTTGTGTTTGAAGTTGAATCGAGTATTTGAATCAGCAGGCTATGCATATTTTGTCTCAATGTTAATGACAGCTATCAAAACAATTCGTTTAGATCATAGACCTATAATCAGAGAAGACGGAACTGTTTACTTTTACACACGATCATACATCCCCACTTTCTGGGCGATTGTATGATCTTGATACGGCCGACTGGAATGTGTTGTGCTGTGATGTTGCCTATTCTCCAGTTTTGGCAAGAGATTTGCGATTGTCGTCCATAGTATTTGTTGATTATATTTGCAACAATATTGTGACCATAATGCTATCTCTTATTAATATTTCATGAATTATAACAACCTGAATAATACAACCCATTTTATGAAATGTTGAACCATCGAACTATTTCATTCCGTTAGATCATAGAAATGTGTTGCTCGATAAGCGACAATGCCGCACGGCTTGTTTGAATCGGTCCACGTGCAAAAATGTGTATTTACTAAGAAATCGGCTATTATTTGTAGCGCTGTTGCCGAAGGTGTTGCAACGAGATTTTGGAGTATTATCGGTAATTTTCAGCATATTAGGATCAATATTTTTATTTGTTTGCACGGTTAATTTTGTAACCAAATCTGTTATTAATGACTTTATTTATTGTACATAATAAGAGAGGATGGTAAGTAATCCAAAAAAAATTCACTAAGTAACTAAGCAATAAAGCTTTAATTTGGCTTGTTGATTCATTTTTGTTAGATTTCTAGATAAGTAAGTAGTAATCATGGGTTGTTATTGTAGTGGGTACGTACATTAAAATCGTATAGTACCGATTGTAATTTCAAATAGTGTCTGTATATCTAATAGATAATAGATGTTTTAGATATAAATGCATTAATATTTAATGTACACGCTTATTTAACTGCGGAAAAAGACAATGGAGGTCCGTTGCTACCAGTTTTATCTATACGTAAGCGTGTGTGTAATGCGTTGAGTAATGGTGAAACAAAATTAACCTCAGTTAGTGTAAAAGATGGAAATAGTGAACAAAAAGTTGAAAAATATACACCCCGACGACATCCAAAGACTGTTGACTTTCCCAAAGCTTACAAATTTAAAATTCGTGACATTGTGTACAAAATGCGTAAAAAAAAAGAACATGTCTCTTTAGATATAATATTATAAAAATTAAAAGAAGAAGATGTATTTAAAATTTCTAGAACGAGTCTTTGGAGAATTTTGAAACATATAGGGTTTAAGTTTAAAGATAAAGACAATCGAGAGGCTTTGTGTGAAAAAGCTAGAGTCGTGCACAAAAGAATCGAATTTTATAATTATAATCACTGTAAACAAAAATGCTTTTCATTTGTTTATGCTTGATAATTATCAAATTTTTTTATATATATGTAATTAATTTTTGTTGCATTCCCGTTAACATAATTAAATATGTGCCTATTTCTAACTAAAAAACTCATGGAGAGCTACATCAACGATTTCTGTTCTGCATAAATATGCATCATTTTTATTATTGTTGGTTTTTAACAGCAGATTAGGTCGATAAAGATTAAAAGTTTTCAAAAAGTTATTTAATATCTAAAATATTTGGTATAAACACTTGAAACAATGTTTGGTATTCGCGTGACTAAACAAATTGAAAAATTAAACTATTAGATCAAAGAACGTTTAAATATACTGGCTCATAACGATTCTAAGATTAATCTTTTATTATTGTGTTCATGTGGAACGGTTTTTTGTAACGGCATCTTTTCTTCGGAGATTAAGGAACGCTTCTCAACGCATTATGTCGTTCCCATCACTCTAGGGATCCATTATATTATGAAAAAGGACATTTGTATTTAATGACAGGATACGGATGGGCGCTCTTTACATTTTCATGGTTATGAATTGAGTGTATATTTGACAGGTTTGGCGCCAAGGCTTTACATCTCTCGTTACTTCATTAATTTTTATGGACATAGTTCGTTCACTACAACTTTAATACGTTGTACAAAACAAAACTAAACTGAACTCATCAAAAATGTCTAAGGAATACAACTAATAATTAATACCTTTATATTATGGGCTTGACATACATACATCCTAGCGAACCCGGCAGACGTTGTCCTGCCCGAACGTTGGCTTGCCTACTTTGGGAATATCACCATCAAACTCAGCGATCCCAAAAACTATTAATTCGACACTAATATCAGCGTTTTTAATAGTTTTTATATTCCATCCTCTTTCCACCCGTTTCGTAGGGGTGCTAACAAAATTGGGAGTGAATCTAAAAACCTTTCTCGAATCATCTTGTAATACATACAAAAAAATTTCAACAAAATTGGTCCAGCCGTTTAGGAGTTCACTAACATACACACGGACAGAAGAATATTAAAATTAAGATTAAGATTTTTCTTCTTCCACTTTCAACAGCGTTTTCATACATGCTCGTCGGTTGCTGGTACTTTAAACCTGGCTTTCTTCAACGCAATTTCGATCTGGTCGAGATACAATCGCCTAGGTCGACCTCTACATAGAAAATGTAATAAGAAAAAAGAAACTTCTTTTCATGTTGTTTGCGAGTGTCCAAAATACTCGTCAAAGAGATTCACATACTTGTGTTCTCTGTAGGAAATTATGGCCAACCTCGTAAAGAGAATACTTGCCTTTTATAAGGCAATTACCTTAAGGAGGAGCAGGAGAGCAGAAGGATCAGGAGAATGAGGTGAGCACATAAATGATTTCGAATGTATTGTATAAGTTTATTCGATTTCGTATTTAGTTTTTCCTTTTAGTCATCTCTTTATCTGGTAGACGGTGTGTATTATTGACATAACTTTATCAAATATAACTTTGTCGCCAACGATAAAACTATTATCTTCCACACTCGGTATCTTTTGTTTGATCAGTTTGCAATATTTCTTCGTAAAGGTGGTCAAAACTAGAAATGATGACTAAAAATATTCACAATGTTGGATAACATCTTAGCTTACAATTAATCAATTTCTTGGGTTTTTTTCTAACTATAAATTCTGTTTCTCTTTAATTTTTATACATATATACAGGGTGCCCCATTTAAAACTATCTAAAAATGAAATACTGAACAAATGGAAGATGGAAGTGTACCGTTGTGACCAAAACTTCTGCTACTTTATTGTTAGTCAGCATTGACTAGAACACCGTCTACTTTCTACTTCTAGTTGTCAAAATACTGGGTCTCAAGGAAAATCACTATTTATCTACTTAACTGCTTAAATAACAAGAATTTAAATTTAATAACAATGTAAAATCAATCAACAATCAAAGTATTCTCCTCTGTACTTCAAGTACCAAGACTTAATTGTGGAGAAGTCTTTAGTTATTTTTTTTAAGAACACAACTAAAATTGGTAAGTGGTTTTTGGGTTTATTGGCAATAAGAATCTGTGAACCAGAACATTTAAATGAAGAACTGAATCACCTTAAGGACGCTCTTATATCAAATGGATATAATGTAAAAGATATTACATACATACATACATAAAGTCACGCCTTTTTCCATGGGGGTAGGCAGAGACCACTTCCTTCCACTTGTTACGGTTCTTACACACATCTTTTGCTTCCTCTACTTTTATCATTGCTCTCATCCATGCTCGTCGGTTGTTGGTACTTTTGACCTGGCCTTTCTTCAAAACAATATTGATCTGATCGAGATATGTTCTCCGAGGTCGACCTCTACCGACTAGTCCATTTACACTCGCCTTATAAATTTGTTTCGTCAATCTTCCTTCATCCATCTTTTCTACGTGTCCAAACCATCTAAGCATTCCTTTATCTATCTTTGTAACCACATCTTCTTTTACACCACAGCGTTCTCTTATCTCACTATTCTTTACTTTATCCAACCGAGTCACTCCGGCTATACTTCTCATACTACTTATCTCCGCAGCATTAATCCTATTTTCATGCTTTTTCTGCCAAACTTAACATTCACTACCATACATAAGTGTAGGAACCAACACACCTCTATGCACAACCAGACGTGCCTTTTTTGAGACTTTCTGGCTATTCATAAAGCTATACAGTGCCCCATTCTTTTGTTTTTCTGCCAACACCCTTCGCTCAATGTCACTGTCATACTTTCCATCTCTCGTAAACTTTTAACCCAAGTACACAAATTCATTTACTTGTTCCACATTTTCTCCCTCAATCGAAACTCCACAGTTTGTCATGTTTTCTTCTCTATCAAAAACCATTACTTTCGTTTTGCTTATATTTATTTTCATCCCTTTGATTTTCAGAGCATCATGCATAACATTAACTATTACAGTAAACTATAAAAAGTTTCGACAGCGTGAATAGGTGTAAAATATGTAACTGATTTTTTTTAAAAACCAGCTTACTTCTACTGTATGATACCTATTTTAATGTAGGTATATATGTGGGCCGATTATACATAAAAAAACAACTACAACAACATCACAGAAAGCAAGATATACAGATGCTTGTCAAGTAAGAGCCATTAAATTTATACGTCGAAAGCCTAGCACTAGAAGTGACATAAGCAATGAACCCTACATTCCTCGAGTGACGATAGGATCGGCCGGATTCTAAGAGAATATAACATCAAAACTATCTTCAAGCCATCTAAGAAGAGCGAAAACTATCTGAAATCTGCCAAGGATAAGAGAGCCCCACCAATTTCTGCAAGTATTTATCGTATTTCATGCACTTTTGGAAGTGTCTACATTGGAACAACTAAACGGTCCATTAACACCAGTGTCAAAGAACACAAAGCCAACTGCTGTCTTGGACATACAGGAAAATCTGCCGTCACGGAGCACATAAATAATAATAATGATCACAGAATTAAATTCGAGGACACCCAGGTTTTATGCACCACATCTGCATATTACCCGAGGCTTTATAGAGAACCGATTGAAATACATAAACACCAGCAGAACTTTAACAGATCTGAGGAAACACTTAAAACTAATAGAAGGGTACCTGTACTTAAAAATACAACGCTGCTTCCTTACAAACATAAGAAGAATGAATCTCCGGAACGTGACCAATTCCTGAACAGTCCTCAAATATGCCCCGCCCACCAAAACGGATATAACCTGCGAAATATTATATTAAAACAAAATATTAATAACAAAATGATAAGCCTAATACGTTTACTTATATGTAAACAAACGTTAACGACTTGGTCAAAATTCTACATCAGGAAACAAGTTTTATTAACTCTCTTCCTCATAAATTATTTAAAAATTGCACCTGACCTGAATCAACTAATTTTAATCGTGGGAAAATTCTATTGGACCATCAAATTCTATATTTACGATTATTTTTTGCAT
The DNA here is from genome assembly GCA_950111635.1 of Agelastica alni. Lineage (NCBI taxonomy): Eukaryota > Metazoa > Arthropoda > Insecta > Coleoptera > Chrysomelidae > Agelastica > Agelastica alni. Next base: position 20,428,491 of record OX467717.1, on the reverse strand, counting down.
TCAGGTCAATAGCGAATTGCATCAACACTTTCACATGGTAAATAAGCGAGTCAAACACATTAGTAACTTATTGTCACTATAAACAAATACGTTGGGGTTCACTGATCTTACAATCAAAACAAAATAGGTATATCTAAAGATTCTCCGATTTAAAATTAGCTATTCACGAATTGATACATAAAAAATTACTTTCTCTTAATGGAGCAATAAATTTAAGTCGGCTATTTAAACGATACGTATATTTATGGGCACAGTTTTGATAAATAATGACAACTGACACAAAAAGTGACAGTTGATGTAAATTGTGATGGTTGTCAGAACGTTATGTAGGTATTAGATGGAATGTTCAGAAGTGAAGTGATTTAAACATGTAGCTAGGATGGAAGAGGGGTAGGTCAGGAAAGGATGAAGAGTTTGCATCACGAAGAATTTAAGAGGGAATAAAATCAGCGTAAAATAAGTGCTGGATAGAGCAAATAAGATAAAAACAATAACCTCTACTAAAAAACTCTACACAAAACGTGTTAGTTGACACAAGAACATGATCCGTGACAGCTGACACAGAACGTGACAGATAACATAATACGTGACAGTTGACATATAATGTGACAAATAGCTTAAAACGTGACAGTTCGCACAGAACGTAACAGATAACTTAAAACGTGACAGTTGACACAAAACGTGACAGTAGACATAAAAGTAGTGATACAACAAGTACACTTTAATCGACGAGTTGATAGGAAAGAATGCAGCCGCTTTTAAAGGTTATGTAAAATATAAAATATACTGCTTGTAATATCAAACCGAGACTAGGAAACATAATTGAATTCTTCTACGTAATAGAATTCCAACTAAATTATAATTCAAAGCAACTAGGATAGTTTGAATGTCTTCAATTAAAACGTTTCTCGTTTATAATACAGGATATTATGTTAATTAGTGACTAGTTAAAATTCCAAAGAAAATAAAATGTTAATTGTCGTTATTATTTTAACAGTTCATTACATCTATGGGTACACTTTAATTCCATAGAATCGGATACTAAGATTAGATTCGAGTAATGATTGTGTAAAAAAATATTTTCGAGTAAATATTTTACATACCTTACAATCAATTAATCATATTTCGTATTATTGCTTACATCGGCGCCGGATTAGATAACAAATTTTAATAATAGAGATGTTCATATTTCGATTATCTAGTTTTATGTGGTAATAGAAATATGATTTTAGGTTATCAGATGGTTTACAAATAATAACGAGGTATATATGAGATTTAAAAAAGCCAGATTAGGGTTTTTTGATTGTCGGAACTTCCAATTTTGGTGATTTACTTTTTGTTTAGATCTACGTTGGTATCTGCATGTAGGTCACTTCCCTTTAGGATTTAGGAGGTGTTCCATCGCTGCCGTTGGTGTGCTGGACATAGCTTCAGTTATAGCCAGCCGCTGAAGGCCAGCAAGCTTTGCTCTAGCTGTCTGTTGTAACCCTTTAATCCACCAGACTACTGAACCATACGTGACCATAGATATTATCATTGTTTGATAAATCCGGTAAATCTGTTTGGGGTTCATTCCCCAAGATTTGCCACATACTCTTCTGAGATTCCAGAGAGAAAACCTGGCTTTGTTTATTGTTTTTTCCAGGTGAGTGTTCCAGGTGAGTCTTTTATCCAGAACTACACACAGGTATTTCACTTCCGCCGCAAATGGAATGCTCTCTCCGTATAGGACAGGCTGCCGAAGCTTATATAGCTTTTTCCTTTTTGCAAAAGGAATAATTACAGTTTTCCGGGGGTTGACAGACATCTGTTCCCTCTCGCACCATCTGTATACTGTGTTAAGGGCTTCTTGGAGGACGTTTGAGATCGTCGCTTCAAATTTCCCTCTAACTATTATAACCAGATCATCCGCATAGCATTTAAAATCTACTCCCTGCATGGAAAGCTCGCTCAGCAGAGATTCGACTAGGTGTGACCACATTAGGGGGGAAAGTACCCCACCTTGTGTTTTAATGCAGTTTTTGAAAAAATATTGTTTGCATCTCGAATGCGAAATGCTTATTGAATGGTTATTTTAATGTAAGTCCCATTTTTAAACGCAAAAGTAACATTTGGCATTCTAGATAAAAAAATAACTATTTCCGGACTTGTTACGTAAATTAATTTTTTTACATTTTTATTACATCTTTATCTCAGCTACCGTTTAAGGCTGGTAAACAAAGTATTTGTAGTAATAATAGAGGCACTTCCCGACAAATTTTACGCAAAATTAAAATAATCTCGTATGTTAGTAAATTACACATTTCCAAAAATAAACAGTAAGCAATTGTGTTTAGGTCGCATTAATTGGCAAGACATCTGTACGTGGGAGAATGTCTTGAATTTTTATAATTAATACATAAACTGTAAATATTTTATGTTTACAAAAATATTCACTATTATAAAACTACTAGCTAAACCCGGCCACGATTTGCTGTGGCTCAGTCTGATATTAATTATTAGGAAAGTAAATAAAATTATTCTAGCGTACATAGATTTACCGAGAAAACACATCATTCAATTTAATACAAATATAGTTGGTCTGGGTTACCTTTTTTAAGTTAGTAGGTTAAGTGCTCATTACAAATTTTTAAAATCCCATTTTTTTAATATAAAGACTCTAATACACCTAACATTAAAGTTACACTAACCTGTACTTTTCAAAAAGCCTTTAGTAATTTTAATCCTAAACGTTGCAAGTGATAATTGAATAATAAAAAACAATAAATTTATAAAAATTTTACTTAAATAAATCGCTTGAAAAATTAAAAGTTGTTTGTAACTAAGTATTTGGCAAAAGGTACTTTTGTTTTTGTTCCATATATTGACAATAAGGGGCAACACTGTTTGGAAGCTCAGTAAATATGCTCTTTCTCTTTAATAGAGGCGCATTAACATAAACATCTAAAAAAATATGTTATTTATTTATTGGACTCCAATTTAACCTATCCAACTATGGGAGGCTGCGTAAGGCTTTAAAAATAACGTGTGTATAAATAGGGAATATACACTGGATCCTTGGTAGACCATTTACGGACTGGAGGCTGAGTGGTACTGCATAGATAGATATAATATATATATATATATATATATATATATATATATATATATATATATATATATAGACTGGTTTCGGGATGTGTTGCCCCTCATCAGCATAGGGCCTGGAATACGAAGAATTTCGTGGCTAAACAATTTACGCACATGGTTTAACACAACACCTGTGGGTCTGTTCAGAGCAGCAGCGAACAAGAAACAGATTGCCATGATGGTCGCCAACGTCCAAAACGGATAGGCACTGTAAGAAAAAGATATATATGGAGTGGTGAGGAGTGAATTGTGGTCGACATGGTCTATGTATAGGGTGAGCGGTTTAACATCGAAAGAGGTGTGAGACAGGGATGTGTGGCTTCGCCATGGCTGTTTAAATTATACATAGACGATTGTTTAAAAGATTTGAAAGAGAGTGCGTATGGATTGAAAATGAATGATTTGATCGTCAAATACGTTCTATACGCCGATGATCAAGTCATATTAGCGTCATCTGAAGGCGATGGTTAATGTTATGCATGATGCTCTGAAAATCAAAAGGGATGAAAATAAATGTAAGCAAAACGAAAGTAATGGTTTTTGGAAGGAAAGAAAGCATGACAAACTGTGAAGTTTCGATTAAGGAATAAAGATTGGAATAAGTAAATGAATTTGTGTACTTGTGTTCAACATTTACGAGAGATGGAAAGTATGACAGTGACATTGAGCAACGAGTGTTGGCAGGAAAACAAATGAATGGGGCACTGCATGGCTTTATAAGCAACCAGAAAGTGTCAAAAAAGGCACGTCTGGCTGTGCATAAAGGTGTGTTGGTTCCTATACTTGTGTATGGTAGTGAATGTTGGGTTTGGCAGAAGAAGCATAAAAATAGGTTTAATGCTGCGGAGATGAGTAGTTTGAGAAGTATAGCCGGAGTGACTCGGTTGGATAAAGTAAAAAATAGTGAATAAGAGAACGCTGTGGTGTAAAAGAAGATGTGGTTACAAAGATAGATAAAGGAATGCTTAGACTGCAAATTTGCAATTTTGCAACCCTGCACTTTGTAGTGGTAAGAAACGGGTCACAGATCTAGTCCGTCCACCATTCGCTGTTCTTATGATTTTATATTTTGTGGCCTTTTTCTTCTTTCAGTTACTATGTCAAAGATTTGACGGTGTTTTGAATTAATTAATTGTTATATGGAAGTTCGTTAAAACATTTCGTGAGTAATTTAAAGGACCTCGATAGCTTTTATTTCGTCTGGGTATAATTGGATAACGGCTAATTTTGTAAAGTAAGATACGATTTTAAAATACTGTTAACTACTAAATTATTTCAGAATTTAATAATTTATATTTTTACGTACGTTGTATAATACAGTTATGACTTAATTTATAGGTAGTTAAGAAACTCGTATTGGTAAAATGAAGAGCAATATTTTTCATAAAATACAGTCCATTTTTTAGTTAAAAAGTTTATAATTCCACAAACTTAACAGCAAACAATTAAAAAAAAATGGTTAAAAAATCCATTAATACAATTGATAAATTTTTTGACGATAAAAAATACAACAATAACATTTTTCTTAAACACCTATAAACTTGGATTGCAGTAAAAACTAGTTTTTATTAGAAAAAGTTACTTTGATACAATACAAAGAAGCTGCAATTGGTGTTTTTTTTTATGATAAATGCTTAGGAGTGACATTTTTCAATCTCTTTTGGTATAATTGATGTTAAAAACATTTTCTGCAGTTGGTTTAAAGTAGCCAAAACGTCTTTTTAATGAAAAGACAACTCAATAATATTTACTTGGGTTTAATTGAAGAATCTTTATTGTTTAAATACGAGTATTATTGCATCATTAACGCACAATCTATGATATAATCTCAGCAGTAATATTAACTTCAACTATGGAAGTAAAAACAAGTTTTATTATTCATTTTATGTACATATCATTAGTGCTATAATAAGCACTGAAACGTGAATTTTTCAAAGCAAAACGCATTACGGCTTTTCTAGTTTTTAAAGCTATATTTTTGTTGATAACAGCCCGCACACATTCAGTTAAACCTTTTAAGGCTGTTTTCCAATTAAATTGAATCTCTAAATGTGTCCCTTATCTTTGCAAAGGTAATTAATTGTTAAAGCTATGCTAGCAAAAAACGAAACGATTTCTTAAAAAAGAACAATCATTGTAAACAAATAAGAGAAACACGTTATTGACATTTTGTTTGAATTACAATATAGTCCAGTCATCTTAGTAAGTTAACCTCGGAATTTGAGATACCCAGCTGAATATTTGTATAAACTTGTATTTTGGCATTCTAAAAGTTGTCTCAAAACCTACAATGGAATACATATCATTTAAACTCCGTAAACTCTTGAATTCTCTCAAATCTTGTTGGCAGTCTATAATGCTCCAAAATCTGTGGACAGTATTGATCATCTTCGTTATGCAAAATACGTCAAGTCTACTGAATAAACCTGCGCAGTTATCAAATATTCCACCAACAAGTGCAGCAGCTCACCAACATTTTATATATATATATAATCCAGGATATCTACAGCTGTCGCTGCCTTCCTGCTTTCAGCCCTTGTCTCCAGTTGTCCTTATCCTGCCAGTCTCCGTCCTGCAGGTTTCTTAATTCCATCGCCTCATCCACTTCGTCTCTCCATGATCGCCTTGGTCGACCTTTCTTTCGTCTGCCTAATGGACTCCACTCAGTTACCCGGTGTATCCAGCGATCCTCCGGAGTTCTTCTAACATGTCCGTACCACGTTAGTTTCTTTTCCTCTATGTGTTCTAGTATGTCTTTTTTTACCTCCATTCTTCTCCTGATCTCCTCATTTCTTATTCGATCTAATCTGTTCACTCCACAATTCCTTCTCCAAAAGTCCATTTCTGTGGCTACAATCTTCCCTTTGTTTTTTTTGTTGATTTTTATTTTACATTTTACATTTTAATTGTGTTAATTATCGAGTTCAAACTTGGTTAGGGCATGATTTGTAACCCTAGGAGTGGGGTTGGACAATGCGTAACGGATTCCTGGAACCTATTACGACCATCTTAGCACCTGCTCCAGAGGAATTGCTCAACACAATCTTATGCAACTGCAAAAGTCGTTGTGGTTCGCGTTGTGGACGCAGGAAATCGGGGTTGCAGTGCTATTTAGCTTGTGGTCAGTGTAATGGGCAAGCTTGTCTCAATTCTTCACCACGTCAGAGCGATGTAAATGAAGTCAGATCCTTTGACCCCGAAATCATGGAAGACCTAGAGATAAATGTCGCCGAAGATGATAAAGAAGAATATTTCGAAACCCCACAGCGGTTGGGAGACGACGATGAAGAAGAAGATAATTAAAATTATAATAAGTTGCAGTTCATGTAACTTTGATTCTATTCAGAATAGAATGGTATTTTTAATAAAATCATAAATTAAGAATTTCTTTTTTTATTTTTTTTTCAATTATTTAAGGAGTTATTAATATAAATTACGTTAGAATTAAAAAATAATTTAAGTATTTTCCTTACCAATTCTATAACCACACGGGCAGGTAAGTATTATTAAATAAATTAATACTAAATTAAAAATAGATACGAAAGTAAAAAAATTATTAAATATAATGTAATATTTGATAACAAATGAAAATTATTATTAATTATTTATTTATCAATAATTAATAAACTTTATACAGCGTGTTTTGATCGGGACCATAGCGGTTGACCTTACATTACAATATGCTCTAACCGCACGCTCTCCGCCCTCTATCTCGAAAACGATTCAACTTATAAAAAAAAATTCAAAACAAAAGTTATAAGGAATTCAATTCTCTACAATATTGATAATAACTAGAAATATCAAAAAACCCATAGAAAATGAGATATTTGCAAATAATCGATTTTTGTGACCTTTGACCTCAAATTTTAATAGACGCGTACACCCTACCATATGTAGGTTTTGAGACAACTTTTAGAATGCCAAAATACAAGTTTATACAAATATTCAGCTGGGTATCTCAAATTCCGAGGTTAACTTACTAAGATGACTGGACTATATTGTAATTCAAACAAAATGTCAATAACGTGTTTCTTACCTAATTTTGACTAAGATGACTGGTCTAATAAGGTTCTTTTACACCTCGAATGAAGTCCTAGTCGTTCTGCAAAGTTTTCCAAAATGAAACGTTAAATAGGATTCAACAGTCAAAGTGTTACATTCACTTTCTTATTATTTGTCTGAACGTAAAATTCCAATAATTTCTTTAGTTAAATAACACCCACTTCCTGTTAAGTAACGTTTATGATTCGTTGAAAATCTAAAATTTAGATCCATTAACTAAATAGTGTAAATCTATTTAAACTATTTAAAAACTTACAATGTTTGTTGTACATACGAGTACATCGTTCGTTGTGCAAATACCACCTTACAGGGTGATGTTTTTCGAACAGTTGATTAAACACATCAACGCCAGTTGGCAAATTAACTGTATGTACAAATTACTATTAAAATGTACTTAACTTTAAGCTTATTCAGTAACTGTTAGTTTTGTTTATTGGCTCACAAAAGAAGCTATTATTACAATTCCAACGACAAGCATGAACCTTAATCATTATTCAAACTGTTATCTTTGTTATCTTTTGTTAGTTTTTCTTTTAGTGATAAATAATTTACTGTTTGTTCTGCGAATTTTTTGCTAATGTATAAATAATACGAATGTGAAAAAGTTGAGTCTTTCGGCATGGAATCATGTGGTAAAGTGAAAAAAAGAAAGAATATTCTAGCTCAAATTTTATATTAACACATAACATAAATTATTATGCATGATCACTCTGTAGATCCTTCTCGATAACTGCCAAGGACGCCAAAATCAACTAAGTGAAACCGATTAAAACAAATTGGGAGATGACATTATTTGTTTGCTGCAGGTTCATTTCATTTGTGCGAATGTTTTAAACGACCTTAATCAATAAGGAGTAAAAATGGAGGCTTATGGAAAAGAATTTTAATTAATTCAAGTGGTTTTAGTTGTAAAATTTATCGGATTTGATTGATTATAGCAGAGATTGATAATGTGCAATCTTCAAAGGGATAATCTACGATGGCCGCCATTTGGGTTTTTACAAATGACAACAAAATGGCGCCATCGATATTTGATACTACTATTTTTGTGAGGAAATTTGTTATACGAGCAGAAAACTACTGAAAACAACTGTGGGTAGTAATAAGAAAACTCTTCCAAGAAAATAATCGCTTGTTTACTTGGTTGCACTGTTGTTGCAACTCTTGCACTGAAGGATCGAAGAAAAGCTATTTCTGAATATTATGTAAGATATATTTGGATCCACCCTGTATGCAAGGAAAGCTTATAGTGTACACGAGCACGGCCTGGAGATCAGGTACCTAAGGAAAAGGACGAGAACAGGTGCGGGATACGGCGGGTGGCGGCAGTCTTCACGAAATGACGACAGTAAATAAACGAATTTTTGTAGTCGATATATAGTTTGAAGACGCTTTACGATAAATATAGTTTTTGCGTAGAATACGATATTATTCCTTACAATTATTTAACAATTTATGAGCCAAAATTCATCGAAAAATTCAAAAAAAAAACCGAAAACTACGTTTCAACCTTCGAATACATTTTTCATGGCACTCGTAACATAGAAATAAAGTTAAAACGACTTATTTTTATTAACAAAATAAAACTTAAGTTTTAATTGTCGACGATATTTATTTATTTAAGAGTCTTTGTATATGTATATAAAAAAGCACTGTTTGTCTTAAAGTTTCTGAAGGTATAATTTAGCCTATCGTGGGTCACAGTTTGATGACTAACATTGTAATGGGTAATGTATGGCCAACAGATGTTGACAGTTTGTGAGAACTTAAAGATGAGAAAGAAATAAACTAAATACCCCAGGACATGACAAAAAAAAATAAACTAATTAAAATATTAAATTGTTAATTTTAAAATTACAACCAACATATTCCACTTCTATAATAATGTAAAGCGATGACTAAGTAGTATATACTGTATAAAAACATTGAATCAGTAGGTGGTCACCATTTTTTATACTATTTCCGTTGTACACATGGAATGACTAATAATTTTTGCTTATTTTATGCATAGCACAAGACTTTTACGCTATTTTCATGAGAATGTATGGAATTAAAGAAGTATCTTCATCAAAGAAAATACCCGATTGTTACATGTGTAGTAGGGTGAGGGTAAGTCTCGTATAAAAAAAGGTTAGTTTTTGATGTTTTAAAAGCCCCCTTCAAAGGACAGCTCAAAAAAAAATTTTTAAAAGGACGCTCCAAATTTTTTTAAATTGCAAAAATCGTCAGAAATCGAATTTTTTTCTCTTTATGGTAGAATGTTATAGGCCAAAAAAAATAAATTTCTGAAAGTTTCAGCTCAAAATTTGAATTTCGAAAGGTCGCTCCAAATTTTTTTAATTAAATTGCAAAAATCGTCAGAAATCGAATTGGTATCAGCTTTAAAAACTCAATCAGGGCAGCATGATTAAATCGTATTCAAATTCTAGAATGTGATATGAATAAGGAAATTTACAGAATATCATCCCCTTGTCGAATACCCCTTGGCCCACAGCTATTGATTCGGTCGTGGTTCCATTTATTTTTGCTTGAATCTGATTTGCTTTGTATATATTTTCTATGGTTTTGATGAGATTATGTGGGATTTTCCTGTTGTAAAGAAGGTGTATAACGTCTCTTAACCGCAAACGATCGAACGCTTAGAGCACATGTATGCTGGTCTGTTGTATTCAAATGACTTTTCCGTTATCTGTCTTATGGCAAAAGCCGCATCTGTGCATGATCCGTCCGATCTAAATCCTTGCTGTTCATCTACTAAGATTGTTATGTTATTAATTTTGTTTGCTATAACTTTTGTTGTTAGTTAGTGCTTAAGAGATTTATGCCTCGGTAGTTTGATCTTATTGTTAAATAATTTATTATTAATGTATAAAAAAAAATTTAATTACGTAAACTTCACCATCTATTGTACCAGATTGCAAATTTTCGTATAGAATTGACGCACGAACCGTCTCTGCGAACGACTGATTAAAATTCTCGAAACGTTTTAATTAAGAATGCCGCGTAATTGAGTGTTGCCCATATTAATTTATAGTTACATACTTTTAATAGTCTTAAATTTCCTCGTATCTGCCCACATACGAAATATTAAATTTAAATAATTCACCAGTTACACTACAACATGTTTTAAACACTTCCTTATGTAACGACTTTTTGTCTGGTTAAAATATGAATTAAAGAGTTTGTCAATTGGAAAAACACTGACAGTTAGTATTTAATGAATGAACATCTAGTCTACCTATTACACAATTCTCTTTTCCTGGTTTAGTAGACGTTAGTCAAAACAAGAATTAACAACTTGCGATATGCAGACGACACCGTTATCTTCGCCGACAGTCTGTAAGATCTACAACATCTGGTTGAGTTAACAAGCATTTTCTGCAGAGAAATATGGCCTAAATATAAACCTAAAGAAAACCAAAGTCATGGCAACTTCAAAAAACCAAAGCACAAATCACAATAGACCATCTATAAATATAAATAACGACAACCTGGAATGGGTATCCTCTTACAAATATCTTGGCACATGGGTAACTAAAACAGCAGAACACACAAAAGAAATCAAGTGTCGAATTAAAGTAGCTCGCAGAGCTTTCATAAAAATGAATAAAATACTCTGCAGCCGAGATATAACAGATGGCATTCCCGCAGAATGCCTAAAGGAAGGTGGACATAGACTAGTGGAGACTATACATCAGCTAATACAAAAAATATGGCAACAGGAATCGATGCCAGACGAATGGAAGGGACATAAGAAGGGAAATAGATTGGCATGCAACAACTACCGAGGTATCACACTCCTTAACACATCATATAAAGTGTTGTCTAACATAATTAAAAACCGAATAACACCGTACTCAGAAGAAATAGTTGGAGAATACCAAAGTGGATTCAGAAGGAAACGATCAACAACAGACCAACTTTTTACGTTAAGACAACTGTTAGAAAAATGCTGGGAATTTAATAGAGACCCACACAATTTATTCGTAGACTTTAAACAAGCGTATGATAGCATCATCAGAGCAAGCTTATGGACAGCACTTGGAAGAAGAACTTGGAATACCCGGCAAACTTATAAGAATGATAAAAGTATGTGTTGAAGGATCATACAGTTCAATTAAAATAGAAGGGCACTACAGCGAAATCTTTGAAATAACAACTGTCGCCGGCTCTATTTAACATAGCCTTGGAGAAGGTAGTAAGACGAACCGAACTAACTATGAACATCTTCGGCCATAATGGACCCTGCCTGATTCTAGCTTATGCAGATGATCTAGATGTTGTAGGAAGAAGTACAGTTAGCGTGAAGGAAGCCTTTATAAAACTAGAAAAAGAGGCAAAGAAAATGGGAATGAAAGTCAATGAGGAGAAAACTAAGTATATGCATATGACACGAAACGTAGGACGAGATCGAATACGTCAAAATGTTACTATGGACGAATACAACTTCGAACATGTACAGACTTTTCAGTATCTAGGAGCATTAATAACATCAGATAATAACGTTAAAGTAGAAATAAAACAGCGTATACTTCAAGGGAATAAATGCTATTATGCAACCCAACAATTATTAAGATCAAGGACTCTGACAAGGCAAACAAAAATAAACATATATAAAACTATTATAAGACCAGTTGTAACATACGGCAGCGAAACATGGACCATGACGGTACAAGACACGCTACTACTCAATCGTTTCGAAAGAAAGATCCTTAGGAAAATATACGGAGGAGTCTGGGATCAACAAACATTGCGGTATAGGATGCGCACGAACAATGAGATATATGAACTATATAATAGCCCAAGTATAATACAAGAAATTAAATCCAACAGATTAAGATGGCTGGGACATGTCCAGAGGAGTAATGACTCAAGGCTAATTAAAATGGTCTGGGAAGAAGCCCCTAACAACAAAAGACCACTTGGGCGCCCAAAACTTCGATGGCGTGAAAGTACTCAGGATCGACATGAATGGAGAAGAATTGTTAAGGCGGCCAAGACCCACCCCGGGTTGTAGAGCCATGGATGGATGGAGATATAACATTAGAACTGAGAACCAGAATGCTAAAATGCTATATATTCTCCATTCTATTGTATGGAATGGAGGCTTGGACACTTAAATCAGAAAACATCAAGAACATAGAAGCATTTGAAATGTGGTGTTATGAGAGGATGATGAGAATACCATGGGTTGACAAGGTTTCAAATGAGGAAGTACTACGCCGAATGAATAAAGCCAAAGAAATTAGTAACACCATAAAAAGGAGAAAATTAGAATATCTAGGACATGTTCTGAGATGAGATAGATATAATATCCTTAAGCTAATTATTCAAGGCAAAATAAAAGGCAAGAGAACGATTGGCAGAAGAATCTCTTGGCTGCGCAACTTGAGGGAGTGGTTTGGTTGCCCGTCCGCAGAACTCTTCAGGCGGGCGATTGTTAAGGTCCGAGTAGTGGTGATGATTTCCAATCTCCGATAGGAGCGGAATTTTAAGAAGAAGAAGTCAAAACTGTAAACATTAGAAAAAATTCTAGAACGAAATTGCCATTAACTATAACTATAAACTATAAAGATTCTTTTTTATAACTTGAAATGCGTATCTCTCACAGTTAATACATTCATTTAGACCAGCAATAAGCAACCCGGAGTCCTTCAAAGATTTTACATTTTGGTTTTGAAAAAATCCTTCAGTGTCCCACAGCCTTTTAACACCAATTTAAATAATTTTTAAGATATGAAAGGTGAATATAGTGATGTAATTTACAAAACAGAAGGCGTTGGTTAAGTAGATGTACTATGCTAAACAAAATAATTATATTACTGAAAAAATAAAACTCAATAGGAAACATACACGTGATCCAAATTACTTAAGAATTATGCTACCATTAAAATTTTTGATTATAATTTTTTTTCAAACAGGAAATTTATTTTTAAAAAGTGCCAAAATACTGTGGGAGCAGAGCGAATGTGACGTAAAAGTCTGCATTAACAAATGTCAACAACAGTAGGTTGGGTATTTGGTATTTGCTTAGAAGTGTTTGTGATTCAATCAGTTTTATTACGGTTTTATCGCATATTTAGAAGTAAAATTACATTTGTTTTGCAAGAAATAACTCGAAATTTTTTATAAAATGACTGAAAGCGGTTTTGTGAAGGCGCAATCGGATAATTTGCCAAAAATGGATGTGTTCATGATGACCACCACATTTTTAACATCAAATCCCGATTTCACGTCTGTTGAAATCAAAGGAGTGAAAACTTAAAGGTAATTACGTATTATTTATAATGTTTATTTTATCTTGCACACCTTTTCAGCAAATCACAATACTTTGTCAATAATTTTCAATCTAACCTTTTCACTTGTTTGTTTGTTGTCATGTACTATTACGTCACACCAAGGGCGCCAAAATGGCGGGAATTTAAATTGACCGTGTTGAATTTTTTTTTACTATTATAAAGGCGATGTAAACTATCGAATAAAAATTTTAAAAAAATACATGCATATTCCCTATTGTTTGTGGAAATTAAAAAAATATCCGTTTTCAAATTCGAAGGTAAAGAATGGACGTAATATTCTGCCTTTCTCGTCGATATAACTCATAATTTAAATGATTGAAACATGAAACTTTAAGAAAAAAGCCATTTTATTCATAAAATATTTGACAAAACTAATGCTTTCAGAAGCAAATTCAAAATTTGGAACAAACATCTGTTGTCAAACATTACAGTTTGCACACGTAAAAACACCTTCAGAAACCCGAAAATATGTCCAGTCTTTACAAAAATTAATAACTTTATATTTGTGACAAATAAAAACATTATTTAGTAATAACTAAATTGTACTTAACTAGTGGTGGAAAAAGACGTTATTGTAAATATGCTTTAACAATTAATCTCTTTAACGACATAATTGACCATTGGTTATTTAGGATATTGTCATAAAAAAACAAAATAATTTTTAACATTGTTTAACATGTACATACGTATAGCCACGCCTTTTTTTCGTAGACAGATACCACTTTTTTCCAATTGCAACAGTTCATGTACACGTCTTTTGCTTCTACTTTCATAGATGCTCGTCTTTTATCTATCTTCTTTCACATCACAGCGTTCCGTTATTACATTATTCCTCACCTTATACATCAGAGTGACTCCATCTATATTTCTTAGATTACTCATCTCCGCAGCATTGATCTTACTTTCATGCTTATTTTGCCAAACCCAACATTCACTACCATACATAAGTGTAGGAACTAACACACCTCTTTGCACAGCCAGTCGTGCTTTTTTTTGTACACGTTTGGCTGATCATAAAGTTATGCAGCGCCCCATTTATTTGTTTCCTGCCAACACCCTTCGCCTAATATCACACTCATACTTTCCGTCTGTCGTAAACTTTGAACCCAAGTATACAAACTCTTTCACTTGATCCACTCTTTTTCCTACAATTAACACCTCACAATTTGTCATGCTTCATAGACATAACAGTTGGGGTGAATTATTGAAGCAAGTAAACCAAATACAATATCTAGGCAGCATAATAAATAACAGCGCGGATAGTCAAACAAAGTGAAATCAAGGATTGAGCACGCTCGAGCAGCATTTATAAACATGAGTAGAGTCTTGTGCTGTAGAGATCTAAAGTTAACTCGAAGAATCCGACTTCTCAGATGTTATGTCTTTTCCACCCTTTTGTACGGTATGGAAGCCTGGACTATAAACAAGTACGAAGAAAGACGACTTGAAGCCTTTGAGATGTGGGCTTACAGGAAAATATTAAAAGTTTCATGGACGAAAAAAGTATCCAACTTGGTAATACTCCAAGGACTGAATGAATCCACCGAAATTCTTACCACCATCAAAAGGAGAAAACTGCATGGGCATGTTATGGGAGAATACCGATTACTGCAGAACATCATGCAGGGAAAAATTTATGGTAAAAGAAAGCCGGGCCGCAAAAAAGCATCATGGCTCAAGAATATACGCGACTGGTATAAACTTGCCGTCGACAGAGTAAAGATAGCCTTGTTGGTGACCAACGTTCTAGAAGAACATGGTAATTAAGGAGAAGAAGTTTGTCATGCTTTCTTCTCTTTTACTTTCTTTGTGACTTTCGTCTTGCTATCGGTCACTATCATCTGTATGATTTTAGGGTATGATGCATAATATTAACCATCGCCTGCAACTCCTTAGATGAAGCTAATATGACCTGATCATCGGCGTAAACATTGATATTAAGTAAAAGAACCTCGTAGTCTGTTTGTTCGTCTTCGTTTTTAATATTTAATAAATTAAATCATGGCTATAATAAAAGGTCTACTAATATTACGACAATAATATAACTGAAATGACACTCTTATACAGTGTGTGTCTACATTAATTGATTTTATTCATTGGTTTTTGTTTGCTTAGGATTTTACTTGTATGTATTTTTTTTAAAATTGATATACATAACAAAATAATTTCAAATAAAATAAACAAATAATACAGTATGTTGTATGTTGGTGTTCCCATTTATAATGATAGCAATTTTACGCTTGTTAGGTTTGTAAAGAAATACGCTGTTATGTAAATAGGAAAGCAAAAAATCGGACAAATTATATTTACTTGTAAATTGTTTAATGATTTTTAAATAAATTCATAAAAGTTAATTGAACAGCTGGACATACAATGTAACAACCAACCAACGTCATATGACAAGAGACAGTTTCAATGAATTACTGGAATTTTGATTAGAACATGTATGGGGAAAATTATAGTCATTTTCGAGCTACAAGGCGATAGAATTTATTAATTAAATATTCTTAACACATTTTTTACGACAGTTTTATGGGTCTGATTAAAATCCATTAAACAAAACTAATTATTAAAGTTCGCAGAAGAAGTTTATCTTTACAAAATTTACCTTGATAACAATCATGAATACCTGGGACAAAGAGGGGGTATCCTTTGTTCTTTAAAGGGGACGCCTGGTGCCTTTTTCAGAAAAATTACCATAGGGACCTTTGTGCTACCCTCATGCTCCTGCTAACCCTATTATGATACTGCTGCCTTGTAGATCAGTATTATTTTGTCATTGTTTCCTACTTAATAGGATAATTTCCTTGCTGATCTTGGGAAATGGTTCCTAAATACTTGATTACAGAATCTCCATTGCGGTTTTCCAGTGACAGGGTTTTCAGTCTTTTGCGCAGTCTCTGACCACCGGGAGGCATACCTAGAATAGGTTCTGGTCTAGAAGGAAACATTAAAGAGACCTTTTTGCTACACAATCAACTTCTTTGTTTCCTCTTATTTCTATAGTCCGTACACAATTTGTTGATAGCTCACTGCAAGTTTGACCCTCATTAGAGAACTGAAATACAGAGAGGACAGGTAGTATGATATAATAACAAAAACCAACCTAAAACTGGCAGTTTAAGATGTTTTCGACTAACCCACCTTGTATCTGAATAAATACAATACAGCTATAAAACTTTTAATCCGATTATGTAGGTATTTTGAGTGGAAATGACTGACCAGTGTCGTAGAGTATATGATTAAAACATTACGTTACTTTAAATAAATAAATATATTAATATTCTTAAACTGTAGGTACTGTAAATTGTATTTTTATTTTAATAAAATTTCTTTATTTTATTTAAAAATAAAAAGTTACTTGCAATTTGTAAAAGATACATTTATTTAATTAATACCTATTTTTAAATGATATAAACTACGATTACTTACAAAACTATTCAAATTAAAAATAAACAGGATCATCTTCGGAATCCGAGTCGTCTTGCAGGTTAATAATTAGCGGTTGTGTCTACAGTCGCATCAATTATATTGTCAAGATCCCACATTTTTTGTTCTTCTTCTATTACATGTCTTACTGCATCTCGCCAATTTTGTTCTGTAATATGTTGTAAAGACTCATATAACAATTCACGTACAGCTTGTATTTTATATGACGTATTTTTTCTAGCCACATAGCTTTTCATTTGTGCCCAAATGAGTTCAATTGGATTTAATTCGCAGTGGTAGGGTGGAAGTCTAAGGACTGTGATGTTTCGTCTTTCCGCCATTTTGTCAACTACGTATTTCTTGAACTTAGATTTGTGTTGCCGGGCAATTTTTAAAAGTTCTGCTTTAACCATTCCATCTTTGTAAGGCAGGGACTTATTCCGCAGCCATTCAATGATATCCTGTTTCTTCCACGCAGTCGTTGGAAGTCTTTCTACTAGTCGTGAATGATAATGTGCATTATCTAATACTATAATTGAGTTTGGTGGTATATGTTCAATCATCTGCTCAAAATACTCTTCGAAAACATCAGCTGTCATCTCCTCGTGATAGTCTTTTGTGCTTTTGGATTGAAATTCCAACAAACCATGCTTAGCAAATCCTTTTTCACTGCCAATGTGAGAAACTATTAATCTACTGCCTTTACCAGAGGGTGGGGAAATACCAGTAGACCAACCTTCCATAAAGGCTTGCCTGGAGCTTGATATATTTTTATCTGACCAAATTTTTGTGAGAGTATGACCTGCGTTTACCCACGTTTCGTCCTGATAGTAAATTGGCTTTCCTTCAGCCCGAAATTTTCGTATAGATCTTAGATACTTTCTTCTCCAACATATTATCTCTTCCCGGTCAATCAAAAGTGATTTTCGGTCTGATTTCTCCCACCGGAAATTTAATTCTTTTAAAACTTGCCACAATTTGGTTCGTCCGACATGAGGCAAATCCGGGTCGTCTCTAACTTCTTGTAAAATTTTGTTTAAGTTGGGTATTTCTTTTTTGTAAAAAAATTCGTGAATTTTCCTTCGAATACCATTTTTGGCAAATTCATCAATTTCAATAGGTTTTCTCCCCCTCTTTAAGTATTCGTTTGTATTTGGGTTAGCTATACCTTGTTTTTTTCTTTCTGATAGGAACCTATATATTGTTGACTCCCCTACGCCCGTCATGTGGGCACAACTCTTGATTATGTTCTGAACAGTGTTTGTGGAATTCTGAGAAAGCAGAGCATCGTGAACGTTCAAAACAATAGTCTTCTCTCTTGGTGAATAGACAGACTTACTGACTGTACGCAACAGTACCGGTGTAAAACTTGATGATGTTGATGATGATGACGAAGCCATCGCAAGCAATCAAACAAAACAAGCAGGAACGAAAGGTACGTATATGTTTGTAGGAATATGAAAAAAAGTTACTCACGCACTGCACAAAATTCGCAAAATAAATATTAGAGACGTTAATTACTGCCGTAGACGCCGAAACACCAACGAGCCGTAAATTAAATGCGATCAAAAACGTACTAAACCTAATGAGGGTCAAACTTGCAGTGAGCTATCAACAAATTGTGTACGGACATGAATAAACACCTCAGGAACCTCCGCCTATGATTTTACGACTATTACGGCCGTTTTATGACTTGGACGCACATTTTGTGCTATCGACAAATTATGAACGGACTATAGGTCGCCAGGATTTTAAAAAATACATAATTTGTTGTGTCTAGGACTTCTCTGCAATCCAGAACAAGCTTTGAGGTGACAATGTGCTTGTACAGAGCACTCAATGTCGCGTGACTTTCAAAACACATGACATTTTCTGTTTTTCATAGTTTCTACTGTTAATTTCGCAGTTAAAATAGTAAAAATATTTAACAAATTTGAATCTGTAACACATGATTAATGTCAAGAGCGATAAAATGTGACAATAATTCAATTATAGCAACATTGACCTTATAATCCAATGTTTCGCAATTTTTTCCTAAAACTAAGAAAGGAAATAACTCGAAGATAAAATAAAGAAAATATAGCACCAATGTAAGATAAAAGACCACACACATATAAACTAAATTAATTTATCCACTACATTAAAACCGATACAGTTTACATGCAGTATATTCTGCAAATACTTAACTAACGTCAAGATGCAAAAATTCTGTTTTATTATTTTGTCGTTAATGAATTGCGAATATCTTTGTCATTAATACCAGTTGTTTTGACGAATAAAATACGATAATAAAATAATTTTATACGGGCAATCACCTCCTGAATTTTTTCGCATGAATTTAGAAACACCCTGTATATTTTGTATATCATTGACACGCAATTTTTTTTAATTTTTATCTGTCCATACAGCCGTAGTTGTTATAAAATAAGTTTTAAAGGAAGAATATTGGTGGATGTAAAAAGGTTTCTGTGGAGCTGTATTTTAAAAAAATCACCAAGTAGAAGTATGGAAAAAATATTACTTCAGGAAAAGGTAATCGTGAAGTGTTCAAGAAATTAACAGTTACTAGTGGGTGGTAACGGCTAAGGTTTGAAGAATTCGAGCAATTTTAAGTTAAAAATACATCCATTCTGAGAAAATAGAGGAATGTTTATTGTAGGACCATATTTTTGTGAAACATCTTCATTTTAGTAAACGCAAGCGGTTTTATGTAACTCATTTCTTGCCACCTAGTCAGATCTTTAGATAACGGCACTGTTTGATAATATTTTACAGGTACGCCGAAAAACCTACCTGCGACAATCTTACAAAGAAGCACTTACCTCTTATTTTCATTAACAATAGCAGTTTTGTGAGGGTCATTCGGTGTAAAAATCTGTTTAGTTTTATGGTGTGTATTCTTCTGATTTTAAAAAAAGTTAATACCATCGTGTGAATTTTGTCAAACTTGAAAGTTTTCACAATAAAAAATATGATTCATTTTATTTTTTACTCTTTTCAATCATCTGTTATTGGTGTTGCAATATTTACATTAATAAAATTATGAATATATAGCTTCATTGCATGACCTTCATTTTTTATTTTTCTTGTTCCTGCATTTATTTAATAACCAATGTATAGAAATTAAAAAAATTATGAATAAATGGAATGCTGAATTTTATAAATATATAATGTTTTCCAGCAATACATTTGTATCTATTAAATGACCTTTACTTTCCTTCCTGGTATAAGTCTATAAATTTCTTTAATAAATAAATTTTAAATATAAAATAAAAAATATTCTCATCTTAATCTTATCGGTGTGACAAATATTTTTAAAATAATAAATGAACAAGCACACTGATCGCAATGTTATAACGTTCAACAGGGCTTCAAAGCAACTGACTTGAGGGACAAATATGAGCTAAACATTTTCAAGGCTTTTAGGGTAACTCAGGTATAATATATTATACATAGTAAGGGTAGCTCAATTCAAAAGTTAAAAGTAAAAAGAGAACGAATCATAGATGATATGGACTGTATTTTGTGTCGAAAATTAAAAACAGGACAGAAAAGAATTTCAATATGCTCCATTTTCATGATTTCGAAGGGTTAAAGCTATAATATAAAATGGTGTGACAGATATTTTGGTCAAGTTTTGAGCTGTCACACCGAGATATTTAAAAAAAAAAGGAAAGAGATTAAAAAAAATAGTAATTTCGCGATAACGGAAACATTTTATCATATTTAGATATTAAAAGTCGGTGTGACAGACTTTTCTGCCAAGATGAGAGTTGTCAGTACAAATTTTTTTAAAAATACATAAAATTTGCTACAAAATGATCTTTAAGAAATTAATTTCCATAAAAGTGCAAATTACTTATGATTATTAGAAAAATAAAAATTTATAAAAAATATTTCTGCCAGGATAAACTCTGGCCTATGTTGTACCTATGATTAAATACTATTAATTCCTATGCTAAATTTCAGAATATATGTAAGTGCACTTTTAGTGTTTCAATGGTACATGGGACACACTACCATCGAATATTAACAAACGACTAGAAGTATCACACTCCTCGCTGTCGACAGATTTTGGCTCGACGAATTCTGGCATGGACTTTTATTTTAGGTGATAGTATACCGGCTGGAATCGATGCGGTAGGTCGAATTTAATTCTTTATGTTTGTTAGTGTTTATTAGTGCTTGCCAGGTTGTCTTTTGTTAGTGATTTTGAATTTTAACTTTTTATAGTGTTTACTTTGTTTAAAAATACTCGCATGTCTGTTCGAGAAACCAATTATTAATGTGTTGGAATCCGACACCCATTCGGTTTTGCAGAGCCTTTAAAAAAACCTATTTTCTCAAATAAAGTAAAGGCTGCTAATTGTAAGAAAGATCTGAATAAGGTTTGGCTAGTTTCCAACTAGTTTCTGACTGAATCGCATACGCTTGAGTCCTAAGCGTTCGCTGTGCAACAAATCCCTGTTTCTGATAAAAAGTCCGGCGTTCGCAGAGATTTTCTGATTAGTTTAGGTTTAGTCATGGACTGGTCAGAATAGTCCGTGATTAAAAGCGCGATTTGTAATCGCATGCGCATTTATGATGACTATGACATTAGTGTTTCGATTTATGCTCAGCTGTGCCTCCAGTCCTCTGTGTGATTTTGTTTCGCTACTTTTATTATTTGGTGTTAGTTATTATTTGCTTTGTTAATTTTCTATTTTAAGTATAATTTTACTGTGAGGACTGTAACGAAGAAATGGGATCAAGTGGCCAACACATTAAACAATTTAAGATCTTTTTGGTAGTCAATTATAAAATAAAGAATCTAAGATTTATTTTGCACTAAATAGAAGTTTCTACTTAAATAAACAAAACGATGTTCTAACAATAAAAATAATTAAGTTCATTTGACGTAACCTAAACTTCTGGATTTTCTTCCTATTTGGGTATCATTGATTTTATCGTTCGCGAAGACCTAACTAGTTTCTGACAGCGCAAGTGTACATTTTTAATACCAAACTAGTTGTGTATCAGTCAGGAACTTGTTAAAAATCAGCTCCGCGAACGAAGCTAGTATAATATATGTACTGGGAGCTGTGACACTGTGTAGAAGTATGGGCAAAAGTGTAGGCTGGCTGTACATACCAAGTTCAACTTATTTTTTTTTATTGAAAATAGTCGCAAAAAGGGTAGACCTATCGTGTGGGCCGCGGAAGGCCCGCACTGCGACTATTAGAAGGGGGAGGGATTATAGAAAGGAGATGATTGTGGACCGGCTTTTTGAAAAGTTACAGGTCATAGTTCTCTGGAAAAACTGATTTTGGAAGATTGTTCCATTCAGTAGCAGCCCTGTAAAAAAAGGATTCTTGATGGAGATTTGTCCTTGTAGTGTCAATCTTAAAAGTAAATGGATAAGAGTGATCAGCGTGCCGAGTTCTTCGGCTGAATGTGGCCAGTGGTGGTACAAGAGTTTTTATTTCTCTAGAGCATCTGCCATGGAAATATATTGTCTGCAACTCTTCTTCTATGTTCTAGTGGGTGAAGGGTATCTGTGAGAGTTGAGCTGTTTATCAACCGAATAGCCCTTTTCTGAATGGATTCTAGAAGACGAAGATAATGCCTTAGTGCTGAACCCCAAATGTGCGAGCAATACTCCAGTAGAGGTCGGATTTGAGCTTTGTACGCCTTGAACTGGATTTGAACTGGTTTATTGCATTGTACAATATAAGTTCAGCTGTTCAGTATGGAAACCGGGTTCAACTAAGTCGCCAGCTTAGTTTGGTAATTTTACAAAAAAACGTATTTATATTCAGGAGTATAACTTCAATATACGCGTAAAATGTATGGATGTATCTTTATAAAATAACCCAGGAGAAAGATATCACCGATGACGAAGATTTTTTGGGGTTGGTCAATATTGTACACTATTGCTGCATATTTCATCACTTTTTGCATTAAATTCCTTTTCGATTTAATCCAAACCTTTTTTTTTTGTGCAATAGTTGTTATATCTGTTATTTTATTCTCTATTATTTCTTCTTCTTTCGGTGCCATATCATGTTCGCGATTTTCGGCTAATCTGAATAGTTGTTCGGCACTGCGTATTCCTGTCCAATCGCGAATGTTCTTTAGCCATGACATCTCGGTTGCCTTCGATTTTGCCCTTCATTATAAGTTGAAGCACCCTGTATCGGTCTCCTCTGAGAACATGCCCCAGGTATGATATCTTTCTGATCTTTATAGTGACAAATAACTCACGAACCGCATTTGCTCTATTTAACACTGCTTCGTTGGTCTGCCTAGCTGTCCAGGGTATTCGGAGCATTCTTCCATGTAACCACATCTCAAGCGCTTCCAGGCGATTAATTTTAGCAGACTTTAGAGTCCAGGTCTCAGCTCTATATAACAACACTGACCAAATATAACATTTTATCGTTCTCTATTGTAATGCTTATATTTCTTTTCAAGTAACACAAGCAGAGATTCTTCTGATTTGTATAATTGGCTGACTTCTTCTTTTCACGTTTCACTGTGACTAATAACGAAAATAACATGTTCCCACACTTATACGAGTTAAGCTGAGCAAGCGCAAACACTACCAACATAAAAATTCCAATAAACTAGGTTCATATGATCTTAATCTTATTTTTAAGTAAAATAAAACATACAAATCATTAAAAAAGACCTTTAATATCTTGTAAAACAAAACAAAAATTTTAAAAGTTAAGTTTCGATTGATGACCCAATTTCATAGAATTTATTAAAGTTGAGAAATATTTTCCAAATATACCAAGTACTCTTTTTGGGTACGATTTTTACGCCATTTTACTGAATGTTTGCAGAAACAGTTCTGTTTTTTATTTTTTTTCAGAGATTACTTCAATTACCAAAATGATAAGTATTTAAAAACAACTGGATCGATATAAATAGGAAAGGTATTTCAATAATTAAATACTTTTCAAATAGAACGTTTCCATTCATTATTAAGTTAAAAAGAGTACTTATGGAATATTTCTTTTTTTTTAAACTTTAATTAAAAATTTATATCGTGGCAAATTTGTACTGTACACTTTTACTTCTTAAGTAATAAATCCAATTTTATTACTTGGTAAATTACTTGCATAAGTTTTATAGGCAATAAATTGGGTACTATTTTTCCAACGAGCTATACTTTTACCTACAGGGTGGATCACAATCAATTTACTTAAAAAAAATATAATTTAAAAAATAATTTTTGTTCATTTAATCGTCTCGCACATTATTGTATTTAAAATTTGTCCGAGGAGCTGTAAGACAATTTAAAAATACAACTTTAAAATTTAAATATTAAATATTGTCTTAGGACTCAATAATAAGTGGTCTCTGCATACCTCGTATGGGTAGGCAGAAGACCACTTCTTTCCACTTTCTACTTACATACATAAAGTCACGCCTTTTTCCCATAGGGGTAGGCAGAGACCACTTCCTTCCACTTCCGCTACGGTTCGTACACACATCTTTTGATCCACTTTCTACGGTTCATAAATACGTCTTTTCTTTTTTCGTTCCTCCTTTAGCTGTTTCTTCGAGATTAATCCGTCAAGTTCAGACTTCACACCCCTTTCGTGGTCACTTTGGAGAGCTGCAGACCATCTTTTTCCAAATACTCGTTCATCCAACGATCAGCGAGGCTTTGGAACCCATTGCCTAGGGAGGTGTTTCCCGAGGCATACAACCTCCAGAAATTTAAGAAGAACACCAATTCCTACCTTCTTTCCCTTGGTTCTCACGATGTTCTCTGAGTATTACAAGTTATCCCTTTCCGTGGGAACCAGAAAATAAATAAAAACACTCAATAATATACAGAATTAAAGCAATTACTAAAAAAAGGTTTTAGCTCACTTTCATTAAAACTCTGCTTTAATTAAGTATATCCATTTTTTTTGCTGATTTGCAAAATAAGTAAATATATCAATTACTAATTTTGTTTTAAAAACTATAGAGAAAACCTACTTCCACGAATGGCTGTTAATTATAGAAGAAATTGAATTTTTTTCTTCTTCAAATATTTTATTCGATATGCACCTGACTAAATAAAGAACACAAATAAAATACAAAACTTTATTTATACTTGTCTCTTTTATTACTAAGTGATTCAAGAATATCTATAGCCTTTGGCTACGACTGGCTATTTTCGAACTTCGTATAGCATTTAAACATGATATATTGATATCTAAAGGGGATTTACTCAGTAAAGTGGTAAACAAACTCTGAATGAAATTGGAAAACATTTAGATGTCTGAGAGTTGGGATGTACTTGTTTGAATGAAAACCTTTAAAATTTCGGTTATTTTACTGTATGTCCCAAAAATAACTAGCCAAAATTTTGGTCAAAATCGAAATTTAGTAAGATTTTTACTCTACTATTTTACAGAGTTATAAAGTTAGGCATAAAAACTTTGCTGGTCTTTTGTTATTTTTAAGAACATACCTTTTTTCAAATTTAATTGACAATTATTATTAAAAAAATGTTAGTACAGTTTCTTCCTACTTCTACTTCTATTCGTTTCCAAGTTTTGACCAAGCATATACTTGAGTCATGTCAAGAAAGTGTTTCCACCAAATGCCATTTTAAAATTCTTCTTTACACAAAAGACGACATAATTTTACCGCCCTCCCGAGCAAAGTTAATTTGGTGTGTAGTATTTGTGGAGGGTTATACATGTACATCATGTACGTAAAATAACTCCTTTTTCTCGTAGGGGTAGACAGAGACCACTTTTTTTTTCACTTGCTACGGTTCTTACTCACGTTTTTCGGTTCTTCTACTTTCATTAGTGCTCGTCGGTTGAGAGTTCTCGGTTTTATTTATTCTTGTCTAAAGGTTTTGAATGACTCCGTTTGATTACCTAATATTCTGCCTGTCTTTGATTATTTTTATTGCAACTACAGCGATATTCTTGAATTTCATTTTGAGCATCACTTGACATTATTCTAGCTCTTTTAAGAAGGAGACTACCATGAACACTTAAAATTATTACCTTCATTAAAATGATTACCTTTATAAAAGAATCCTGTTATATCTAGCCCACTCAATATTAATATTCATCAAACATTTTTAATTTTTAATTATTAATGTTTATTTTTCGTTAAATACTAAACAGCGACGATGACTCATAAGAAGTTTTTGTAATAAAATTTTTATTTTATTTAATTGACACTAGGAGTGACAGAAATCAACCTCACAATTTTATTCGAATAATTATTTATTATTATTTTTTATCAATGATCTGCACTTTATCGAGACTTATTATCAACAGTAAATATTTATTTATGTAGTTCACGCATATAAAAGCAAACTTTATACACAACACTGCAACTAAGTGCACAGCTGATCAACTGATCAACTTTTTCGGTACGCCCAGTTCTGCCACGGTATTCCACAATTCCACTCTTAAGATGCTATCATTTATGCTCACTTAAATTCTATGAAAATCTGACGCAATGTTTTGTTGCATTCCCAACACTTCTTCATCAACTGCTTATAGTAAAATTTGCATGTGTCATCGAATAAAAAAAAAATGTTCGCTTCAAATGAAGCACCCTAATACCTACTGATTTTAAAAAGACGCACATTTACTATGACTCTCAACATTTCTCCTATGACCGAGTTAATTTGTAATTTCGTTTGTCAAATTATTATTCTGTATTGGTTTGTTGAAATAATCACAATTTTAAATTAATTTTTGCAAACTGTTATTAACAATTAGATAGGTATACATATATACTTATATTATTATCTCTCTAATCATATTTTCTCCAAACATTTCTCGTATTGCCGAGGTGACCGTGTTAATTTATAATTTTTTTGTCACATTATTATCTTCTATTGATTTGTTGAAATCATCACAATATTTCATTAATTTTTGCAAACTGTTATTTACAATTAGGCATACATATATATCTTTCGAGTTCAGCTACTTTCACTTGAACTTTCCGTTCAAAAAATAGGTCGATCTGAAAGGTTATCGATTCATAAAATAATAATAGCAAACATCAAAAATCATTGACCAACTTGACTACTGGACCATCATTTTTTCCTAAATATATTTCAGCATCAAGGATGAAAGTAAACGATAATAAATTTTAAGCATTAAATTTATCATTTCGGTCCCCTACTAAGTCAATCGATAACTCAGAAACTACTTGAATAACATTATGATACCATTCGGCGCCAAAATGTTTAGTCAAACAACTATCTGCTAACAAAATCTATTAATCTATTAAATAGTTTAACAGGTACACTTGTAGGTATTAGCTGCAAAATATTTGAGTCCTTTGAAAGGACATTTGTGTAGTAGCACAGTTTGGAACAAACTTTGGTAACTTTGTCAGCGAGGTAACTTCCTCTTTTAGTAGAGGATCCAAAGTAAAGTCGACCTTTACCCATCTGTTTAATGGATAAAAGTTATTTTATAAGTAATTTAGTATGTTAAAAATTATAAAAAAATGGGTTGCCTGAAAAAATCTTGGCCAGGCTATAATTAATTAAAAATTCAAACAATACAGCAGCCATAAGTACAAAGCCTATATAATATGCAAACGTAGGGTTGCCTATATTTTTCCTGGCCTAACTATTGGGTTGCCAGGTATAAACAGTTATTTTGTTCCTAGATATTTTCACCTACTTGTTTAATCTATAAATGAAATATAAAAATAAGACACATAGAATTGTAATTATAAATAAAAAGTTCTTTTTTATTAAGGTAATATTTATATTTATGGTGTAGTATAATAAAAATTTTTTACTGAACAAAATATCATTAGTGTTGGTTTTTTTATTTTTTAATTTGAAATTTTCGACGGTTAATTTTGTTCATTTTTATCACTTTCTTGAAAAAAGATAAAAATTCCAAGCAAGTATACATCGCTTTCTGATTTTTATTCATGACAACATTTGTACACTCTAATATATATATTTACAATTAAATATATATTTATAATATTTTCAAATTATTATATTAATCCAACATATATCAACTTTCAAATTACTTTTGTACGTATACTACCATTTGCTCAAAAATATTGTTGTTTACTAGTCTATGGCTATCATTCTCTATTGCATGAACTACTAACATACGCACTCTCTTACATCCTGCGGTCGCGCCGCGCGTTTATCGCATGAGATATTTGTCTCGGACCTTTTTGTCGCACGTTCACAGTCGCATTAAAATTTTATTTTTTAAAATTAGACAACCATCATTCAGGACATACTTTTTGCGGGCAACCCTATATCATTGTGTTCGCAATAAAACAGCGCTTATTTTTATGTTTAATTTATAGATAAAACAAGTAGGTGAAAATAACTAGGACCAAAATACCTGTTTATACCTGGCAATCCAATAGTTAGACCGGGAAAAATAAAGACAACCCTACGTTTGCATATTCTATAGGCTTTTGAATGAACCAAATATAAAAACTGGGCCCTCCATCATCACAGAAGAGGTTGCGAATGCAATCAGGAAAACAACAAAGCAACGATGAAGTTTATGCAGATTTGTTAAAGCTCATAGAACTAAACCACCTGAACATCATTACAGAGCTATTTAATTACGTTTATGAGAGCGGCACAATTCCAGAAGAATGGCTGGTTTCAACATTTATTCCCATACCGAAGAAAATCACAGTTAAAAAATGCGAAGACTTCAGATCCATTAGTCTAATGAGTCACGTTCTAAAAACATTTCTAAAAGTCATACATGAACGTATTTATCCCAAACTCGAAGAACATATCAGAGAGAGAGACAGAGAGAGAAACAATTCGGATTTAGGAACGGACTCGGGACACGAAAAGCATTGTGCCACGTCTTTTTCGTTCTCTAAAGAGTACTCTGCCAACGGTTTCTCTACTGGCAAATTATGCCCGAGCTCAGCCGTAGAGGGTAGAAGAAAAAAATATATATATAAAAGTGAGCCGCGCCACCGACTTAGACGGTTCAAGCCGGAAACCCCTAGGTCTTATAGGCACTAGCAGAGCCACACAAAAAACAACTAAGATTATGGTGAACCAAATAAATAAAATTATAGCAAAAATATATTGGATACTTTACTCACACAATAAATTAAAATACACAGCTCAATAACAAAATTATAAAAAATATCATCAAAATTAACAGCCAACAATAAAACGAAACTTCAAAATTTACAACTTTATAAGACAACAATAAATCAAAAATCCAAAGTTTACGATTCCATAAAATAATTAAAACAAAGGTAAGAATAACAAACCTTATCAAGTTACCAAAAAAAACGTATACAAGTCAACTTTTTAACAATACTTCATCAACGTTCACGTACGGCTGCTAATTTACTCACGCTTTTTTTTCATTTACACAAAGATTTACACTGTTAAAACAATCGAGCTTATTTAAAAATATTTCTTTTTACGATGGGTGTCCTTCAAAATAGCAATATTGTAGGATATTTACAAATAAGTATGAAGAAAACGTTTTTACTTGGACACAAAGAACTATTGAGAATATTACTTTAATCAAAGTTCAGCCTTGGCATATTATCCAATGCAATAAATAGTTTTCAACAGTGTACCATATTAATAAATTAAAACAAAACTTAATCATGGTGTCAAAAACAAATCACGTCGTTTAAATATTCTAAAATAAATCACTTGTAACCTTTGGGTATACGAATTCACTAATCCTGTGGCCTACTCCTGTGGCCGGATTGATTATGGGACTGCAACTGCTACTTAACAATGGCTTCCCTCCATCAGATCCCGCATGCGGATATTTTAACTCGACACCAAAATCCAAAATATCAACAACAAAGGTAAGATAGAATGGTCAAGTTAAAAATTAAATGGTTTTTCTTCAAAATCCAATTAAGATGGCCCAAATACAGCCAGATATGAAAGAAAAAACCGTAGAGGTTCTGCTCACGTGATAATCTCAAATCGTTCCAAAAACTCTCACCACCACCCGACTTCGACGGCTCACCAAACGACTGACAAACTACTGACTCCCAGGCCGGATATCCAAAATGACACGGAACACGCGTCAACCAACAATCTTCACAAATCTATGTTCCAAACTCATAATCGCACTCGTCCGTGTTGATAGCCAGCCCATCCACACAGAAATGCAAACCAAACAATAATATAGCTGACAACACACGACAATCGAGGCTAAATTAACAAAAATGTCACAGCCATTAATAATTAAATCCCATCACTACAAGGTATGCAACACTATACACAACGAATGATATACTTAAGTTACAACAAAATACGGTATGCAACCCTACTTCCGAGTACCTAAGGAATACGAAATCATCAGAGACCCAATTAATAATGGAACTGTAGAAGGGAAAAAATATGCACGTGACAATTGTTTAGCCTTAATGTTATAACACAAAGAGCAGAGTAAATCACACAAAAAGTCTTGGAAACGCTCAGTTAGGCCTGGATGACAGGGATATCCGCATTATATCTAACCTTTACTGGAAACAAAAGGCTCGTGTTTGGGTGGAGAATGCGCTCTCTGAAGAGTTTGAAGTACGCCAAGGACGTACGTTATTAATAATCTAAGGTACAGTCCTAATTGCAGACACAGTTGAGGGTCTCCAGAGGCTAATAGTTAGAGTAACAGAAGTTTGCGAAACCTACAACATGCGCCTAAACACAAACAAAACAAAGGTTATGATAATAAGCAAACAATATATTGATGGTCAGTTTTACTCAAACGGCTCCCAACTGGAAACGGTTACATCGATAAACTACCTGGGCACATTTCTTAACAACAAATAGAAACACATAAATGAAATTAATATCCGAATTAAGAAGAGTAGAACAGATTTTAATCGCATGAGAAGCGTGCTGTGCGATTTAAATATAGGCTTGCACCTAGAGTCAGAGTTCTTAGATGCAACGTTTTCTCAATACTAATATATGGAATGGACTTTGACCGACGCTGCATGTAAGCGTCTGGAAGCATTTGAGATGTGGTGCTACAGACGTATGCTTAGAATATCATGGATTTACCTCGTAACCAACGAAGCCGTCCTACAGCGTATGAAAAAACAAAAAGAGGATTTAAACGTAATCAAAGAACGCAAACTGTCATACTTCGGACATGTTATGCGAAACCAGAAATATAGCCTACTTCAGCTTATTATGCAGGGCAAACTTAACGACGAATATCGTGGCTGCGAAATCTAAGACAATGGACAGGAATGACATCTATGGATCTATTTCGGGCTGCAGCAAATAAAATCAGATGGGCCATAGTAACGCCAACGTCCACTGACGATAAGGCACAAGAAGAAGAAGAGTGAAGGTCGATTTTACTTCGGATCTTAGACTATTTATAGAAATATCACTTTATCTAAAATCGATGAATGACGAATGACTCTATTTTCATCCTGCATAAATTAACAATTAAATAAACAATTTTAAATGTGTTATGCGAAAGTTGTCATGGGAATTTTAAATTTTTAGAAAACTCTTTGTGTCACAGTCGATATGTTAAAATAAAACAACAGTCTCTAGTTTGTTAATTATCGTTTTGAAGATTATCGCGAGCCGAAACTAATTGCACGTTAAATTTTGTCGTGAAATTACAAATAATCTTTACTGCTACCGTATTTATTCAGCGAAAAACCTCTTTCTTTCGACAATGTTGAACGAAACATCCACTTAAATATTTACGAATTTATCTTGGCGTGGGTTTTATCGGTTACACTTCCATACTTAGATAAATCTACCGTCCTAAGGTATCATTAAATGACACTCCAATATCTCATTATGTTAAATGCGTACAATGTACACAAGCCATAATATATTCCTGATAAGGAAAGAACCTGTATTAAATAATAATAGAAAACGTATTACTCAGCGTATTAAAATATGGCGGGAGGTCTTAAAAAATAGGACTAGAACAACGAGACCTTAGAATAAAGCCAACCTTTACTGGAACCAAAGTGCTCAAATAAGAATCGATAACACCGCATCCGACGAGATCAAAATCCTGAGAGACGTTCGTCAAGGATGCATTTTATCACCACT
This sequence comes from Agelastica alni, assembly GCA_950111635.1. Lineage (NCBI taxonomy): Eukaryota > Metazoa > Arthropoda > Insecta > Coleoptera > Chrysomelidae > Agelastica > Agelastica alni. The sequence goes on along the minus strand of OX467717.1, from coordinate 20,396,529 downwards.
GTTATTCAATTTGTATTCCGACAGGATATTTCAAGAGGCGTTGGATGAATGTGACGAGGGGATATCTGTCAATGGGATTAATATCAACAATCTGAGGTTTGCGGATGACACGGTTCTTGTTGCCGACTCCCTGGAAGGACTGCAGGAACTGGTAAGCCGCGTGACGGCTGCAAGCTCGGAGGCCGAACTTAGCCTGAACGTGAGAAAGACAAAGTGGCTAGCAGTTAGAAAATCAAACAAGGTGGACGGAAACCTGGCAATTAACGGTCAACGAATTGAGCGAGCAGAAACTTTTAAATATCTTGGGTGTCAACTAAATGAAAAGTGGGACGGCATGCAGGAGATTCGTGCCGGAATAGAACAAGCTCGTGCTTCGTTCCTGAAGATGCGTAAGGTACTTTGCAGCAGAAATTTAAGCTTGCCTCTGCGCGTCCGAGTGCTTCGCTATTACGTGTTCAGCATACTGTTTTATGGAATGGAAGCTTGGACTTTGACAGATACGATGTGCAAAAAATTGGAGGCCTTTGAAATGTGGACGTACAGAAGGCTATTAAAAATCTCCTGGGTAGAAAGAGTGCGTAACACCGAGGTACTTCAACGCCTCGACAAGCAGCTGGAAGTTCTGTTTACACTAAAAAAGCGCAAACTGAAGTATTTTGGTCACATCTTAAGAAGTGACAAGTATCGACTTTTAAAGCTTAGAAGGAAAGATCGAAGGACGAAGAGGCCCGGGTAGAAGAAAGATATCCTGGCTAAAAAACTTAAGACAATGGTATGGAGTGAGCACATTGTTCCGCCGAGCTGTAGACAAGATTCAGATAGCGCTGATGATTGCCAACGTCCAAGGAGGACAGGGCACCTAAAGAAGAAGAAGGGAGGTACCATGCAGTCAAGAAACATTGACATCCGATGGACAGGAAAGAAAAAAACAAAAATTGTATGGAAAATGGTCCCAAAATTTAAAACAAAACTTTAGGGGAAAACGGCAATTTTAATTCCTTCCTCAGGATTTTGAATCGGACCTTAATCTTAATCAGGATATACAAGTCAAACTTTGAAAGCAGTGAAAGTAAAGTACAGCCAAAAAAGAAAGATACTGCTATTTTTTATCAAAAACCCACTGGGAACTAGGATAATATCATTTACATCATGCATTTAATATTATCACTTTAATTTTTTTAGGGGTCTAAAGCCATGCGCCTCCTTAATATTACTTGGGATACTACATAAATACTAGTGATAAAGAACGATAGACATTTTTTTTTGGAGCGCTTTCAAGGTGGAGCCGTGATTCGACAAATTTACCAAATGCTGTGATTCGAAGTAGGGGAGGCAACACAGACGCAGCAACACTTTCATCAATTTTGCTACTAGTTTCCTATATACAACATAATTTATTTTTTTCGACATTACAATTTATAGAGAAATATTAAAGCTAATCCACCTTTAATGTATCCGGAAACGTTTTTCCAACTTTTAATGTAACCAATGGCCATAAAAATTATTAAAATTAATTAATTAAAGCAATTTATATGATTTAATATTATGTTGTTGCTTAAATTTTGTCCAAAAGTTTATTATTACTACATGTCTAAGCCGTTAAATTAATTTTTTTCCTTATAATTTGTGTCAGGATAAACGAAGCTTGCACAGAATGGTTTAACATCGAAAAGGGTGTGAAACAGGGATGTGTGGCTTCGCCATGGCTGTTTAACTTATACATAGACGATTGTTTAAAAGATTTAAAAGAGGGTGCGTATGGATTGAAAATGAATAAATTGATCGTCAAATGCCTCAAAGGGATCAAAGGGATGAAAATAAATGTAAGCAAAACGAAAGTAATGGTTTTTGAAAGAGAAGAAAACATAACAAACTGTGAAGTTCTTTTAAGGGAGAAAGAATGGAACAAGTAAATGAATTTGTGTTCTTGGGTCTGAGAAGTATAACCGGAGTGACTCGGTTGGATAAAGTTAAGAATAGTGAGATAAGAAAACGCTGTGGTGTAGAAGAAGATGTGGTCACAAAGATAGATAAAGGAATGCTTAGATGGTTTGGACACGTAGAAAGGATGGATGAAGGAAGATTGACGAAACAAATTTATAAGGCGAGTGTGAATGGGCAAATCGGTAGAGGTCGACCTCGGAGAACATATCTCGATCAGATCAACATTGTTTTGAAGAAAGGCCAGGTCAAGAGTACCAACAACCGAAGAGCATGTATGAGAGCACTGATGAAAGTAGAGGAAGCAAAAAAAGTGTGTAAGAACCGTAGCAAGTGGGAGGAAGTGGTCTCTGCCTACCCCTATGGAAAAAAGGCGTGACTTTATGTATGTATGTATGTTCTTGGGTTCAAAGTTTACGAGAGATGGAAAGTATGACAGTGACATTGAGCGAAGGGTGTTGGCAGGAAAACAAATGAATGGGACACTGTATAGCTTTATGAGCAGCCAGAAAGTGTCAAAAAAGGCACGTCTGGCTGTGCATAGAGGTGTGTTGGTTTCTACACTCATGTATGGTAGTGAATGTTGGGTTTGGCAGAAGCATGAAAATATGATTAATGCTGCGGAGATGAATAGTCTAAAAAGTATAGTTGGAGTGACTCGGAGGATAAAGTAAAGTATTGTGAGATAAGAGAACGCTGTGGTGTAAAAGAAGATGTGGTTACAAAGATAGATAAAGGAATGCCTAAACGGTTTGGACACGCAGAAAGGATGGATATAGGAAGATTGACGAAACAAATTTTTAAGACGAGTGTGAATGGACGGAAGTCGGTAGAGGTCGACCTCGGCAGACATATCTCGATCAGATCAACATTGTTTTGAAGAAAGGCCAGGACAAGAGTACCAACAACCGACGAGCACTGATGAAAGTAGAAGAAGCGAAAGATGTGTGCAAGAACCGTAGCAAGTGGAAGTGCCTACCTCTACGGGAAAAGAGCGCGACTATATGTATGTATGTAATTTGTGACAATATATATTTCATAGACCTAGAGAAAGCTTTTGACAGAGTACCTAGAACAGAAGAGAACAGAAGAGTTTAAAAAATAGAAACATCGATGACAAAACCATAAATATAATAAAAAAAATATATGGAAGTAATAGAAATCATGTTATCAAGAATAACATGAAATCAGAAGGTTTCAAAACAAAAGTGGATCTGAGACAAGGCGGATTATTAAGCCCAATACTGTTTAATATATTCATGAACGACATCATCAAGGAATGTAAAAGAAATATCAAAAAAATGTGCATTGGATACTAAAACATGCAAAGAGTGGAGATAGCTGAAGGAGCATTTGCAGATGACATAATACTGATTGCTGAAAATGAAAAACAATTACAATATAATATAGAAGTATGGAATGAAGCACTAAAGAGAAAACAGATCAAAAAATAAATAAAGATAAAACCAAAGTGATGACTATAGGAGACGGAGAAATAAATATTATGATAGATAATATAAAAATAGAACAATTTAAAGAGTTTAAATATCTAGGAGTAACAATATACGAAAAGTGAAGACAAAAAGCGGAAATCAACGACAGAATCGAGAACACCATAAAACTATATTATGCTATGCACAGAAAATTTATCAACTAAAAAGAAATTTCAAGACATACAAAACTAAAAATAATTAAGACAATATATAGACCTGTATTAACATATGGATGTGAATCTCGGATATTAACAAAAAAAACCAAAAGTAGAATACAAGCAACAGAAATGAAATATCTGAGAAGAATTAAAGTAGTGACAAGGAGAGATAAAATAAGAAATAACACGAATAAGAGAAGAACTAGACATAGAAGACATTATTTCTTTCATTCATAGAACAAAAACAATTGGGATCGTGGGGACACATACAGAGAATGGCAAACAGTAGACCTGTTAAACAAATCTATGAAGCAAAAAAACAAAACAAGAGAAAAAGAGGAAGACCTAGAAAAACATGGAACGGCATAATAGGAAATAGGCAGAGACCACTTCCTTCCACTTGCTACGGTTCGTACACACATCTTTTGCTTCCTCTACTTTCATCAGTGCTCTCATACATGCTCTTTGGTTGTTGGTACTTTTGACCTGCCTTTCTTCAAAACAATGTTGATCTGATCGAGATATGTTCTCCGAGGTCGACCTCTACCGATTTGCCCATTTACACTCGCCTTATAAATTTATTTCGTCAATATTCCTTCATCCATACTTTCTACGTGTCCAAACCATCTAAGCATTCCTTTATTTATCTTTGTGACCACATCTTCTTTTACACCACAGCGTTTTCTTATCTCACTATTCTTAACTTTATCCAACCTAGTCACTCCGGCTATACTTCTCAGACTACTTATATATATATATATATATATATATATATATATATATATATATATATATATATATATATATATGTAAAAATGTGTAACTGATTGTTTAAAAACCAGCTTACTTTTGCTGTATGATACCTATTTAATATAGGTATATATATGTGGGTCGATTATACATCAGATAACAACTCCCCTGACTATGTCGCGACAGGCATTGAATTACATCCGATGTATAATCATGTATACTACCCCATCACAGGAAGCATAGTCAGGGGAGTAGTTGTTATCTGATGTATAATCGACCCACATATATATATACCTATATTAAATAGGTTAAATAGGGAAAGTAAGCTGGTTTTTAAACAATCAGTTACACATTTTTACATCTATTCACGCTGTCGAAAATAAAAACCCTTTATAGTTTACTGTAATAACACTACAGTTTTCTATAATTTTTATATATATTTCATTATATTCGTCGTAAAGTTTTTCAAGAAACCATCATCTGTTATTGGCGCATTGCCTTCACGGGAGCGTAAGTTCGTTTATTGTAAAAATAAAATGAGTAACGTTTAAAATCTGCATTTTTAATTGGACGGTCGACCCGAAATTTTTGTGATTGAGATTGTTTGCACATAAATAAAAATATTAATTGACGTCGAATTTACGATACCTTCGGGTGGAAAATAAATAATATCGAAGCGACCCTGTGTGTACGATTATTATCGATAATATATTTCTTCTCTCGTCTACCATTAACCGGAGAGTTAAAACCTTTATCAACTGGCGACCCACTTTCTATATATCTTTCGCATTTAAATACTAATGTAATAAATTTAATGCTCGCTTACTTACTGTTCCAATTAAAATCCAGTTTTGCGAAAACACTTTTCTCACTTTTTCCACTCCGAAGTCAAGACAGAGTTTGTCTCTTTTTAAAACTTCCTTCTTCGACGGAGTTATATCACCGTTCACAAAGACCAAAACACGCGAACGATTTTTCGCACAACTCGAGGAATAAAATGTTAATATATATATATATATATATATATCGCGATATATCACATGGTTTTTGAATCGTCGACGATAAAAACGTGCTTATTTATGTTTCGAAAAAAATTCACCTACCGTTTTAAAAATCCAAACGTTCTTTACGCTTCGTGCGTCAAGTTACTTAAGTCGCAATCCGACCGTCGTCTTGCGCGTTGATCAAGTGAACTAAAGTCTCGAGACTCAAGAGAATTGCAGGTCGCAATGAGCGTAATAGCGTTCTGTGACCGGTCGACTTCCACTGTCACGGCGAACGACTGCGATGGCGATACACACGCCACGAAGCTGCAGCAAGAGATCGAGTACTCGAGGTATGAATGCAACGAAGCACAGATTAAAAGATTCAAGAGATGGATGAAGACAGAAGCGCGTCTTTGGTCTACGGAAATCGGCGATGTGAGTCAACTGTACTTATTTCAGCGTTGCCACTTTGCGACGGAAATATAAACGGTGGCGAAAAATATTTTTCGAGGAAAATTCTTCGTTGAATAATGCTAATGAATGTTTTCCAAATGCATTTGGAAAACTGAGTCATATAGATAAAAACTCCGACATCGAAAAGTCTTTAACACATGCATCCTGCCATTCGCAACATATGGTCTTGAGACAGAGAAGACCAAGAAGTACACCAATAACCTTCATCATCACAGTCATAACATCTTGTCAGATGTGTTGTGAACTCATTTTATTGTCAGTTGTTGCTGGTATTGGCCGAGGCATTACTAATATTTAGTTTGTTGATTGCTCTCCTAACGGTGTTTTGCCATCTCATCCGATTAGAAGTTAGTTCGGAAGCCCCGCTGACGTTTAGATCAAGATCTTTGTTAGATCCACCCAGCGTGTAGGAGATCGACCACGTCGTCGACCAGTGGGGGGATGGCCCTGCACAGTTTCTCCATTTTGTCATTCCTGTGAATGTGTCCAAAAAATGTCATGGCACGCTTTAATACTATGGAGGATAGGCGCCTTGGATTACCAATCTTATTTAGAACTGAGATGTTCGTTCTAAGTGTTGTCCACGGAATCCGCAGCATTCTCCTCCAGCACCACATCTCAAAGGCATCTATACGATGCCGATCAGCCTGTTTGGTCGTCCACGTCTCTGACGCGTACAAAAAGATGGAAAAAACCAGGGATCTGACCAGAGATATTTTAGTTGTTTTGGTGATGTTTGAGTCATGCCATATTCTATTAAGTTTTGTCATGGCTAGTCGTGCCTGTTGAATGCGCAGGCTGCTGCCTGTGTTTTCGATTAAAGATCCGAGGTATACAAAGTTCTGCACCACTTCACCGCTTCCAACTTGGGATTTTTGAGGATGGTTGCTATGTTCTCTGTTTATAATCATTACTTTGGTCTTGTTGTAATTGACTTTAAGGCCGTAAGCCTCGCTATTTTGTTCTAGGGTATTAAGGAGAGCTAATAGTTCCGCCTCTGTGGTTACTTGAAAAGCTGTGTCGTCAGTGAATCTCAAGTTAGACATCCTAGTCCCACCAATAACCTTAAGAAAATGCAAAGGGCCATGGAACGGGCAATGCTTGGCGTTAGCTTACGAGATAAAATCCGTAACAGAGAAATAAGAAGAAGAACGAAGTAGGTGGACATAATACAGCGAATCGCTGAGCTTAAGTGGCAATGGCCACAGAGGAGGTGGTTGGATGATTTTAAAAAAATAGCAGGAGGAAGATAGTACCATACAGAGAAAGACAGAACAGCATGGAAACAAATAAAAGAGGCCTTTGTTCAGGAGTGGACAGATAATGGCTGACAAAGAAGAAAAAGAAGAATGAATGTTAAAAAGAGATGTTGCATTAGACTACAATAGAGTATTCGCGTTCGTAACACTCTAGACCAGTGGCGGCTCGTCAGGTGAAGGGATGAAGGGCCTCTTTAAAAATTCACACAAACAAATAATTAAAATAAAGATTATAGAACTATTTAAAATATTAATTTAATATACTTTTAGCCGCTTCTAGATTTAAATTTTATATATCTAAATATTTAAAAAATGAATCAGCGCGACAAGCGCCTCCTGTACATTGTACGATATTTGATACGGCCGAACTCTATGGTGTGAAAGGAGATGTGGTTACAAAGATAGGTAAATAAATGCTAAGATGGTTTAGGCACGTAAAGAGGATGGATGAAACGAAATAAATTTAAAAGGTAAATGTGAATGGGCTAGTCCGTAGAGGTCGACCTTGGCGAACATATCTTGATCAGTTCGACATTGTTTTGATAAAAGGCCAGGTCAAGAGTACCAACAACTGGCGAGCGTGTATGAGAGCACTGATAAAAGTGGAAAAAGCGAAAGATGTGTGTAATAGCCGTAGCAACTGAAAGGAAGTGGTCTCTGCCTACCTCTACCGGAAAAAGGCGTGACTATATGTATGTATAGTGCTAAAGATAATATTTATTATTTAAATATCCATTATTGTATTAAGTGAATTTGTAATAGATGATTATTTCTTGTTGTGTGTATGAGTGTGAGTAGAAGTGATTCAGTAACAAGTTCTACAAATATGGAGACAGAACTTTATTTTATGTATGATGTAAAGCTAACATCCTAGATTTAAACATCAATGAATATCATTAGATAATCTTTTTCAAATCGAATTCACTTAGGAAATACGAATATTTTACTGCTGATACTCCTATTGTTATAGTCAATGAAATTCGTGACCTGGGTGTTACATTAGATACCAGACTGACATTCTATCCACACATTAGATGTATAATTTCTTGTTCCTTCAAAATGTTGGGCTTCATACGATCATCCAAAAGTTTTTTAGTTCACACAACAAAAGTTCTATATTACAATATGAAGTGGCGCGAAAACCATAAAAAAGGGTGTACGTCTCGGAACGCGCGACAGAAGTGAAAACTTCAAATGATTTGCGTAGAAACTATTAAATTTACTATTAAACGTATTTAAAGTAACACATACTCAATCTTGGGACGTTAAAAGTAAGAGCGCGTGGTGGCTGAATGGTACAGCCAACTGTTTAGCACGTCAGTGTATTCAGGTTCAAATCTGCAAGTATCCAACTTTTTTAAAAAAATATTAAAATATCGTTACGCTTTTGGGAACGCGACCAAGCGCCCGAAAAGTTCACAGCGTGCCATAAGAAGTTATCACTTCAAAAATACATCTTCTTTTTTAGGTGCCCTGTTCTCCTCGGACGTTGGCAATCATCAGCGCTATCTGAACCTTGTCTACAGCTCGGCGGAACAACGTGGTAGTGCTCACTCCATACCATTGTCTTAAGTTTTTTAGCCAGGATATCTTTCTTCTACACGGGCCTCTTATTCCTTCGATCTTCCCTTCTATAATAAGCTTTAAAAGTCGATACTTGTCATTCCTTAAGATGTGACCAAAATACTCCAGTTTGCGCTTTTTTTGTGTGAACAGAACTTCCAGCTGCTTGTCTAGGCGTTGAAGTACCTCGCATCTGTCCAAGCTTTTATTCCTTAAAACAGTATTCTCAACACGTAACAGGAAGCATTTGGACGCGCAGAGGCAAGCTTAAATTTCTGCTGCAAAGTATCTTCAACTTGTTCTATTCTGACACGAATCTCCTGCATGCCATCCCACTTCTCATTTAGTTGACACCCAAGATATTTAAAAGTTTCTACTCGCTCAATTCGTTGACCGTTAATTGCCAGGTGTCCGTCCACGTTGTTTGATTTGCTAACTGCTAGTCACTTTGTCTTTCTTCAGGCTAAGTCCGGCCTGTGAATTTGCAGCCGTCACGCAGCTTACCAGTTCCTGCAGTCCTTCCAGGGAGTCGGCAACAAGAACCGTGTCATCCGCATACCTTAGATTGTTGATATTAAAAATACATGGGTAGCGTTTATTTGATGGGTATGACAAAGCTTGAACTAAACGGACAGACTGCAATGCATAAAATGACAGTAGACTTACCATATGACTTAATGGGAACGATTTTTGCCTAACAAATTGGCAACATAACTTTGACAATTAATAGGGTATGAGAAAAAGGTGACGGAAGTAGAAGATCGCGTTTGTTAGTTTAACAGCGTATATCTGGCAACAAAGACAGTTTAAGTTTAATCTCTGTAAAAGCAAGTACAAACAATATCTAACCTTACTGTGTGCTCGTTAATATTATCAATATGAATATTAAATAAAAAGTTATTATTCACACTTATCCCGAATCATTTTAATAATATAAACAATTATCAATATTTTTTTATTGAATAAGATAAAAAACTCTTTGAAATTTATATAATTACAGATATTGCTACTAGCTATATAGCTATCGACATAACAGTAGAATGAATCACCGGGGTAGAAGTAGCATATTATTTTTTGTTCGTGTTCGAGGTTTTAAATTTTAAAGACAGTCTGAGATGGTAACGATCGACGTTCATATTTCAACAAAGAAAATGTAGTAGCTTGTTGAACGTTACTTTTTAAATTTTGTAGTTTACTTTGTATAAAAATGATATGGGAATGCATCGCATAATTTAACAACTCATCGCAGGAAAAGTTTTATACTTGCAACCGAAACTAATACAAAATAAAAAAAATGTTACGGGTTGCACTCTGGGAGTGCCGGCAGAAGTGAAAACTTAAGTATTAACGCGCGTGAAAATATTATTTTTAATCTGAAAAATATTGTCTCCAGATTTCCATAGTTTATGAATAATGCATTATTTTTATTAACGCTTTATTATAAATCATATATTAAACATCAGTACCAGATTTGAATGTTTTCGATTTCTTTCTTCCGCTTTTTGCTTAATCTTTTTTCAATATGGCGCTTTTCTTCCTACCTCGACTTTTTCGTTTTCGGCTACCTTGTTTTCGGTTTTGTCGCTTTTGGCTACGTCGTCTACGGCTTCTGCTTCTATTTTTTCTTCGTCTTCGAGCCTCCGTTATCGGCAAACCAAAACCTAATTTAAACCTTCCCCCGTTCTCTTTGATCAAACCAGCTTTCAGTTCAGTTTTTAATGCTTTTTTAACACAAATTGATGCATTTTTTAACGGCTTCTTGCACTGATAAATTATTTGATCTAAAATTTTGTCGGGGGGAGAACCATTAGAGTCATTAAGACACGCTATGGTGTCCATAACATCTGCTAAAAACGACACCTCTCCTTGGACCATTTTAATGCAGCAAAAGCAGAACTTAATCAATAAACTAATGAAAAGTACTTAAATTTTGAATTTAGCTACTATATTAATTTGTCAAAATGACATAAAAAATGTACTGGAATTTGTCAGTTTGTTGAATAAGGTTGCCAAGTTACCAGTCAAGAAAGGTCGCATTTTATATTGCTCCAGTGAAATACATCCGTCTTACGAATTTTCGATTAGGCCACGTGTCCTGACGCGAGTTTAACATTTTTTACCCATTACAAAAAAAGTTCACAGCGTGCCATAAGAAGTTATCACTTCAAAAAAACTAAAGATAAGTTTTGGCGTTTACTCATATACGAGGTCTTCTTCTTATGGTGTCGTCTCTACACGGAGGTTGGCTATCATTATGGCTATTTTTACTTTCGACGCTGCGACTCTAAAAAGCTTCTTTCCACTGATCTCTTTCCTGCAATCTTGCCCTCCATTCATATTTCTTTTGACACTTATTCCCACCCCATATCTATGTGGCTTATTATCATCGCTTCCACTATAATAGAACATTCCATCTTTAAATGAGCACTCTACGTTGTTTGGCCATTGCGTGTCACTGATTCCGAGTATATCTATTTGTAGTCTTGTCATTTCCTGTACAATTTTATCAAGTTTTCCCGCTTGAAACATGCTTTGAGCATTCCATGTTGCTATTTTACAGTATTTGTCCTTATTACAGGGATTTTGCATGCTGACGACCGGAGAGGCACTGTAATTTTGTACTACTTTTCTCCTGCCAGATCTTGGTATTCGACTTTCATAATCAGTAGTGTTGTGAATATTGTCTATCGTATTCATAACCATAATGAGTAACTAGGAGTGTCTTAAAGACCTTTACTGCAGTGGTTCTCCTTTGCCTTCTGCATTCTCATGCCGTTGACCTTCATAGGTTCGTCCGCCTTTAGGGATGATTTCTCATTCCAAGGGCAAGGGCAACAGCTAAGCTGCGACTTCATGACTCACAGCACACAAAGAACATAACTATTGCTAAAGGGGTCCGACAGGGTTGCATACTATCTCCAATGCTGTTCAATGTCTACGTGGAAAGGATTTTTTAACTGGCACTAGAAGGAAACCCAAGAGGCATCAAGGTGAACGGCATTCCCATTAACAATTTGCGTTATGCCGATGACACAGCTATATTAGCAGATAACATAGAGGATTTACAAGCAACCATAAATGTTATAAACACCATAGGAAAAGATTTTGGTCTCGATGTCAATATAAGTAAAACCAAACTAATGATAGTGAGTCGGCAGCCTCATGAGAACGCTCACCTCTACATCAATAATATGCAGATCGAGAGAGTGAACAAGTTTAAGTATCTTGGCACAACACTGAACGATAAGTGGGATAATGATGATGAGGTCAAAATACGTATGGCTATCGCTCGAAGCACATTTTTCAGGTTCAATACCTACCTCCTACGACAAGAAATACCCTTGAATCTCCGGCTGCGAGTTGTCAAGTGCTATATATGGCCAATACTACTATACGGAGCAGAAACCTGGTCACTAAAGGCCAAATCCCTTAACAGAATCGAGGCCTTTGAAATGTGGATCCTGAGAAGGTTACTCAAGATTCCCTGGGTAGATCATATATCAAATAAGCAAGTCTTACAAAGAGCAAGAACACATCGGCAACTACTGAACATTGTAAAAGAAAGAAAAACATCCTATTTGGGACATATTTTAAGAGGTCCTAGGTATATTCTGCTCAAAACTATACTTATGGGAAAAATCGAGGGAAAAAGGGGACCGGGCCGAAAACAACATTCATGGCTTCGCAATATTCGAAACTGGTGTAACATCGCGGATGCCGCCACGATATTTAGAAGAGCCGAAGAGTGCACGCTTCACATTACTCAATGAACACGTGATCGCCAACGCGCTACAACAAAAAGCGTACGGCACCAGAAGAAGAAGGGCAAGAGATTGCCCATCTCTTAGTAACTCTTCCGCCTAAAGCCGTTGGTCATCAAGAGTGGGTTACTTATACCGGTAACTATTCGGTCAGTGCTAGTTTTGGTCCGCCCCGAGTATTTGATTTCCTCGGTACCACCTATATCTAGGAGGCATTTCCCTATCCGCCACCTGGGGAGGCGCCCGATAGAGGACTACGAGGTGTGGCCGTTAAATAACGAGAATGACGCTTCGGCGAAACAAGTGCGCATGCGCCAACCGCTATAGACCGACAGCTGTTTAGTGTGAAGCTTTCTCTTCAGAATGCAGTTAATCTCGTTTGTGTAAACTACATCGTTTAGTCATAACCTTTATTTACGTTAGTGTTGTTATTTTGTTTTGCCGGTAAAAATGGTTAGTGTAATAATAGAGCAACGAATTGTTCTTAAATTTCACTGCAAACTTGGAGAAAAACCGCTACTGAAACTTATAATTTACTGAAAGAAGTGTATGGCAGTAAATGTTTAAAATTTAAAGCAATGATGATTGTTTTTTTTTTATATTCATGGGATTGTGAACCTTCACTGGGTTCTCAAAGGTCAAAAAATTAATCAATATTACTACCTTGAGGTACTTGAAAAACTACGTGAAAGAGTAAGAAATGTGGAAGGACAGGGATGTGTGACTTCGCCATGGTAGTTTAACTTATACATAGACGATTATTTAAAAGATTTGAAAGAGAGATCGTATAGATTAAGAATGAATAATTTGATCGTTAGATGCATCCTTTACGCCAATGATCAGGTCATATTAGCGTCATCTGAAGATGCAGGCGACGGTTAATGTTATGCATAATGCCCTAAAAATCGAATGGATAAAAGTAAATGAAAGCAAGACGAAAGTAATGGTTTTTGAAAGAGAAGAAAACATGACAAACTGCGAGGTGCTTATTAAAAGAGAAAAACTAAAACAAGTGAATGAATTTGTATACTTGGGTTCAAAGTTTACGAGAGACGGAAAATATGACTGTGGTATTGAGTGAGAAACAAATGAATTGGGCGCTGCATATCGTTACGAGCAACCACAACGTGTCAAAAAAGGCACGTCTGGCTGTGCATAGAGGTGTGTTGGTTACTACACTTATGCATGGTAGTGAATATTGTGTTTGGCAGAAGAAGCGTAAAAAAAATATTAATGCTGCGGAGATGAGTAGTCTAAGAAGTATAGCCGGAGTAACTCAGTTAGGTTAAATGAATAGCGACATAAGGGAAGAACGCTGTGGTGTGGTTACAAAGATAGATACAGAAATGCAAAGGGGTGCCCTAATCATACGGTGTTGTCACATGGCGATCTCACTTTATCAGCTCACGCACAGCATGCCTTTTCCAAAGATATAAATAGCAACCCCACTATTGGGTAATTATATTTAACACAGAAATTTTTTATTTTTTTTTACATTTTTTTTCATTTCTGTGATATTCTAAACGTGTACACAGCCATCAACAACTCTAGATGTTTCTCTTATTCACTTATCCATCAACATCTTTTTTACGATTCCATAGGGGGTCGACCGGCAACCCACACTCTCGAGCATCAAATACCGAACCCTTTTTAAAGAATGCTATGTTTGCTTCGAGCTCGAAGGGCAAGCAAATAAAACACGTGTGGACAGGGCCGGCTCTACCATAAAGGCGAACTAGGCGACCGCCTAGGGCAGCGGTTCTCAAACTTTTGTTATTCACGCCCCCCTGTTTTAATTTAAAAAATGTTGCGCCCCCCAATCCGTAGACCTGGGAATTTGGACTAAAATAGGCAACATTGTCTCGTCGAGAGCGCCAAAGATGCTGTCGGAAAGTTCGCGGCGTTCGTGCCACGAATTCAAGCTTCCTGATCTTTCTCGAACTGTCTGAACGCGACTATAAATACAGAAGCGCACATACGGTATTCTCAGTCTCTCAGTGAAGGTTTTTTAACACTAAACAAGCATTATTGTGAAGTGTGAGTGTATAAGTAGATGTAGTATGGATAAATTTTTAAAACGAAAACTTGAGGATGACGGGGCTTGTACATCGACAGGTTCAGGTGGAAATCGTCCGAAATCTAAAACAAGAAAATATGACCCATCATACCTAAATTTGGGCTTTACTAGCCTTGAAGTAGGTGGCGAAGAAAAACCACAATGCGTTATCTGTTTAAAAGTATTGGCTGCAGATAGCATGAAACCAAATAAATTACAGAGGCATCTAGAAACGCTGCACAGAGAATATGTCAATAAACCGCGAGATTTTTTTGTGGAGAAACTCAGATTGTTTAAAAAACAAAAATCCAGCTTCCATAGAGTACTGGCAGTAAATGAGAAGGCTCTCTTGGCATCATATAAAGTGGCATACAAAGTAGCTAAATGCAAAAAACCGCACACTATTGCAGAGCAACTTATTTTACCCGCTTGCAAAGACATTGTAGAAATAATGTTTGGTGAAAATTTTACTTCACAACTTAACAATATTCCTCTGTCAAATGATACAATCTGTCGACGAATTAACGATATATCAGTTGATATGCAGCAGCTTGAATCTGAGCTTACTGGAAACTTGTTTGCTAAACAACTTGACGAAGCAACTGACTCTAGTAATGATTCCCATTTGATTTGCTACATTAGATTCTGTCAATGTTCTAAAATATGTGAAGATTTATTGTTTTGTAAACAGATTGAAGGAAGAACTACAGCCACCGAGTTGTTTAAGATTACAAATGATTCTATTACTAAAATGAATTTGCAATGGAAAAATTGTCTTGCGATTTGCACCGATGCGCTAGTAAAAAAGGAATCCTCAGAAATTATCTGGACGCACTGCATGATACATCGGGAAGCGTTAGCATCAAAATCGCTAAGCCCTGGACTAAACATGATTTTGACAGTAGTTATTGAAGTTGTTAACTTTATAAAAACCAGACCACTAAAAACAAGGATGTTCTCTGTTCTGTGTGAAGATATGGGAGCTGAGCATCAATCTTTGTTGTTTTATTCCTCATCCAGATGGTTGTCACGCGGTAAGACGGTTAAGCGTGTCTTTGAATTAAGAAGGGAAATAGCGATATTTTTAAGCGAGGAAGGTCACAAGCATTCAACAGATTTTTTCGACAAATTATTTTTACTGAAGCTTTCTTATTTAGTAGATATTTTTGAAAAACTTAATATACTTAATCTTCAGCTGCAAGGAAAAGACGTAAATATATTTGATTTAAGTCAAAAGATTGATGCTTTTTGTAAGAAATTGCAGTTACAAATTGAAAGAAAACAGTTTGGAAATGTTTCCCACATTTTGCGATTTTGTGCAAGATTCCCCATTGGAAGATATTCATAAAGCTGTGATGCTAAAAACCATAGGAAGCCATTTAGAAAACTTAACTGAGAATTTCAAGCGATACTTCTTTGCAGAGAAAGATATCAAGTTGTCAGACTGGAGCTGGGTTTTAAATCCATTCGAAAATAGACCTGTCGGACTATCACTGCAAGAAGAAGAACAACTGATAGATATTTCAACAAATCCCTTACAAAAATCAAACTTTGTTAACAAATCTTTAACAAACTTCTGGACTGAACTTCCGAACGACTACTCCGTTATAAAAGCCAAAGCGCTTAGAATTCTGTTGCCTTTTCCAACGTCCTACCTTTGTGAAACTGGATTTTCTGCACTTGCTGTCGTGAAATCTAAATAGAGAAATAAACTTCAAGTAGAAAATGAACTCAGAGTGGCCATCTCTAACATAGAACCAAATTTAGAGAAGTTGTGCGCCTTAAAACAAGCTCATGTTAGCCATTAGTCCTTAGAATGTTTCTTTGTCATCATTAAGTACGTAAAATTTCAATAAAGATTTTTTAAAAATCTATCTGTAGCATTTTATCAATACCATTTTATTTTTAATCTGTACTGCGAATTTGTACGTTGCACTGCGGATTCTCCTTACACTACCGGTCTCAGTAGCATCAGGAGAGAGAAGCTTCTCAAAGCTCAAAATCATAAAAAGTTATCTACGGTCATCTATGACCCAAGAGAGATTGGTAGGCCTTTTTTTTATGTTCTGGTTCCCACGAAAAGGGATATCCTGTAATGTTCAGAGAACATCGAGGGAACCAAGGGAAAGAAGGTAGGAGTTGGTGTTCTTCTTAAATTTCTGGAGGTTGTATGCCTCGGGGAACACCTCCCTAGGCAATGAGTTCCAAAGCCTCGCAATTCGTTGGATGAATGAGTCTTTGGAAAGTGATGTTCTGCAGGTCTCCAAAGTTACCACGAAGGGGTGTGAAGAATGAACTTGACGGATTAATCTCGAAGAGACTGCCAAAGGAGAAACGATTGTTTATATTTCAGAAGAGCATCGCCCATGAAAATATCTATAAAATAGAGACAAATCGCCAACTTTTCTACGGTGTTCCAGACAAGTGAGCGTATTTGTAAGCGAGGCATCACCGACGAGACGAATTGCCCTTTTTTGGACAGAATCCAGTAGCTTCAGGATATGTTTAGGTGCTGCACTCCAAATATGGGAACAGTACTCCAGTACAGGTCGGATCTGTGCCTTATAGATCATAAGCAGCTGACTGGAGGTGAAATAGCTCTTGGCACGAAACAAAAAACCAAGTTTTTGGGATGCACTTTTGGCAATGGACCTCACGTGATTTTCTCAGGAAAGGTTATTGCTGAGAGTAATACCAAGCATCGATATGGATGACTTCAGTGGTATGGTTACTCCTGACAAAGTTATGTTAGGCACAGTGAGATCGGCTTTTCTAGAGAAAAGACATGCTTGTGTTTTGTTTGCATTGAATTCTACCAAGTTATTGGATCCCCATTCGAGAATTGTTGCTAAGTCCATATTTATATTGTTAACATTTCTTCCTCGTTCATTTCTGGTTTCACGGGCTGATATAGGGGCCCTGGAAGAGAAAACGATATGGAGGGTACTATCATCGGCAAAGCCGGGACATGAAGTTGCTTTCAATAGGTCGTTGATGTGAAGTAAAAATAGTGTTGGTGCTAGAATGGATCCTTGCGGAACACCAGCATTTATGAGTAGAGTGTCAGATGAAACTCCATCGACCACTACATGGAAAGACCTGTTTGAGAGAAAACTAGCAAGCAGAGAACACAGCTGAGGGGGCAAGCCATAAGATGGATGGATTAGCAACGATTTCTATTGAACAAGAGATTGCACAGAACATCGACCTCAATGGTTTGGTAGCAACATTTGCCAAACAAAAAGCCAGAAAAAATTTTTAAACTTGTTCAATTCCTCTCCCAGTAAATAGTGTAAATAACTTTAACTTTTGAGTTTTATTGAACAGAGATAAATATAAATATAATTGAGAATATATATACGTTTTCTCATTTCCAATTTCCTATATTTAGCGGCGGGGGGGAGGGGGGGGGGGGGCGCCGAGCAATGCTTTCGCCTAGGACGCCAAAATGTCTTGAGCCGACCCTGCGTGTGGACATAGACCGTTTCAATGCGTGGTACTGCGTGTAAATCATGTCTGTTTAGTCGTTTTATTAGAATCAATGAAACTACGAGGCCGTACGTCTTCTCAGCAGTCACTAATTTAATATAAGAATCATCCGGAAATTTATCATGCAGATAACTGATAGCTCGCAGTGATTTTATTGGAATGCATTTTTTGGATAACTTATGGGATTGTTTTTTGACGTTGATGGAATTCGTGCGATATTCCTGTAATGATTTTATCGAAAGTTAGTAGTGGATATTTGATTTATCAAAGTTTTCAAAAATATATTTAGTTGTTATAAATATTTTGTTTTTTTTTTTGGTATTGATTCCCCTGCAGCACGATTTTCACTAGGCTGTAGAGCTGTTTCTGGGTCGTAAGACTAGATCCAAGTCTCGTCGCCGCATCTCTCCAGCCATTTCAACAAGAAGTTGTTCTTCAAACAAACTCAAATCTCTTGGAACAAGGCGAGAAGACGAGCCAAGCCCAAATTGCCCTTTAAAATTGTTTCTATTGATCCTTTTGATATACCAACAATATCTACAAGGTAATTTTAAATTAATCGGCGATTGGAAAGTATAAGCTCCTTAATTGTATCGATGTTTTCATCAGTAGTTTCCACGGTTGTTGAAGAAAGCATTTAACATAACCTTAATAATAAATTACCTTATAAAAGTAGGCTGTCAGCTCGAGGCCACTTTTTGACAGACAGATAGAAGAAGAAGAAGATATTTGTTTTTTAATTACTGCTGTCACCTTCTACATCGAAAATACTATGGAGGGTAGAGATAAGGAGAACAATCGTATTAATTCCAATGTTTCGAAACAAAGGATAAAGGATGTTGTGCATTTTTTGTTTATTTTTTACTTTTACCTTCACTTGAGCAACTTTTTTTCTGCATAATTGTTTTTATTTAAAAAATATTGTATATTTATATCTCTTATTTCTCTTTGTCATACTTCACCTTATCTAAAATAGTTAAGTTTAGAACTAACCTCACGACTATCCACTGGGAATACGAGGTAAATAGAATAGATCGCAGATCTGCCTGTCGTAAAAGAATCTCAATCCAAAGTGTCATGCGACCCGTGCTGATGAATGCATGGTGGGGGAGGGAGCACCGTAGCTAACGGAGCCAACAAGAAACCGGACGAAGTCCTGTGGTAGACAGCCTTAGTTCTGTGCAGGGGGCACCTCAGGGCCGGACAACCCCTTCTCCCATACTCATAATCACAGGAACAGGAATCAGATAAGAGTCACTAATGGACTGTATAATGAAGACTTTGTGTGCGGGTTGTGCGGCCGGGGATCCAGGGGCTGTGGAGCGCGTGTAGTGCTGGGAAGGACAGGTGGTTTTCAGCCCAGTACAGAACTTGTTTTTTTTTTTTTTTTTTTTTACAAGGTTCGAAGGTACTGAGTTGGGTGCAGCGTGCTTCTAGGTCCCGGGGATTGCCTGTCTTTTGCGGTCCGGTGCCTCGCGGCGGCGCAGTGTGTGTTTTGCTGTTTCCGGGCCCTTGTCGCGTGATCTGCAGGTCGGGTTTCCATTGTACAATAATACAAAAACACATGGGTAAGCTACAATGGGCCAACGGGCCTAAGTGTCACCGTAAGCAATAACCAGACAGACCTAAATAGGGATGGAGTTTTTAGTGAGTAGACTTGATACAAAGTCTCACAGTAGACCTTGAGCTTTTGGGCTCAAGTCTCTCCATAAAGGAAAATAAATCTCACGACTATCATCCTCACCTCTATATATATATATAATCCAGGATATCTACAGCTGTCGCTGCCTTCCTGCTTTCAGCCCTTGTCTCCAGTTGTCCTTGTCCTGCCAGTCTCCGTCCTGCAGGTTTCTTAATTCCATCGCCTCATCCACTTCGTCTCTCCATGATCGCCTTGGTCGACCTCTCTTTCGTCTGCCTAATGGACTCCACTCAGTTACCCGGTGTATCCAGCGATCCTCCGGAGTTCTTCTAACATGTCCGTACCACGTTAGTTTCTTTTCCTCTATGTGTTCTAATATGGTTTTTTTTACCTCCATTCTTCTCCTGATCTCCTCATTTCTTATTCGATCTAATCTGTTTACTCCACAACTCCTTCTCCAAAAGTCCATTTCTGTGGCTACAATCTTCCCTTTGTTTTTTTTGTTGATCACCCACATTTCAGCTCCATAAGTCTTTATGCTGCGAACTATTGAATTGAATATTCTCGTTTTATTAGTCTTGGTTATGTGGCGGTCCCATAATATTGGGTTTAATTGATTAATACATGCCCTAGTTTGACCTAGTCTATTTTTTATTTCTTCCTCTGTTGTTCCACTTTTTGATATTATAAACCCTAGGTACTTAAATTTGTCTGTTCCTGAGATCTGTCGGTTATCATCTATTTCTAGGTGATATATCCTGTCTTGTGCCGTTGACATATATTGGGTCTTTTCGAGGTTAATTTCCACTCCATTTTTCCCATATTCCTCCTCTAGTTTCCGCATCATAAAACCTAAATCCTCCTCATCTTGAGCTATGATTACTTGATCATCGGCAAAGCTTAGAGTATACAGATGATCATTTCTAATTGGTATTCCCATTCCTGCACATTTTCTCTTCCATGGTCTTAGTGTCTGTTGTAGAAATATTTTGAATAGTGTGGGTGATGTTGAGCATCCTTGGAGGAGACCCTCCTCACCTCTATATACCACATTTTGGTAGACATTTTTTCAATGAAAGTCCCGTGTAGGATTGTTCTCCTTATCTCTTCTACTCTTTATATTAAAATAATTAAATAATAAATAATCTAAAAAAAGTGGGCTGTCAGCTGTTAGCTCGAGGCCACTTTATGACAGACAGATAAAAGAAGAAGCCATGACGTCACCCTTCTCTTGCTGCCGCTGACGTCAGGTGACACAAAACCATAAGTTTTCCCTCCACCAAATTTTGCTCAAACGCACCCATAGAAGTTTTTACTTTACAAATATTTTGTAAATTTTACAAACCAAGTTTTTTTCGAAGAACCAACTAAGCAAGTTTCAAAAGTTGTCAAGGTTTGTCTGTAAATTTTCTTTATTCTCCAAAACAAACCGGCGGCGACTGTATTTCGATGCTAAATATTATTTCGATTTCGCACTTTTTTTTATAAATTTTAAATTCCAGTTATGTAGGTCAGCAAGATAGTCGCTTATTTTTATTTATTTTTTTTGCAATGTGTCGTAATATTCGACCAATACGTACATTCTTCGAAATCTGATTCATCACTAAATGTGTTTCACTTTTCTTTGACACCCACTTTTGTAGAATCTTGCTAGAACTTGTTTATGTAAAAATGTAGGTTACCATGCGTGGTGTCAATAGTTTGGTAAACAAATGGATTCTATTATATCACTAATAATAAATTTGTAAAATCGTTGGCGGAATAACACCACGAGGCTGACGACGAACAATTATGGCGTTGAAGATCATGACAGCATTAATAATATTTAATCAATTTACAATCCCAGAATAAAGTATCAAGGAACATCAGTGATGCACCCTGTTACTGCCGAAACAAATACACCCATCACGACTTGCAGATGGATACTGTTGACCAGACCAAATTTGCAAATATCTTAGTATAAAAGCTACTCCAGCTTGTGAACGTCGAGGCTATCCAGCTTCTGGAAAACACGCATTTACTAAGAAAATTCAAACTTTTTTAGTTGGTTCGGTGATTGTTTCAGTGTGAAGCAAGGCTTATTACTATATATATTTTGGTTGGTTAAATCATCAAACACGTATTAATATAATATTAAGGAATTAAAGAACTGTCATTTTGGCAGTATTAATAAGTGTTGCAAGAAATATTGCCCAGCAGAAAAATACTGCCCTGAATTATGTCATCAGGTTTTTAGTATGCTTTTTCTTCTTTCTTTCGGAAGTACCAATAAGTGTTACAAGTTACATTGCCAAGTGCAAAACCTAAATAATTAAAAAAATATACTATTATACTATGCTTATTATACTATGCTATCAGGTCTTTTGTACGCTTTTTCTTTCTTCTTTTAAAAAAACTCTCTTTTTGGTAGTATTAACAAGTGTTACAAGTTACATTGCCCAGTGCAAAACCTATATAAATAAAAAAATATACTTTCATGGACTATGTTATCAGGTCTTTTGCTGGATTTTTTAAGCTTATTCTTTTCTTTATGTCAGTATCAATAACTGTTACAAAAAATATTGCCCAGTAGAAAACCTTTATATTTTAAAAAAATACTGCCATAGATTATGTTATCAGGTCTTTTGTGGGCTTTTCTTCTTTTTTTTCAAAAAACTGGCTTTTTGGTAGTATTAATACGTGTTACAAGTGGTACTGCCCAGTGGGAAACCTTCATATATTATATTTTTAAACAATACTACCATGGACTATGCTACCAGTTTTTATTTTATCTTTCCAAGAAACTGTCTTTTTGTATTGTTAGTGTAATAAGTGTTACCAGTGTAACAATTAACATTTCCCACAGAAAAACCTTTTTATTTTTTTTAAAAAGTTTTTTTGTAGACTTTTTTCTGGCTGCCTGTATAAAGTAGACAAGTGGCTTTACGTTACCATTTTACTCTTTTTAACTAGTTAAATAGTTTTTAATGTGTAACATCTCTCCTCTTGCTTTTTCGCAATTTGTGGGAGTGATTTCGTGAAATGTGTAACAGTAATAGTAACATGAAGTCGCGGAAGCAGGCGCTATTTGATTTGACGAATGAGCGCGTAGTTAGAGTTGGCCGTCAGATAGACGTCAACCAATTTTCCGAGAGGTCGGTACTGTCAGCCATTAGCTGTGCACTTAAGTTAAAGTGTTATGTATAAAGTTTGCTGTTATTTGCGTAAGCTATATAAATAAATATTTACTGTTGCTAATAAGTCTTAATAAATTGCAGATCATTGATAAAAAATTGAAGTATTTAATTATAAATAATTATTGGAATAAAATATTTCAGTATTTGGCATTTTTAAATTTTGAGGTTGATTTCTGTCTCTTCTAGTGTCAATTAAATAAAATAAGATTTTCATTCAAAAGAATTATTCTTTGTTATGAAAAATTATTTCAAATAATACCAGGCCCATTTTTTTCGGAATATAATTTTAAAATTGCTGATTACTAAGGTGAGATGTCAAATGTTGCACATCATATGCGACTACTGTAAGGCTCTGATGATTTAAAATTTTTCTAGCTATTTTTAAATAATAGCAAAATCTGCATTAAATACTCGTAGGTGCAAATAGCATCCAACTAGTCACTTGTCATTGTCGAAAATATAGGTTAGTAAGCGTGGTGTCACCAATTATGTAAACAAAAATGATGTTTTTCCGATCGCCAATCGAAAGAAAATTCGGTTAAAGCGTTGGCGGTAGGATATACCGTTAAAAACTTAGCTTATCGAACACATAGAAACCCACCATTAGGTTTTATGCTTCTATCAATGACCGAATCTACAAACTTCAAATTGAAATAACCTCCAAGTATGTACATGTTTGCTAGTTAAGTTTAAAAGCGGGGAACGAACCGAGAGTGGGTTGGCGACTTCCCTTTTGCGTGTTCATTTGCATCCGCACCAAAGACGTTCGTCGACTGTTTTTTTTTATTTTTATATTTTAATTGATATAAGTTATTATGCGACTACTGGTTTTAAAAACGTGTACTTTCAAGCAATAAATAATTATATACGAGTTTTTTTTCATTAAAACCATACTAAAGAATTCATCAGCAATATTTACGCAACATTTCATTTCTTGTTCTCCTTGCGTCACTTCATTTTCCACAAATTCGCCTTGCGCCAGTTTACCTCTTTCGATTTTTCGTACAAGCGCCACTTTACTTCCTTTGAATTTATCATGCACCACTTTATTTTCTTAGTTCTACTTTCTCCAGATCACTTCCTTTTAATTCTCCTTGCATTCTTTTAAATTATCCTTGCAACACTTTGTTTCCCTAGCTCTTCTTGCGTCACTTCATTTTCTACAAATTCACCCTGCGCTAGTTTACTTCCTTTAATTTTTCCTACCAGCGCCACTTTACTTCCTTTGAATTTATCATGCACCACTTTATTTTCTTAGTTCTACTTCCTCCAGATCACTTCCTTTTAATTCTCCTTGCATTATTTTAAATTCTCCTTGCAACACTTTGTTTCCCTAGCTCTTCTTGCATCACTTCATTTTCTACAAATTCGCCTTGCGATAGTTTACTTCCTTTAATTTTTCCTACCAGCGCCACTTTACTTCCTTAGAATTTATCATGCACCACTTTATTTTCCTAGTTCTACTTACTTCAGCTCACTTCCTTTAAATTCTCCTTGCATTCTTTTAAATTCTCCATGCATTCTTTTAAATTCTCCTTGCATTCTTTTAAATTCTCCTTGCAACACTTTGTTTCCCTAACTCTTTTTGCGTAACTTTATTTTCTACAAATTCGCCTACCAGCGCCACTTTACTTCCTTTGAATTTATCATGCACCACTTTATTTTCTAAGTTCTACTTCCTCCAGATCACTTCCTTTTAATTCTCCTTGCATTCTTTTAAATTCTCCTTGCAACACTTTGTTTCCCTAGCTCTTCTTGCGTCACTTCATTTTCTACAAATTCGCCCTGCGCTAGTTTACTTCCTTCGATTTTTTCCTACGAGCGCCACTTTACTTCCTTTGAATTTATCATGCACCACTTTATTATCTTAGCTCTACTTCCGTCAGCTCACTTTTTTTAAATTCTCCTTCATTTACTTCAAATTCTTCCTAAGCAACATTACTTCTTTTAAACTCTTGCATTACATCACTCCCTTATGAATGCCGCTTGCACCACTTTCCTCTTCGTATGTCACTTAACTTCCTATAAATTTTCCTTTTGTCACTTAACTTCCTTCGAATTTTCCTTACGTCACCTCAATTTCTTTAAAATCTAATTGCATCACATGGTGTTATTTAAATTCTTATTGCGCCACTTTATTTTTTTGAGTTATTCTTGCACCACTTTACTTTCCTTTAGTTCTTATTACGCCACTTTACTTTCTTGCGTCACTTAACTTTCTTCAAATTTTCCTTGCACCACTTTACTTGGTTATCGTGCTTTGTCAGGATTCCTCTCACAATTGGTACGTCTAAACGTCGAAATGACAATCGAAATCCCAGCTTTTATTTTGTTTTAAATTTCTTTTTATATGCCTTAAATTGAGGTAACAAAAACAAAATGATTTAACAATTTTTTTTCTGTCAATCATTTTATGGCTGCGAGATGAATCCTTTGTATACATTTACACAGTCAGTGACAAGTAAATCTTTAAGACAAGATTATAAAACTCATTCAAAGGATTAAGAGCAGAACAAGGTAGAACACTAAAAAAGAGAGACATATAGAGAGAGAGAGAGAGAAAAAACCTTTTAGCAGATCATTTACACTTAATGGAAAAGCTATGCTGAATAAGATGTTCATAAATTTATTTCACTTTTAAAAATGGCGAACAAAGCTAACGTAAGCAGTCGGATAAATAACATTGTAAATGTGTTTTCACAGGAACGTATACACAAATAATAAGTGTATACTTCAGAACTTCAGAAGCAAATAATCACTTTCAAATTATTATAGTTTAGTGGATACAAAGTCTGACAATAAAGTAATTGAATAAAACTACCTTGTTATTACAAGTACGATATAACTATGCTTTTATTTATTATACTCTCCCTGTCTAGCTACATACCATTGCACCAATTGTTTGTAGCAGTAGACTGAAAATTGCTTTATTTAAAAGATTCCTAAATATCACAGTGGTAGGAATTTGTTTTAGAGTCAAAAACTGCTTCACAGAGCATTGTAGGCAAGTGCACTTTCATACAATGAAGAATCCAAGTTTTCATTTTCAGTTTAATCATCTTGGTTGGTTTCATTCTGGGTAATGATGGTGACTTTCAATGAATGGATTTCCTTCTGGTTTCTACATAGTACTGTAAAATCCAAGTTTTATAACAATTGATTATATTTTTCAGTTAATTCTTTTTTATACGTAGACAAATTTTTTGGAACCATTTTTGTACATATATAAATGGTTTACAAAATAATATTTTTGGGAACTGGGATAGACAGTAAGTTGAACATAAAGGGACACTTTAACAGATCGATACTGAAGTTTAAACAAAGGTTGTCCTGATTACGACGATTAAAGAATGCGTTGCCCAGGAAAACGAAAAAGTTGGTTTTAACAAGTCTGGCCAGAATATATTTACAGTACCACCGTTCCACATTATGGTACATTAACGATGATGAGATGAAGAAGAATGTACAGAAACTTACATCAAGCGATGAGAATATGATTAAAGACACCATGGACACTCCCATAAGACATATGTTGTGGAGCTAGACTGTCTGAGCTTCGAAGAAAGCATTTATTTGGATTGATAAAGGGCTTACCCCCACTCCCCCCCGTTATTGAAATTGACACCAAGGATGAAAGAAATCCATCAGTATAAAACAAGAAATCGGCAAAACATGACAAAACGAGAAAATCTTACAGTAAAGTACCTAATCAATCTACCTAAAAGGAATAACCGAGTATTACCAAATTCGTCCGACTATTTGTGATTGCTCTTGTGTGTGGTTATCACGGCGAGAAGGAATCAGTGAGAGTTAAATCCATAAGAAGAACTATACCTGACAGGTACAAAAGATAAGAGAGGATCTAAACGATGTGGACGTCTCAATTATTATCTGTACTACGAAGAATTGACAACAAGAACTTTTTAAGGAATAATATGACGTATCATAAGTGATATTATAGTTGTTAGTATCAGTTTCTAATGCCGATAGCATACTTATATAAACAACAATTGTTCTCTATACGTTGCTCCATTTACAACATAGCTATTATATTATTAAGACGATTCATCCACCAAACACATATGATAAGACTTGTCTTCTAAAATATTACACGACAATGTTTGCTTCAACTTCAAGTCTTATTTGTCTTCGTCCGCTGCTACTAAATACATACACAATAGAATATAATCCAATATTTAATGTTAAATTTTTACAAATAGCAGAAAAAATCCATGTTTTATACGACCATGCTATGGAAGATTATCCGAATAGACAAGTAAAGAAAAAATACGACATGAAACGAAAAAGAGGTCTTGGTTGGTTTGTTGGCTAACGAGCAAGAGACCGGGTTAGCACTTGACCTCCCTGTGACACTGTGACCAGTTGGGGTCTATTGTATCACGCTTTCGTCAGTGGTTCGTCACACAAACATTTAGTTAGTTTGTTGGCTGACGTACAAGAGACCGGGTTAGCACTTGACCTCCCTGTGACACTGCGACCAGCTGGGGTCTATTGTATAACGCTTTCGTCAGTGGTTCCTCACACGAACATTTAGTTAGTTTGTTGGCTGACGAGCAAGAGACCGGGTTAGCACTTGACCTCCCTGTGACACTACGACCAGCTGGGGTCTATTGTATCATTTTTTCGTCAGTGGTTTCTCACACGAACAGGCTTGTGCCATTTATTAGTTTCAGTAGCCTAGTTACAAGGTGTTTTGGATTCATGTCCGTTTCGAAGGTTCTGAGGTTCTTTTCGAAGGTTCTGTGACGCCTGCTTCCTAGGGCGTCGCATTCGAAGATGATGTGAGAGGCTGTTTCTTCGTCTTTACCACATAGTCTGCAATCCACGGGTTTTCTGAGTATTCCCATGGTGTTCAGGTGTTTCCTCAGGCCGCAGTGACCACAGATCTAATATAATGCGTGCCTTTGTTCTGCTTAGATTTAGAAGGTCAGCCGTCAGAGTTTGGCTTGGGTGACCTACCATGACCTTGGTGTGTATTTGCCTGTCGCTTTGTTTCCAGTGTTGTTGGTGTCTTTATTTCATCCACTCGTCAATCAGGGTCCTGCATCGTTTTTTGCTGATTTCAAGCACAGGTTCTGGCCCTGTAAATGGTGTTTCAGATGCTTGTCTTGCTAACTGGTCTGCTTTTCCATTGCCCGCTATTCGGAAGAGGTATTACTCTTTCCAAAATATTGTAAATGTCTTTTGAAACATTCCATATTATGATTTACATGTGACTGAATTTTCAATAATTTCTTCACCAGGACAGCTTTCAAATACACTTAGATAAAGATAAGCTGTTCTATATGGTTGAATCTAATAAATTCTAGCTTTTTCTCCTTCGCCATAGAGACAACTATCCTTCATCGTATTGATGTGTGAAAAACAAATTTTTTTTTCTACATTTTAATAAAGCGAATTTCAACCATCAAAATTAATATGCATGCAATTGCTATTAATAAAGCTACATCTCTAATCCGATTAAAAAGAACTGTTAAAATACCAGCTCTAAAAGATATAACGTTTTAATATTAAATAACTGAACAATAAAAAACTAATCTTAATCCTTCTCAATCACACACATTTTGAAGCCTCCCTATCCTTGTCACAGGTGGTCACATTTTGTAATTTTAAATTTAGAATTTAATAAATTAAAACAACACTTTCAAAATTGTTTATAAATGTTTCTATTTATTATTTTTCATAAAATCAACAATAAATTAGTTCGTTAGACTTGATGCTTAGAGTTTTAATACTGTCGCAGATTGTAGCCGATAAATACGCCCCTGTCCTATTATCTGGCCTAGGCGGTGTATCGTCCACACAAAGATGCATATTCCTTTTGGTAGCATCAAAACGCCCCACATTTTAGCGAATGATTTATAGCCGCGGGTGTTATTGTAGGCATCCGATAAGTCGATCAATTTCGGGATAATTTCGAGAGAGAAATCGTTTTGTCAGGAACATTGGTTTACACGTATATAAAAAAAAATCGCGGACCGAAGTCTTCAGTTAGTTAATTATAAAAAGTGTTATACTTTTGAAAAGATTGTATGAAATTTGTAAATATCTAAGTGATTTACCGAGCAAGAATTTATTTTATAAAAAGATTAGAATAAATCTTTTAGTTTTTGTTGTACTGAGTGTTTAAAATCATCGAACCCAAGATTAAATATCGTAACAATACTTTAGTTCTTTACATGTGACGTTACGAAATTGATTATTTTTCCTTTTTTTTATGGACGTACAGTGTTAACTGTCAGTTTTAACTGTACAGTTATAACTGTTAGTTAAAATTTTACGTGTGTGGCTATTTTAGTCTTAGTTCAACTCAACTGTACAGTTTAACCGAGACAAATAAAATTTCAATATTATAAACTGAAAGGAACTGTGTAGGGATTCCACTGTACAGTTCTTCATTCAATTTGTGTCGAGCGTCAAATGCGTAACAGAACCAAGTGATGGTTGATTTCATTGCAATATATAGATTTTAACCTTGCATATGGCAAGTTAAATCTAACGAGTATCATGATCGTGCCAAAAAAGATGCTGCCTACAACAAGTTACAAGAACTAGAACCTGGTGCGACAAAGAAATTTATTTTGACAAAAATAAACAGCTTAAGATCTAAGAACAAAAGAAGCATTTACAAGCTGGTACTTTGGTACTACGACCTGTTTGATTTTCTACATGATCAAGTCACCACGAGAGCGCTAGACAGAGAAACTGAAGAGGTAAGAAAACACGATATAACTTATGTATAGTATGTATTATACAATGTCTCAGCAATTTTTTGTTTTCTTGATTACACCAAAGCCTTCGACACTATAAACTAGAACCTTTTTATGGAAGGTTCTAGAAGAGATCGGCGTATCGAACCACCTAACACATCTCATACGCCAAATGTGAAACGTGGACGCTGACTGTGGCAAATTAAGAACGCCTCCGAGTCTTTGAGCAGAGAGTACTCAGGAAAATAAACCGTAAACCGTAAATACAAAAACAGAAAGATACAGAACTCGTACGGACAGAGAGCTAAAAGACCTAAATGGGGAGCCTAACATTGTCCGAGAAATAAAATCCAAACGATTACAGAGGGACATGTGAAAAGACTATTGGATAATCGCACTGTCAAGCTTGTATGGGAGGAAACACCGGAGGGTAAAAGACCCCTAGGCCGCTCACGATTTCGATGGAGAGACAATATTGCCAAAGACCTATGGACAATGGGAATCCAAAATCCACTCGATGCCATGCTTAAGAGTTCTTTAAAACACGTTTGCACCAGTCTCATATGAGATTAAGCATCACGTTTTAACAGCCAATCTTTAACCCAGAAACGTTTTTTTGCCTTCGTTATCGACAATAATAGCACAAGAAGTGCTACTAGTTTTTTTTTCTTTTAGTACAAAACATTTTTCACTACAGCGAGACTGTTCGATTAGCACTGACAAAATGTTTGTGTGTAGCGAGAGGTCAGTTTTTCTGCAGTTAAAAAACTGACAGTTTAAAACTGAAGGTCGCATCGTTTTATAAAACTAAATGGTGTGTGGCCTGAGTAAGTTCATATCTCAGCTCAGATCGTACAGTCTTAGAACTGCAGGTAAACTGTGTGTGAATGGGTACCATAAGGCAGCGAGTCCTGGGACTTTATTGCCAGACCTCTTAGATATTATGTACCTTTAACATACAAAAAATTAAGGGCACCAAAAGAATAAATGTGCGTTTGCAAAAGAATTGCAACCAAATATACGAAAATCGTATGATGACACATCTGAGCAGTAGAACGGATGCCACAACAATCCTCATATTTAAATAATGATAGAACGGACTTATTAACAATAGAATTTGTTCACTATAAGTTTCGACTCCTCGACTTCGACTGCGAGTACCACTATGGTCGACAGAACGAGTTCCTATTACACGGCGAGGCATACGAACTACGAAACTCCCACGTTCGCAGCTTTTCTCAATGAAAATAACACTTCGATGGGCGTTAAATAATTTCTTTCTCGTATGCTGAAGTACGATTTACCGATTGACTGTCTGTTGCCTCTGCATTTTTTATGATTTGTGAATGGGAAAACAGTCGAACCGGCGTACAGACCAGCACCGATAAAAAGTTAATGTTTTTTCAGTCGAATAAATTGTTCTTTATGTCACTTTAAGAATTCGTGAATAAAAAATATCGTTTTGCAAGCTAAGGTTTTAAATGAATGTATAAAATATTAAAGTCAAAAATAAAAAAATTTTTACAAATAATTTTCCTACTAAAGGGTTTCCCAATAAGGAAGATATATTTTTAAAATTAAATGGAAAAATAAGTAATGAAATTAAATGAGAATATATAAAATGCTTTGTCCTGAATGACTGACGTCCTGAATGACTGACTGACGGATCAACGCATAGCCTAAACCACTGATCGTAGAGACCTGAAACTTGGAGGGTGTGTTCTTTGTATGACGTAAGCATCCGTTAAAAAAAGGATTTTCTAAAATTCTGCCCCTAAAGGGGTAAAAAACGGGGGCAAAGTTTGTATGGGACAACGTGATTCCTTGATCCAATCTACTTCAAATTTTGCATAAACATTCTTTAACAGAATTGATGGAAGACGTTTTTCGTATTTTATTAAAACTCATCGCCTAACGGGTCCTATTAGAACGATTTTCGACTTCTACGTGGACGAAGTCGCGGCCAAAAGCTAGTATGACAAGCGGCATAAAGTACGGTTTCACAATTAATCCCCCAGAAATCATTAGACAGTACGAAGTTGCCTATAAACAATTCAATGAGTGGTGCAGTTCCATGAGCATTTTAAAAGTGCCCGAATCTTGTGTTATTGACATACTTCGAACATAAAATTAAAAAAGTAAAGCCTTCACCTTTATGATTAGTATATTCTATACTAAAAAGTACGTTGAATGTCAAAGAAAATGTAAATATCACAATATTTGCAAAACTGATACCATATTTGAAAAACAATTCAATTGGATATCATCTAAAGAAATCAAGAATTTTAACGAAAGATTGAAAGATTTAAACAAGAATCGCCAGATAATAGATTTTTGCTAGAAAAGTAAAAGTCTTACGTTCCAGAACATAAAAGTATTTATCAGCTGAGTGACAGAGCCATTTCACTATCTGAGATTTTAACGAAACATTCGATGACAGTTTTCGAAAAAAATATTTGCGAAAAAAACAAAAGTACAACTTGAAATGTTTATCTTTTTCTTAGGACTTTTTTTAAAGTTTATCTAGTATTTAAATAGTAGGCTACGCATATTTTGTCTCGTTGTGAATGCACTAACGACTGAGATAAACATTTTATTTGACAATACGCTTTAAAAAACAGGATTGTCAATAATTCTGTGATCAGAAACAAACTCGCAGCTCTCAGCAATGTCACAATTTCTTTTAAAACAGGGAAAAGAAAAATTATTTGATCATTTGCGTACGTCGTAGTCTTTTTCCTGATAAGTCAGACGTACACACCGTCGCCAACAGATTTATATTGATTAGTAACGTCGCAAACACATGTCGACAGAGTGGGGACAATTCAAATTAAAATTTTGTAGTTAATTACTTGATTTTATTTATCGCCAATATTTATTATATTTTTTGTTGACTGACTGGATACCGTACACGTCAACGTTTTGGATTGAAATTTCCATCTTCCATCCATCTTTGATTTCCCACCTTGCACATTCGAAGAACGTGTGTTCTGCTGTGTCAACTGTGCTACAGTATATGCTTTACCATGTCTACGTCCTGTCCATATTTCTAGGTTTGGTATCAGCCTTAGTGTCCAGCATCCTTTATCAATGTCTTCCTGCCACTCTTGTTGCCACCTTTGTAGTGTCTGTACTTTTGCAGTTTTCTCATCCATCCCATGTTGCATCGTGCTTCTCTCCTCCACCAGTAGGTGTATGGGTGGAGTTCCCGCAATGACTAATAGCGCTCGAGTAGAGATCGTCCTGTATGCACTCAAGATTCTTATGCTTTTCACTGGACACTGAGCAGATTGTTCCTATAAATCCCCTTCTATATGACTCATTCCATATAATAGCTCCATACGGAATTATGGATTGTATTACGCTAAAAAAATCTTCCTGTTTCTTTCTCTGGGGCCCACGATGTTTGGTAGTAGTCTGCTGATATTTCCAATGGCTTTTCCGGCTTTCTCCACCACATGTCTTACATGTTGGCCCATTGTCATGTTCCTGTCCATAAAAACTCCGAGATATTTGAGATACTCTCCGCTTCTTATTGATGTGTCTGCCACTCTTATCTCGATGTTCTTGACGGTACGTCCCCCAGCAAGAATTACCATCTCGGTCTTCTGTGGTGCCAGGCTCAGCTGTTTTGAGGTTAGCCACTGCGTAATATCTTCCAGGACTCTATTTGCGCTTTCTACCAATTTGGTCGCATCTTTTTCTGTGACAACTACCGCCAGATCATCAGTCTTATTATAGTAGAAATAGTCATTATTTAACTATATAACACGTACAAACAAGATAACAAATTACAAATTAACGGAGTGCCCAAAAAACAGGGGCATGCCAATTTTCAAAAGATTAGTTCCCTTATTATAGTCACAATTTTAAATAATCGTGTTTTGTACGCAATTTACAGTCGTAGTGTAAGACAAGGATACATCCTATCGCCAATACTATTCAACCTGTATAGCGAAGCCAATTTTAAAGAAACCTTGCAAGAAGAATCGGTAGGGATAGTTATTAACGGAGAGGTTATAAATAATATGCGATATGCTGATGACACCGTCTTGTTAACGAGCAACCAAAGAGACATACAACATCTTCTACAGAAATTAAATGATCGATGTAACGAATACGATCTAAAGATAAATCTTAAGAAAACTAAGTTAATAGTAGTTACAAAGTTCCCCCAAAATCGCAACCATGTAAACGTGTCAGTAGCAGACATCTTAATAGATAATGTGCAGTCATACAAATACCTGAGAGCCTAGACAGAACAATCAGGTGACCAAACAAGAGAAATAAGAACGAGAATAGAGATAGCCAGGTCAATATTTACGAAAATGAAAAAGTTGTTCACCAGTCGAGATATCAAGATTGGACTTAGGATGAGGATGATGCGTTGTTACGTGTTTTCCGCGCTTTTGTATGGAGTGGAGGCATGGACTCTCAAGAAGAATCACACAGACAAACTACAAGCCTTCGAGATGTGGTGCTACCGTAGAATGTGACGTATTCCCTGGACAGAAAAGATCTCTAATATGGAAGTCCTAAATCGGATGAATAAGAAATGTGACGTCATTAACACCATAAAAAAAAGAAAGCTTCAATATCTACGTCATATACTAAGAGGACCCAAATACGAACTTCTCCAGCTGATAGTTCAGGAAAAGATTGGTGGAAGGAGGAATATTGGAAGACGCCGTGTGTCTTGACTTAAAAACCTAAGGGACTGGATTAATTGTAGCAATGTTGAACTCTTCTGAGCTGCAGTCAATAAGGTCCGGATAACTGTGATAAGAAGAAGAAGAAGAAGAATTTACAGTGGCTGTAGCCCGAAGGGAATGCATTTTAGGACATAAGTTTATTTAAAAAAAAAGCTTATTTTGATCCAAGCATTACGTACTTAAAATATCCACATCGAATTTTAAATCACCCCATATTGATTTAGTGTTTCCAATGGAATTTAAAAATTAAGTGTCGTTATTATTGACTGTAAAAAGTTTGTTCATTCATAAGGATAGGGATATTACTAAAATTATGCGAGCTAAAATGTAGGAGTACCGGTCTATGGACAGATTAAGTAAAAGGTGCGCGCCGCGCGGCTCTACGTGTTCAAACCGGTATTAACTGATAGGTGGTACTTTCTTCTATTCTAATATCTGCCTTGGTACTTCCGTTATGCAGATGTAAATGGACAATATTGTTATGCATTATGTCATTCTGTGGACGTATAATTTTTGCCTCGGGTTTTTCAAGGTGCCCACACATTTACGACAATATGCAGTTCTTTATTAAAAAAAAAATTAAAAAATTAACAACGGTAAATTTTTATGTGTACGAACATAATTTAAAAAAATTTAACAGACATAAATACATAAAGTGATGGTAAAAAAATTAGCACTCCTACTGAATTTTCAACAAAGATAATTACAATTTTAAAAATAACAATGAGAAAATAATTTTGTTGACTCGAATCTGACACTTGTCATCCGAATCCAAAAATGACCTCAAAATTTGTCGGTCACGTTACCTTTTTAGCTACAAGATACTCACTCTTTATTGCTTTGTGCCAATTGGTACAGGTACTCTGATTAATAAACCCTAATTATAGCTGCAAAAACCTTACAGGACCGTCAAAATAATTTTAAAAGTTTCTATAAGCACTTACATTGCGAATTGGACATTTGAGGTATTCCTTTGCGTGCCTAGCCCTGTAAAAGGCTGTTATACAATAGAAGTGAGCTTCCAAAAGCGACTATATCGGCAGACATAGGCGTGCATTTTGGCCAGGCAGTCTATTTGCTATATTTATTTTAAAGAAATTATTCGTCAAACAGTTAATGGTTTCTTTCATAGAAGAGAAATTCCTACAGTAGATAAAATCCTCACGTTGATTCGAGAAGATCCGGATTACCCTGAAATGAGTAGAGACACCCCACGGTAACTTTTATAAGAAATAGGTTTTCGATGAAAAAAACACAGTAGATAATCTGTCTTAATTGACAGAAGTGATATTATAGCATGGTGAAGACATTATTTAAGAAGCATAAAAATAGCAAGAAAGGAAATAGTCATATTTTATGTAAACGAAATATGGGTAAATAACTGTTAGTAAATTTTGGCAAGACGAAACTGTTAAAAGTAAACGAGATACTGTTGTGAAAGGTTTGCCGACTGTTTTCAATTCACCCGCCGGTAAACGACGAAGGATCATTATCAAACATATTGGAGGTGTCAATGGTTTTGTTCAAGGAGGTTTGTTAATTTTTGAGTCAAAGCGCATCAGTGAAAATCACGAGCATATGAATGCCGATATTTTCGAAGAATGGTTCCAGAATATAATAGATTTACTTCCTAATAACTGTGTGATAGTAATGGATAATGCCAGCTATCACTCGAAACTATCGACTACATACATGCATACGTACATGTAGTCACGCCTTTTTCCCGTAGAGACCACTTCCTTCCACTTGCTACGGTTGTTACCCACATCTTTTGCTTCCTCTACTTTCTTCAGTGCTCTCATACATGCTCGTCGGTTGTTGGTACTCTTGACCTGGCCTTTCTTCAAAACAATGTTGATCTGATCGAGATATGTTCTCCGAGGTTCGACCTCTACCGACTTGTCCATTCACACTCGCCTTATAAATTTGTTTCTTCATCCATCCTTTCTACGTGTTCAAACCATCTAAGCATTCCTTTATCTATCTTTGTAACCACATCTTCTTTTATACCCCAGAGTTCTATACTTCTCAGACTACTCATATCCACAGCATTAATCCTAATTTCATGCTTGTTCTTCCAAAACCAACATTCACCACCATACATAATTGTAGAAACCAACGCTCCTCTATGCATAGCCAGACGTTCCTTTTTGACATTTTCTGGCTGTTCATAAAGCTATACAGTGCCCCATTTGTTTTCCTGACAACACCCTTCGCTCAATGTTACTTTTATACTTTCCATCTCTCGTAAACTTTGAACCCAAGTATACAAACTCTTGTTTCATTTTTTCTTGCTTAATCGACTACACATATTAATTTTCCACCAAATGCTTTAAAAGAAGAACTAGTCAATTCATGTAAGTTATTAAAGATAGTTATAAAAAAATTTTAGTGGACGAAATAGCTAGAAAACGTGGAATGATCATACTTCGCTTACCTCCGTACCACTGTATCTTATCGAGTTAGTATAATCACAAATGAAGGGAGAAGTTGCGAGTGAAAATACTAACAAAATTGCTGACGGCTGTCAACAACGTGAAATCTAAAAATGGGGAAAATGTGTAACTCACATTAAAATTGAAGAAACAATGTGGGAATTAGACAACATTCGTGAGGAAACAAATAAACCAATAATTATTACTTTTGGTGATTTTTCTCTTCTCTAGGTGCCGTCTCCGCTTCGAAGGTTGGCAATCATTATAGCAATTCTTATTTTTGAGACCGCAGCTCTAAATAGTTCATTATTACTGCATCCAAACCAATCCCTAAGGTTCTTCAGCCATGAATTTCGTCTTCTTCCTATAGATCTCTTGCCTTGGATTTATCCCTGCATAATTATTAGTAGCATTTGATATTTTTCTCCCCTCATAACATGTCCCATGTACAGCAGCTTTCTTCTCTTAATTGTCGGAATCAATTCTCTCTCCTTATGCATACGTCTCATCAGTTCCACGTTGGTTATTCTCTTTACCCATAAGATCCTCAATATTCTCCGGTATATCCACATATCAAATGCCTTCAGGCTTCTCGTGTCGGTTACCTTCAGTGTCCAGGCCTCCATCCCATAGTATAGTACAGACAGCACATAGCATCTCAGTCGTATTTTTAAATCAAGGTATAAATCTCTGCAGCAGAAAAGCCTCTTCATTCTTGTAAAGGTGCTTCTCGCCTGTTCTATTCTGACTCGTATTTCTTGGGAGCTGTCATTGTTCTCATTAATAATCGTGCCTAGGTATTTGTATTGTCTTACTCTTTCAATGGGCTGGTTCCTCACATATATCTTACGATTGCCTTGAGTTGTTTTTGTTATTAGCATGCCACGTCTTTTTCGTTCTCTAAAGAGTACTCTGCCAGTGGTCTCTCTACTGGCAAATTATGCCCGAGCTCAGCCGTAGAGGGTAGAAGAAAAAAAATAAAAATATAAAAGTGAGCCGTGCCACCGACTTAGACGGTTCAAGCCGGAAACCCCTAGGTCTTATAGGCACTAGCAGAGCCACACGATAAACAACTAAGATTATGGTGAACCAAATAAATAAAATTATAGCAAAAATATATTGGATACTTTACTCACACAATAAATTAAAATACACAGCTCAATAACAAAATTATAACACATATAATCGAAATTAACAGCCAACAATAAATCGAAACTTCAAAATTTACAACTTTATGAGACAACAATAAATCAAAAATCCAAAGTTTACGATTCCATAAAATAATTAAAACAAAGGTAAGAATGACCAACCTTATCAGGTTACCAAAAAAAACGTATACAAGTCAACTTTTTAACAATACTTCATCAACGTTCACGTACGGCTGCTAACTTAATCACGTTTTTTTTCTTTTTCCATTTACATAAAAATTTACACTGTAAAAACAATCAAGCTTATTTAAAAATATTTCTTTTTACGATGGCTGTACTTCAAAATAGCAATATTGTAGGATATTTACAAATAAGTATGAAGAAAACGTTTTTTACTTGGACACAAAGAACTATTGAGATATTACTTTAATCAAAGTTCAGCCTTGGCATATTATCCAATGCAATAAATAGTTTTCAACATTGTACCATATTAATAAATTAAAACAAAACTTAATCGCGGTGTCAAAAACAAATCACGTCGTTTAAATATTTTAAAATAAAACATTTGTAACCTTTGGGTATACGAATTCACTAATCCTGTGGCTTACTCCTGTGACCGGATGGATTATGAAACTGCACCTGCTACTTAACAATGGCTTCCCTCCATCAGATCCCGCATGCGGATATTTTAACTCGACACCAAAATCCAAAATATCAACCACAAAGGTAAGATAGAATGGTCAAGTTAAAAATTAAATGCTTTTTCTTCAAAATTCAATTAAGATGGCCCAAATACAGCCAGATATGAAAGAAAAAACCGTAGAAGTTCTGCTCACGTGTTAATATTAAATCGTTCCAAAAACTCTCACCCGACTTCGACCACTGACACCAGGCGACTATCCTCCAACTACCCACTCCCAGGCCGTATATCAGAAAAATGACACGGGACACGCATCAGCCAACAACCTTCGCAAATCTATGTTCCAAACTCATAATCGCGCTCGTCCGTATTGATAGCCAGCCCATCCACACAGAAAAGCAAACCAAACAATAATATAGCTGACAACACACGACAATCGAGGCCAAAAATCAAGACAAAATCTAATAACAAGAACCCCCACTCCATCTCCACCGATTAACAAAAATGTCACAGCCATTAATAATTAAATCTTATCACTACTAGGTATGCAACACTATTTAATACGAATGATATACTTAAGTTACAACAAAATACGGTATGCAAAACTATTTACGAGCACCAGACTATCAGAGACCCAATTAATAATGGAACTGTAGAAGGGAAAAAAAATAGGCACGTGACAAGCATATATTTTGTGTTGGTGATAAGAGTTCTTTAACCGAGTCTGATAGTGATTGTGAAACTTCTGTTTCGCCCTAACTTTCTAAGGTACGTTTAAGTGAAGGCAACATCAGAATCTTTAAACTCCGAACAAGCTACATTTAGTTAATTCTTGAATTTGCAAAGAAAAATGTAAAATGACAACGTTATATTAATTGTATCTAAAAATGTATTAATAACAGTTGAAGTCGTTTCAAAATTGATATTGTTCGATGGTCACGCTCAAAATATCGGTTGGAGCTTTTGCGGCTATTCTTTTTGTACGAATGTTGCCATGCAAAAGAATCGATTAATAATGATACGTTGGATCTTATCTAGTCATTTCAGGATCGGGAAACGCCCACGCGTTTCGATACGGCAATAATTTCGAAAAGATCGGATTCATATTATCTAGAAGAAAGTCACAAGTTCATTGTTCCGTTTGGTAAATAACTACTTTCGCTACGATAATTGTGGAACATTTTCTTTTGACATTTCCATCAAAATTAGATTGGGAGATAACGACAAAATTTAACAACTAATAACAAAAAATTTAATATAAAATTTGGTTAAAGATTTAGACGTTATCTAACTGGAACACCGCGAGATCTAATTGGAGTTATTTCATTTATAGACGTACTTCTAAACTGTTGATTTCTTATAGAGATATATAAATCAAAAAATTGACTCATAGATATCACTTTTATTTTCAAACATCTAAACATTATATTTAGGCTGTCATGTGAGTGAAGCGTTGGACACCCCTCCACTGCGATCCTTAAGTCTATTGTGGCTCAACATTCTATTTAAATTTAATGCAATAACATTTTTTTATTGATCAACTGTATCATCATCAATGGTACTACAGCTCTAGCTGAGCCTCGACCTTCCTTAGCCTTTTTCGCCAATCGGTTCTGTCCATTGTCAACCTCTGCAAGGTTGTCGCGCCAATCTTTCTGGCATTCTTATCTACGCCATCCTTCCACCTTAATTTTGGCCTACATCTGCATCTACTTCCCGCAGGCTGTGTCATGAGGACTCGTCTTGTAGTTTTGTTTTAGCGTGTCGTCGCAAGATGTCCTGCCTTTCTCAGTCTCCCTATCTTTATGGCGGGTATAACATATCTACCATTGGCTATTTGCTCATAGTTGTTATAAATTTTAAAGTTGTATCTTCTCCTCCATATACCATTCTCACAGACTGCGCCGATAATTCTTCTCAGGATCTTTCGTTCGAAGATAAGTAAGAGATTTCCATCTGCATTGGAGATGATGATCCACGTTTCTGATCCGTATGTTAGTACTAGTATGATAGGGGTTTTATATATTATGAATTTGGTTTTCTGACTTAGATATTTGTTTTTTAGGCGATCAACTGTATACATGCTAAAAATATAGGTACACTAGCTTTTGTCCGAAACTTCGTTCGCGAGCACTGTAAAAAAGTATGCCTTAGTGGGTGTCCAGAACGACCTCACCTCACCTCGTCCCGCACATAGTATCGTACCATCGTGTGCGAAACAAATGTTATTATAAAGTTAAATACGCTTGACCATAACGACGCACTGACCCTAGCCTTGCACATAGCTTGCTATAACAGCATCGTACTTTAAAATCGAGCTTAGTATTTTTCGACCATCGCATATAGCGCGTTGTGCAAGATGGATAAAGAAACATTAATAACCTGTGTCTTTGTCTTTGTTGCACCAATGTAAAGCTTTGTACGAGGCAGAGTCCATACTATGGTACAATACTAAGTGCGGTTCAAGGTGCGGTGCTCCGTTAGACACATACCCTTGGGAACTGTCGTCAAATCCAAAAAAAATGTGAATCAGCAATATAAACAACAATTTATTCTATCGATTTATTTTACTGATAACAAATTTTGTGAAATAACATGAGACCGTAACAAAAACGACCTACGCCACTGTTAGGTAGATGTCAAGAGATCAATTAACTTACTTCTGAATATACATCACCTTTTTTGACAATTTTTGTTATTTTGGTTCTTTGTTTCAAAAATATAAATAGTATATTTAATTAGTTATTCGTGACGTTAAATTAGCCATTATTTGTAGCTGTGGCATCTAGGGCTATTTTAACATGGCGTTTTATTTGCAAAAGCGAATGGAAATAATATTTATTTACGGTCATCAAAACAAGTGCGCTCGAGGATCAGCTCAAGTTTTTAATGAAAGGCATCCTGATCGTTTGTAATAAAAAAAATAATAATCCCAAAGTTCTCGACGAAGCTGCACCAGTTCATTTTGCTATCTATCCTACCTATTCCATTCCAAAAGAAACGAAACTTACAAATATTTCTGTTGGTTTCATACACAAAGTGTTAAAATTGCAAAAGATTTTCCGCATAAAAAAAAATTCATCATTACCTTAGTGAAGACGGCTATGATCGCAGAATTGAATGTTGTTAAACAATATCCCAGAAATACAAGAAGACGCAAATTTGCTAAAAAATATTTGTTTCAGTGATGAATCAACATTTTATTTAAATGGCTTTCTAGTCTAGTCTAGTCGTTTGGTGATAGTCTTGGGAGTCGGGTGCTGAGAATTTTTGGGGCGTTGTGATATTAACAAGTGTGCAAATCCTCTACGGTTTTTCTTTCATATCTGGCTGTATTTGGGCCATCTTAATTGGATTTTGAAGGAAAACCATTTAATTTTTAACTTGACCATTCTATCTTACCTTCGTTGTTGATATTTTGGATTTTGGTGTCGAGTTAAAATAAACGCATGCGGGATTTATTTGAGGGAAGCCATTGTTAATTAGCAGGTGCGTTCCATAACCAAACCGGCCACAGGAGTAGTGCATTCGTATACCCAAAGGTTACAAGTGATTTATTTTAGAATATTTAACGACGTGACTTATTTTTGACACCACGATTAAGTTTTGTTTTAATTTATTAATATGGTACATTGTTGAAAACTATTTATTGCATTGGATAATATGCCAAGGCTGAACTTTGATCAAAGTAATCTTCTCAATCGTTCTTTGTGTCCAAGTAAAAAATGTTTTCTTCATACTTATTTGTAAATATCCTACAATATTGATATTTTAAAGGACAGCCATTAAAAAAATTATATAAAAATATTTTTAAATAAATTCGATTGCTTTAACAGTGTAAATCTTTATGTAAATGTTATGTAACTTGGTAAGGTCTGTTACTCTCACTTTTGTTTTGGTTGTTTTTGATTAATTTTTAGCTGTTAATTTTGACTATATTTGTTATAAGTTTATTATTGAACTGTGTACTTCGATTTATTGTTAGCTGTTAATTTTGACTATATTTGTTGTAATTTTATTATTGAGCTGTGTACTTTGATTTATTGTAGGAGTAAAGTATCCAATATATTTTAGCTATAATTTCATTTATT
The DNA here is from genome assembly GCA_950111635.1 of Agelastica alni. Classification (NCBI taxonomy): domain Eukaryota; kingdom Metazoa; phylum Arthropoda; class Insecta; order Coleoptera; family Chrysomelidae; genus Agelastica; species Agelastica alni. The sequence continues at coordinate 20,354,024 of OX467717.1, read as the reverse complement.
TAGTTCACCATAATCTCAGTTGTTTATCGTGTGGCTCTGCTAGTGCCTATAAGACCTAGGGGTTTCCGGCTTGAACCGTCTAAGTCGGTGGCGTGGCTCTCTTTTATATATTTTTTTCTTCTACCCTCTACGGCTGAGCTCGGGCATAATTTGCCAGTAGAGAGACCGCTGGCAGAGTACTCTATAGAGAACGAAAAAGACGTGGCAATGTAGACGAATTACTAGCGAAACTTCGAAACTAGTTCGAGAATAATTTGAAAATAGGTTATATTATTGCCTACAAAATAACGGAGCGCATTTTAAACATTTACTGTAAATACAGAAGCTGTTTGTAATTAACTTCTGTTGACAGTTCGCTATGTTTAATGTTACCTGCAAAATAAATCGATAGAATAAATTGTTATTTAAATGGCTGATTTGCATTTTTTTGGGTTTTCATTTAATGTATCTCAAGATAGGGGTTGTTTTTTGACATTTTAAAGAAAGTGTTGGAGATTTTAAAGGGGTGCCACTTGGAAAGAGCAGAATAACATTTTCAAACCTCCCCCTTGGTTAAAAATTCCACGTGTTTTTTGTTTTTCTTATACATACGCAAAATTAAAAATTATTTGGACTGGCTGGTTTTGATATGAAAGCACCGTATAAATAATTTTTATAAAATCATTTCTATATTTGACATTTCTGTAATAGTTTCTTTTTTAAATTATTGCATCATTATTATAGCAATTGTAGATTATTGTATCAATCAACAGGATTTTGTTATTTATTATATTATTTTGGTTATACATTAATATTGATGGATCATATTATTATCATTTTCTGTTTTGCACCTTCAGTTCTTTAACTTTATCAAGATTTTTTCTTTTTTATCGCATGTTATTTTTGTGACACCAATTTTATATAAAAAACATACTTATCTTAAATACGGATGGCGTTACGAAATTTTTTTACTAAACAAACCCCAATTATTTTTCAGTTTTCTACCGGGGTCACCTTTTTTTTTGAAACACCCCGTATTAGTGTTCTTTTGTAAATGCAGGGAAAAGAAAAACTGTTTAGAATTTACATAATATTAAACCCCTCAATTGGAACTATTAAAACGGGTCTTTAATTACAGCAAACACTCCGGTTTATTAATAATAATTCAACCAGTTAAAATATATATAGACTCGACCGTTGAGACCAAGTGTCGAGGTCTAGTGCAGTGAACTGATGAGTTTCTATCGTTTTTTTTTGTTCAGTTTGCATTTTTTTCGTAATTGCACGGAAAGAGTAAAACTGGATATCCCGTTCTCCATATAAGGTATGCCAGTCAGCATTGTGTCATGACACGGTGTGTCTAGTCGAGTCAGGTTAGTTGTTTCTCTCGCTGGTAACGTCTAAACGAAAATAGAAGTAGGTAGATATATACAGTATATACACACAACTATTACCTACACAGGTGACTGGTGCATTCTTAGAATCAATCTAAATACATCGATGCAATCGCTCTGTTCTCGGTACTCGATGAGTACCGGCGTTTCGGTACTGAATTTGCTACGTAGGCAACCAATATCTCAAATATCCGTGATGTTAGTTGCCTAAAAACGCTTTCCTTCCAGTACAAACAACAGCAAAAAATTTACAAACTATGGAATACATGGAATCTTCCGGTATTTATAAAAAACATTTTTGCTGTTAAAAAAATAATATGCAAACAAAATATTAGACTTATTAAATTAACAAAAAGTTGTTTTTCTTTCTTAAATTGTAGCTTACATCAGATACAGTATTTGTTTAAGGAAAACAACAACACCGCTTGTATTTCTTCTTCTTCGTTTTTGTAAGGAATCTGCCTTGTTCTCTAATTTCTTAGAGTTGTAGCTGGGATGATAAATTCCAGCTTCCATACCAACGTATGGGTGGACGTCTAGGTGGTCTGCTGGACCTTGGGAGACTATCCCTTGCAATCTTCGGCAATCTGTGGTCGTCCTTTCGTTCCACATTATCTCTCCATTCGCGACGTCTGTTTCGGGACCATATAACTATGTGTATAACTATGTATGTGTAGCCTGCTATGGATATTAGAGACCTCATCTCTGCTGTATGGATAATCCTTTTTGTTGTGGAGTTTTCGGCTCTTGTTTCTACAGCGTAGGTCATAACAGGTCTTGTTGTTTTTGATATTGAAAATTTTGTTTAATAAATTTTTGATTTTTTGAAGTGAAACTTCTTTAGAATCGATGGTATTTGAAACTCGATGAAACGAAAAAGCGACACTAAAAAAGAGACACACAAATCTATAGGATTAAGCCTGCGAAAGAATGAGATAGAATACATTATACGGCGTTTCGTAGCCTTCCCACTCTTGTCTAATAAGCATTGTAGATATGTGTGCGCCTGTAGGTATATTGCCGAGCCAAACCGAGAGAGCACTTCTATCGAAGTTTAGTATTCTGAAATTTCACTTCTACTTCGTATGAAGTGTACACACATTTTTTTTTGTATTATGTTTTGAGTTTAAACAGGAGATAAAAGATGGTAAAATAAGTTTGGTTGTGTGTATTTATATTACATGCTAGCATTAAAAATAAAAAAAAGTACGAGATACAGGGCGATATAGATGAAATAAAATTTTGTTTTTAAAAAGATTTTTTCGTGCATGTAAAACATTTAGTATTACCTTTGTTCCAAGTAATTTCTTGTTCAGCAATGATAGTGTCGTCATCTGACCATAATATCTCCTCCGTAGAAGCAGCAAGACTTTCACATTCCGAAAACATATCAAAATCCATACTTCTTCGGAAATGTATTTGATCAAAGTCGATGCTTTTGCGAATCTCCATATTTCTGAAATAAAAAATGTATCTTATTCCAAAGTAAAAATGTTGCAATCGCTAAAAATTTTTAATACAAAGGGAACAAGGAAAGTTTGGCAATTCTATTTATTTAAAATAAAAATTGAATACTTTGGACACATAATAAGGAATAGCCAAAGATATGGAATCTTACAGTTGATTTTACAGGGAAAGATAAACGGTAAGCGGGGTCCTGGAAGACGAAGAATTTCGTGGCTAAAAAATCTAAGCACATGGTTCAACACAACGACTGTGGGTCTGTTCAGAGCAGCTGCGAACAAGATACAGATTGCTATGATGGTCGCCAACATCCGAAACGGATAGGCATTGTAAGAAGAAGAAGATTTATTTAATGTTTTCAAGGTAATTTTCACCATAAGCAATACATCTCTCCATCCTCTGAAACCAATCCTTAAACCACATCTGCCACGTCTCGCAAAGAGTCTGGCGCACTCGTTGTCCCAAGTCCTTAAAAGTTTCTCATCACTTGAAAACCGTTTCCCTTTCTGCTTTATTTTCACATGGGGAAACAATGCATGTAGTGATCAAATACTCGGTGCAGGCTTTCGCGCGGTGAGCTAAAGCGTTGTCATGATAGGAGAACCAAGTGTCCATTCTTGAATTTGGTCGGAAGTTCTTCAGAGAGTGGATGACTTTAGGAAGGCACTGCGCAGTATACCACTTAACTGTAACTGTCTTTTGTGTGTCCAAAACGACACTCTCCACAATTCCAGTAGGGATTTTTTGACTGCTAGGGGCGTATCCTCGTCATGAAAGACCCAAACTTTGTTTTGAGACTTGGTCGGCACATCATAATAATAGTATATCATCTCCTGTGTCTCCCTACTCTGCGGCACCCATCAGTAACGTTTTCCTCCGTAACGGACGTTAGTGGCCACCCCGTCCTCCAGCCCTTTGGAATTCTTTTGACCACCTGAATGTAGTCGTACAATATGGACAACCCTTATCTAGTGCAAGAGTCATTTCTTCTAAACACTGGTCATGTTTAAACCACGAGCGAAGTTATACCTCAAAACCACCCTAATATCATTCCGTGACCAAGATGCCATAGCACGCAAGTATGAACACGTCCCAACATGCACCAACACTCAGACTCCTGCGCCACATGGTTGCGTTATATTGCAAAACTTTCCAATATCTTTTTTCTTCTTCTTCTCTAGTATGCTACAACTCCCATGTATTTGTTACTCCATATCATGTTATTTAGGCTTGCTGCTGTTCTTGTTGCCGTTACTGCTTGACTTCTTTTCACCGCCTCGATGTCTCCATAGAGATATTTTTATCTCAAGGTATTTGAATTTCATTTCTTGTTGTATGATAATATTGTTTATGGCTAGTTTGCATCTAATCGGTACCTTTGAGGTCATGCATTTTATTTTCGTGGTTGATATTGTCATTCTAAGTTATTTTGATAAATAAGTCTCTGTAAATCGTCCACGTTTTCCGTTATCAGCACTGCGTCATCGGAATAACAAAGTATCCTCATTTCCTTGCCTCCCATTCTCTATCTCTTCAGTTTCCTTACCAGATTTATCACCTCATCCATCACGATGTTAAACAGCAGTGGACTAAGGAAATCTTATACCGATATTGGTTTCTGTTCGGTTAGTTATCCGTCTATTTTGGCCCGAATTGTGTTTTCTGCGTATGTATTTTCTAGGCCTATGACAGAGTGGTGAGGGGTGAATTGTGGTCGACATTGTCTATGTATGGGGTGAGACAGGGATGTGTGGCTTCGCCATGGTTGTTTAACTTATACATAGACGATTGTTTAAAAGATTTAAAAGGAGTGCGTATGGACTGAAAATGAATGATTTGATCGTCAAATGCCTTCTTTACGCCGATGATTAAGTCATATTAGCGTCATCTAGAGAGGTGTTGCAAGCGATGGTTAATGTTATGCATGATGCCCTGAAAATCAAAGAGATGAAATTAATAGTAAGCAAAACGAAAGTAATGGTTTTTGAAAGAGAAGAAAGCATGACAAACTATGAAGTTCCGATTAAGGAAGAAAAAATGGAACAAGTAAATGAGTTTGTATACTTGGGTCCAAAGTTTACGAGAGATGAAAAGTATGACAGTGACATTGAGCGAAGGGTATTGGCAGGAAAAGAATCTATTAGCTTCTCAAAGTCCGTTTTAAATGCAGATTTATTTTCAATGGCTAGGATAGCGAGGCCAAATAGACGTTCCTGACTTATTGTTGAACGCAGATAGGTTTTAATTATTTTCAGTTTTCTTAAGCTTCGCTCACAGCTTACATATGTCGTAGGTATGGTGCAGTATCTTTTTAAAGCTATACTAATATTAGGAAACGCTTCTTGCAAGTAATGTTTGCACAAATGTTGTAACAGGTCGAATGCATTTAATTTTGGTTACTAGCTCTTTGAATACGGCAAGTTTCTGGCAAAAATCAACTGCAAGTATTTTGAGAGAGAGAGAAAGAGAAAAGCAACATTTTGCGCTCTCTACCCTTTTTTAATTAGTGTTAAAATTTTGTCAAACACTACTTTTGTATCCTTGAAAAAATGCTTCGTTCGTTCGACCGTTCGGGTTTATTAGGCTCAACTCGTGTAATATAGACTTGGGATACGTTTATAAAGCCACTTAGGATGTGTGTTCATAAACCAACTGGGCGTTTTAAAATCAAATGAATAATCAATAGAACAGCGGGCGCTGGATGCTGGGCGTCTAGTGAAACATGATATTATGATTGTTCTCTTATATCTGTGTTTCTTACTCTGTCTCTTCTTGTTTTCTCACTATTGTTCTTAGTATTTTTATTTCGGCCACGTCATGATCGGTCTGATACAAGTCTTGTAGATTCTAATTTTGCTATCTTTGCGCATGTACGGATTTGACCAGACTATATCTCGTAGGCATCCTGATGGTGATTAAAGAATCCTATGACACGGGAATATGCAACAAGCTTGTCAATGCCCCTCCTGGATCAAAGACCTTCTGGTCTTTGGCTAAAGCCATAAATAAGAATTTCACAACTTCTTCTTTACCACCACTCGAGAGGTCCGACGGCACGACAGCCGTATCTTCCAAAGAAAAAGCGGATCTGCTGGCCGAAATGTTCAGCTCTAACTCAACCCTCGATACCAATGGAAAACAACCCCTAACGATACCTACAATAAACGCATCAATGCCTGAGGTTACTATCCGCCATCGCACTTTCAGGAAAATCCTACGAAATCTTGACTCTAATAAGGCAGTAGGACCAGATGGAATTCCGACAATTGTCCTGAAGACCTGTGCTCAAGAGCTCACCCCAGTTCTCTGTAGACTCTTCAAGTTATCATACAGCATAGAAGTATTTCCGTCCATGTGAAAAAAGCTAAAGTCCAACCGATTCCGAAAAAAGGAAAGAAGACTATTCCTGCAAATTATCGCCCTATTGCATTGCTCTCAGTCATATCCAAAGTTATGGAAAAAGCGATTAACACAGAACTTATCTGGAGAAATTTGAGATAATCCATGACAGACAATATGGATTTCGACAACTTCGGTCTACTGGAGATTTGCTGGCTTATGTCACTCAGCTCTGGACAAACACTTTTAAAAAGTTTGGTGAATCCCGTGCAATAGCCTTGGATATATCTAAAGCCTTTGACCGCGTTTGGCACCAGGCATTGTTAAGTAAATTATCTGCCTACGGTCTCCCAACCAAACTGCGCCAATGGCTCTTGAGCTTCATGCAAGATCGCTCCTTACATGTGGCAGTTTAAAACTAATGCCGGGGTCCCCCAGGGTTCCATCCTGTCCCCCACCTTATTTCTTTTATACATCAACGACCTTTTGAAAACCACCACGAACCCCATTTACAGTTTCGCAGACGATAGCACACTTGTCTCAACTTTCACATCCTATCGATCACTTTCGGTGAATGATACAAATAGACTCAGGCAGGAACAGGTTGATTCCATCAATAGAGATCTTAAAGCAATCGTCGAGTGGGGAACCAACAATCTTGTTCAGTTCAACGCCCAAAAAACCCAAAGTGCCACGTTTTCCAAGAAAGTGAATTCCTCAAATCATCCCATCACAATGTCCGGAAATACCTTTGAACCAAGTCCTTCCATCTCGATTTTGAGAGTCACGGTGTCCAATAATATGTCTTGTCATGACCATGTTGCTAACATCGCAAAGTCGGTAAGCCAGAGGCTAGTTTTTCTGTGGAAAGCCAGAAAGTTTTTTACTCCTGATCAACTGTTGATGACGTACAAGGCTTAAATCCGACCTTAACTGGAGTATTGCTCGCACATTTGGGGTTCAGCACCAAGGCATTCTCTTCGTCTTCTAGATTCCATTCAGAAAAGAGCCATTCGCTTGATAAAAATCTCAACTCTCACAGATACCCTTCACCCTCTAGAACATAGAAGAAGAGTTGCAGACCAGTCATTGCTCTACAGATATTTCCATGGTAGATGCTCCAGAGAAATAAAAACTCTTGTACCACCATTGGCCACATTCAGCCGAAGAACTCGGCACGCTGATCAGTCTCACCCATTTACTCTCAAGATTGACCCTACAAGGAAAATCTTCATCAAGAATCCTTCTTTTACAGGGCTGCTACGGAATGGAATGAGCTTCCAAAATCAGTTTTTCCAGAGAACTATGACCTGCAACTTTTTAAAAAGCGTGTCCACAATCATTTCCTTTTTATAATCCCTTCCCCTTCTAATAGTCGCAGTGCGAGCCGTCCGCGGCCCACATGATAGGTCTACCCTTTTTGCGACTATTTTCATAAAAAAAAAACACTTTTTTATTTTTAAGTAGGTACCTAAATCAAAAATACCACACATGGACTACTTAAAAAAATGTATCCCTATTGGAGCAGAACCATCCAGATGGTGCACCCTTCGTATATTAGTGTTACCTTTTTCTGACGCGTGTTCTAAAAAAAAAGCTGCAGAACGTGCGCGAGGAAGATATCGTGTTAAAATTCAGATACAAAATATGCGATTGTATCTCAACGAACGGAGATGGCTGAAAAGTGTGTCCAAGAAAAATAGTACGTATTTAGAAATACAGTTTTTGTTTATTTGATCGTTTGATTTCCTATTGTAATCAGCTCTCGGATATTATTCATTGACGCGGCATATCTCTAGATGCGGGAGCGCAGTGTCTCTCCTCCAATAATAAACATAAGCTGCAAGAAAACCGATAAAGTAAACCGGATGAGACGGAGATAAAGGTAGAAAACATCTGCGGGGGTGCAATCACCTCGACTGGGAAGATGATGTCAAACTCCCTTTGGATTTATCCCGTGACCAAATTCAGTGACGTGGAATCTTTTTTTTCGTGTTAAAGTTGAAGGTATTATTAAAAAGCTCACTTATTTTAGTTTAATATTGCTTCCCTTTCTTAAGCTTATTCTTGTCGACTTCTAGACGTTTCGGGAATAAATGGGAAAGAACGAGTCGAAGTTGTTTAACAAATAGCATTCGTAATATAAAAAAATTATAAATATTATAAATAAAAATAGTTAACTATTGAAGTGCATTAAACAATTAATAAATTATACATAAAGTTCTCGTTGGTACGAATTTTCAAAATTCAAGTGAAAACTTTTCCCGAAAAAAATTTGGAAATCAAATCGTGACAAATCTATGATATAAGCAAGCTGCTATCATTTTGCTAGTGAGGGCATAAAATTCTATACGTACACATGTGTCAACATTTGTTGGCATTTACGTAGTTTTTTATTAGCTTTTAAATTGACGCCAACAGTTATACAAAGTGTCTTTCTTTTTATTACGTTAAGTAAGATCCCAGGACGTCAGCTATCACTCTGACATAGGCTTTTCTGTCCTGTTTTAGCTGGAATAATTCATTCACTCCAAGACGTCTGCCTCCTACCCACACCGCGACTACTCCCGTCGTCGGGAGTCCCAGAAATAAACCACAGATCGGATGGTATAAGAGATGTGGGGTTGGATGGGCAGGCGAAAAGTTTGATGGTATCATGTGGAGTTCCACCACCTATTTCGCCACCTTATGGATTACATTTTGTTTTCGCGTGTTGGGTCCATTCTCTACTCATGTATACGTTGAGGTTATTCGATCAACCGGACCGTAGCTGCGCAAGGGTTGTTTGGGAGCTGCGTGGAAGTTTCTGCTCTTTTTGGGATGTGTCAGGTGGGGGTGTATTTAGGACTTTGTTGTTTATATTGCCTTACTGCATTTTCCACGGTTCTGGTATGGAGTTCTTTGTGTATTGCTTTACTCCTTTTACTCCTGATCAACTGTTGACGACGTACAAGGCTCAAATCCGACCTCTACTGGAGTATTGCTCGCACATTTGGGGTTCAGCACCAAGACATTCTCTTCGTCTTCTAGATTCCATTCAGAAAAGAGCCATTCGTTTGATAAACAGCTCAACTCTCACAGATACCCTTCACCCTCTAGAATATAGAAGAAGAGTTGCAGACCAGTCATTGCTCTACAGATATTTCCATGGCAGATGCTCCAGAGAAATAAAAACTCTTGTACCACCATTGGCCACATTCGGCCGAAGAACCCGGCACGCTGATCAGTCTCACCCATTTACTCTCAAGATTGACACTACAAGGACCAATCTTCATCAAGAATCCTTCTTCTACAGGGCTGCTACGGAATGGAATAAACTTCCAAAATCAGTTTTTCCAGAGAACTATGACCTGCAACTTTTTAAAAAGCGTGTCCACAATCATTTCCTTTCTATAATCCCTTCCCCTTCTAATAGTCTCAGTGCGGGCCGTCTGCGGCCCACACGATAGGTCTACCCTTTTTGCGACTGTTTTCATAAAAAAAAAGCCATGGACACACAAATAGTAAGAAACAGTTTGAGTTCCTCTGTTATGTTTGGCAACGATTCAATAATAAACTTCAGCATTTGTAGTGATGTCCATGAGTCTGGATCATCAATTGTTATGCAAGAAGCCTTCAGATGCCTTCTGAGCCTTTTCACTTCTGGCAACATTTCTTCTTCCTCTAAATCATTGAGAGTAGCTGTGAACTGAACTGAACTATTAGTTATTATCGTTTTATCATTTGATCTTACAAGTACATAACAGCAAAGTGTTCATATACATTGTTCATCGATGTTAGTTTTTTTTCCAGTTCTACATAAAAGTTGTCAATACACATACATAGAACGCTTCAATTCTTGCTGTGGAGTCAAACCTGCATCCTGAGCTTTTTCTCCTGGCATCATCTTTTTGACTCTCTTGTGATTTCAGCTTTCGACGGCAATGTCCATTTCAGCACTGGTGGTGGTCGCATATTCTTAGGCTTTATTCACTAGTTCTTCCCGACTCTCTTCTAAAAATGTTTTTAAGGTTCTCAGCAGACAGAACAATGTTTCTGTTAACCTCAGCTCAGTTTTCAAATAACCATGCAAAATAAAAATAATCACGATTAAACAAAATGTAAAAGTCTGAAGTATGGAGGCCTTCGCCGTTATGGAGCCTATTTTTTTTTCGTTTTTTAAATATATTTGTATGTTTTGGCCATTTGGGGGCCTATGATGGTGATCGCAAACATCCATTAGTGGATATGCAGCAGAAGAAGAAGAAGATGGTGCGGGGCCTGGGTCGGACCGCCCCTCCCGCCCCCCTCTCGGTACGCCTCTGGTAACGCTACTGATTCGGGATTTAAAAGGCGTGAAATACCTTAAGGGAGCCGTAGGGCCGAAAGTAACGTCAAAGAAGAATATAAGAAGGCGCTTCTTGGGGCGAACTAAGAAAGACAACTAAGGAATTTTTGTAATTAAATTGTCCCGAGCAGATTGCTATTGCAAAGAGGAATAAGAAACGAAAGGAAGGTCGAGGTACAAGAGAAGCGTTCCCTTAATTTACTTTTAATATCCTGGCGTGTTCTTGCACAAGAGCCATCTGATAACTTAATTTCGATAATAAAGTTTATTTTCTGAGATTACCACGAAGTGTTTACTCGACTTGCAGACTGAGGATATTATCTTTGCGACTTATTAGGTAATATTTGCATATCTGTCAAGCAATAACAATTTATTCTTAAATAAGATCGCGAGATTTCACAATAAATTGATGGCCTCATGCAGTGCGCAGTGGCGACATCTATTTTAATTTCGGTAGCATTTCATTAAAAGACGTCTGCTTGGTAATAAATCATGTAAAATATTTTAAAACAGCATTCTTGTAGACACAATCAATGTTAAACCATTATTCACAGGATAAATACAGCAGCAACCAAGAAACAAATGTGGCTCTTGCTTGGAACCGAACGAAGTTCAAATTAAACTTCTTGTAGTATTACCAACGGGATTATTCATGAATGTCGACTTGACACTTTTAGGCATTAATGGAGTATTATTTTTGCATATTTTTGCCACGTCTTTTTTTCGTTCTCTAAAGAGTACTCTGCCAGCGGTCTCTCTACTGGCAAATTATGCCCGAGCTCAGCCGTAGAGGATACAAGAAAAAAAATAAAAATATAAAAGTGAGCCGCGCCACCGACTTAGACGGTTCAAGCCGGAAACCCCTTGGTCTTATAGGCACTAGCAGAGCCACACGATAAACAACTAAGATTATGGTGAACCAAATAAATAAAATTATAGCAAAAATATATTGGATGCTTTACTCACACAATAAATTAAAATACACAGCTCAATAACAAAATTATAACAAATATAATCAAAATTAACAGCCAACAATAAATCGAAACTTAAAAATTTACAAATTTATAAGACAACAATAAATCAAAAATCCAAAGTTTACGATTCCATAAAATAATTAAAACAAAGGTAAGAATAACAAACCTTATCAGGTTACCAAAAAAAACGTATACAAGTCAACTTTTTAACAATACTTCATCAACGTTCACGTACGGCTGCTAATTTACTTACGTTTTTTTTCCATTTACATAAAAATTTACACTGTTAAAACAATCGAGCTTATTTAAAAATATTTCTTTTTACGATGGCTGTCCTTCAACATAGCAATATTGTAGGATATTTACAAATAAGTATGAAGAAAACATTTTTACTTGGACACAAAGAACTATTGAGAATATTACTTTAATCAAAGTTCAGCCTTGGCATATTATCCAATGCAATAAATAGTTTTCAACAGTGTACCATATTAATAAATTAAAACAAAACTTAATCGTGGTGTCAAAAACAAATCACGTCGTTTAAATATTCTAAAATAAATCACTTGTAACCTTTGGGAATACGAATTCACTAATCCTGTGGCCTACTCCTGTGGCCGGTTTGATTATGGGACTGCACCTGCTACTTAACAATGGCTTCCCTCCATCAGATCCCGCATGCGGATATTTTAACTCGACACCAAAATCCAAAATATCAACAACAAAGGTAAGATAGAATGGTCAAGTTAAAAATTAAATGGTTTTTCTTTAAAATCCAATTAAGATGGCCCAAATACAGCCAGATATGAAAGAAAAAACCGTAGAGGTTCTACTCACGTGTTAATATCAAATCGTTCCAAAAACTCTCACCACCACCCGACTTCGACGACTGACACCAAACGACTCCGAACTACTGACTCCCAGGCCGGATATCAAGAAATGACACGGGACACGCGTCAGCCAACAATCTTCGCAAATCTATGTTCCAAACTCATAATCGCACTCGTCCGTGTTGATAGCCAGATCCACACAGAAATGCAAACCAAACAATAATATAGCTGACAACACACGACAATCGAGGCCAAAAATCAAAGCAAAAATCTAATAACATAAACCCCCACTCCATCTCCATCGATTAACAAAAATGTCACAGCCATTTATAATTGAATCCTATCACTACAAGGTATGCAACACTATTTACAACGAGTGATATATTTAAATTACAACGAAATACGGTAAGCGAAACTATTTACGAGTACCTGAGGAATACAAAAACTATCAGAGACCCAATTAATAATGGAACTGTAGAAGGGAAAAAATAGGCACGTGACATTTTAACCTTAAAATTTTTTAACGTTCACACCTTTTGACTGCAACGGGGGCAATGAGCACCGTCCCCACAGAGGGACTACAAAATAGCCCTCAACGTACCACCTTTGGATCTCCCGATCAAAGATAGGGCTAGAAACACTGCATACAGACTAAAGTGTCACGGTGGGTGGAGGAGCAACCTAGATCGAGGCCCTCCACAAACACCCTTCCACAATAAAATCGAACAAGATTCCGAAAAAAACCTTGATGAGAAAAAACTATAAAACAAAAATAACAACCAGAGAAGACTGAAAGGAAAAAGTAAAACGATGATATACTGACGGATCAGGGTACCAGGGATGCTCCGGGGCAGGTGTGTTTGGAGCATCCTGCAATCACAGGGAAAGCATACCGCTGGAGAAACACTCCTCGGTCTTCCAGGCCGAGGTGTATGCCATACTTAGGTGTTCCTCTCACCTGACAGAAAACAGAGTGACCAACAGTAAGATTATTATTCTCACTGACAGTTGCATGGCCATTAGGACCCTCGTGAGTTGCACCACAACATTTATGAATACTTGGGTTCAAAGTTTACGAGAGATGGAAAGTATGATAGTGACATTGAGCGAAGGGTGTTGGCTGAAAACAAATAAATGGGGCACTGCATAGCTTTATAAATAGCCAGAAAGTGTCAAAAAGGCACGTCTGGCTGTGCATAAAAAAGTGTTGGTTCCTACACTTATGTATGGTAGTGAATGTTGGGTTTTGCAGAAGAAGCAGGAAAATAGGATTAATGCTGCGGAGATGAGTAGTCTGAGAAGTATAGCCGGAGTGACTCGGTTAGATAAAGTAAAAAATAGTAAAATAAGAGAACGCTATGGTGTAAAAGAAGATGGGGTTACAAAGATAGATAAAGTAATGCTTAGATGGTTTGTACACGTTAAAAGGATGGATGAAGGAAGATTGACGAAACAAATTTATAAGGCGAGTGTGAATGGTCGACTTTGGCGAAGATATCTCGATGAGATCAACATTGTTTTGAAGAAGGGCCACGTCAAGAGTAGGAAGAAAGTGGTCTCTGCCTACCCCTACGGGAAAAAGGCGTCACTATATATATATATATATATATATATATATATGTATTTAAATTTACTAGAAATTATTTTTATATCATGGGCAACAAAACCACTGTCGACAAGTGTAATCTTTTAATAGTTTTGCAATCTTTCGTTCGTGCAGTTTAAAATCTATTTTTATTTATTGTTTTATATTCTTTATTATCTTCTCTATTTTCTATCTCACTTCCTGATTGTATTAATAATTAAAAAACTACCAAATAATGGCAAGAATAAATTACTGCTGCTCTTTTTACACTTGTATCTTTTATCTTTCTTCTGAATTTTTTATTAATTATTACGCAGTCAATTATGGACTTTTTGCCTCTAATTTTTACTTCTCTCGTGTACTTGTGGATGTCTTTATGTGCAAAGACGCTGCAAGTGATTATTAGATTGTATGTCGTACAAAAAAATCCATCTTAATTTCGAGATATCGCGATATATTTTTAAAGAAGCGTGGTTACAGCGTTTTTAGGTTTTAAAGAATTTAACAAATCTTTGAAATAAGAGAATTAACAATGCGTTGTTTACTATAAAAATAAATTATTTGGTGGATCAACAAAGAACTAAATGTTTATCTACATGCCCCTTTAGGGCGATAATAATACGGTTACATTTTTAAAGTAATGGTACATGTCATATTTCTGTTTTAGTGATGTATTTATTTACGCAACGCTTTTGATTAAAGTCGACCGCATCAAAGTCTTGAATATGAATATATGTAGTACTCGGAGATTTCTAATATGGGTTTTCTAATTACATTGACGGATATCAAAGGCCCTTCATTATGTTACCACCCTTTGAAATGCACGATTAAAGGACCCATTTAGACACAGCACAAACTTCAATACGCAAAAATAATTATGGGTAATTATGGGTAAATAATTACAAGTTTGGTTTACTTTGTGTCAAACAAATGAATGGGGCACTGCATAGCTTTATGAACAGCCAGAAAGTGTCAAAAAAGGCACGTCTGGCTGTGCATAGAGGTGTGTTGGTTCCTACACTTATGTATGATATTGAATGTTGGGTTTGGCAGAAGAAGCATGAAAAAAGGATTAATGCTGCTGAGATGAGTAGTCTGAGAAGTATAGCCGAAGGGACTCGGTTGGATAAAGTAAAAAATAGTAAGATAAGAGAACGCTGCGGTGTAAAAGAAGATGTGGTTACAAAGATTGATAAAGGAATGCTTTGATAGTTTGGACACGTAGAGATAATAGAAGAACAAAAATAAGTATCTACCACACTATTATCAGACCCATCATGACATATGCGTGCGAAACGTGGACCATGACAAAACAAAATGAAAACCGACTAAGAATAGCAGAAAGAAAAATATTTAGTATATATGGGCCAGTGAAGAACCAAATCTCAGAACATTACCAGATCAGAAACAACAACAAAATGGTTAAAACTAAAAGACTAAGATGGGCCGGAGAAATACTCCAAAAGATGCCTCAATTATACAGTTGTCTTTATTAAAAAAAAAAAATGATCGCGATCCATCAAGAATTACTAGGTCAAAAATGATTTTTACTGAACCCCTGCAGACACAATTACGGAGCATTTTTTAAGACTGATTCGAGTGCCCTCGTACCAAATAAACACTTTTACATGGATACTATGAATTGTTGAATGAATCGTAATTTCATTTATAAAAATCAAAAATAGCACTGAAGCTATTCCAAAAATTTTAGCACGTGTGATGATGCCAATAGAAGTTGCGAAAGGGATTCATTGCATTCTCGAATAAGGCTAATTAGGTGCTATTCAATGAAAACCATAACTGGTATTACCAAGTTCAAGGCCAGTTGCATGTAACTGGCTTTGAGTTTTGTTATTTCGCGGTATGGACATATAAAGGTATAAAAATTGTACAAATTTATCGTAATAATACATTTTGGCAAATAAGATGAAATCAAAATTAATAGATTTTTTTATGAAATATTTGCTGCCTGAAATAGTTGACAGTAGAGAAATATGGAAATAAGAGATTGATATAAATTATTTCTGTACAATTAGATTGTTAGGTGTATATTTTGTTTTCAAACATATCCTGTGAGTTTTCGAGTTTTCAAGTTCACTGAGCATACTGAATATTACCGAATACCTTGAAAAATGTCATTCATTCATACCTATCGAAGAAGAATATTTCTAAATGTTTTGTTAAGTATCAAAATGTTCAATAGAGTTTTTCCATAAACAGCATTTTTGCAGCGTTTCTTTTACTGTGTGTATCTATTTTTTTCTTAACTACCTACCCCTATCCATATTCATCATACGCGAAATATTCATTACGATGAAAAGGATACTCATTTTATTTTTAATATCCTTAAGGACATTTTTTGATAATGCAGAAGGAGGCAACAGTGAGTTGGAGTGAGACGCATTGGTCTCCGCCCCTTTCGCTAGGGATCTTTACTTCCCGCTTTACACCGCAAATTTACTCTGACTTGTTTTGTAAAGGTTAACCCCTTATTAATAAAAAAAAATTATATTGATAAAATTTGAATTAAAGTAAAATAAAAGTTTTACGTTCGGCGAAGTTTTGGTTCTTTTTTGCATTATTGTGAAATACCGCCACTGAGGAGAACCATTAGAGCAGAAGAGATTTATTTTCCCGGTTTTCGGAATACGATGAATACTCATGAAGTGATTACAATAGAGGAAGTCGAACATAAAAATAAAATAGGGTTTCTAAAATTGTATTTCCGTAACCCAATAACTGTCAGTCGACTAGACCGTTAACAGCAAACTCTGACAAACTTGTAATGATCCTCGTACTGATAGAAATCTACGACAAAATAACGAAATCATTCCAAAAAATTACTAATAAGTACACTGTTTATTTGGGCATAAATTAGAATTCATCACAGAAAAGGGATGGTCTTCCAGCATAACTGCCTGATTTCACAGCTTTGAATTATTTCTTGTATAGATTTGTAGAAAATGTTGGATAAAATAGGGGACATAAGTAGAGGATATTTATAGTATGTATTAAATGAATTTCGAAAAAGCATCTATACATAATAATATATGCTTCATAGATTTCGAAAAGGCCTTTGATCGAGTCAAACACGTGTCACGTGCCTATTTTTTCCCTTCTACAGTTCCATTATTAATTGGGTCTCTGATAGTTTTGTATTCCTCAGGTACTCGTAAATAGTTTCGCTTACCGTATTTTGTTGTAATTTAAATATATCATTCGTTGTAAATAGTGTTGCATACCTTGTAAAGATAGGATTCGATTATTAATGGCTGTGACATTTTTTTTAATCGATGGAGATTGAGTGGGGGTTTTTGTTATTAGATTTTGCTTTGATTTTGGCCTCGATTGTTGTGTCTTGTCAGTTATATTATTGTTTGGTTTGCATTTCTGTGTGGATGGGGCTGGCTATCAACACGGACGAGTGCGATTCTAAGTGAGGAACATAGATTTGCGAAGATTGTGGGTTGACACGTGTTCCGTGTCATTTCTTGATATCCGGCCTGGGAGTGAGTCGTTTGGTGTCAGTCGTTTGGTGGCAGTCTTGGAAGTCGTGTGGTGGTGAGAATTTTTGGGACGATTTGATATTAACACGTGTGCAAAACCTCTACGGTTTTACTTTCATATCTGGCTGTATTTGGGCCATCTTAATTGGATTTGAAGTAAAACCAATTAATTTTTAACTTGACCATTCTATCTTACTTTCGTTGTTGATATTTTGGATTTTGGTGTCGAGTTAAAATAACCGCATGCGGGATTTATTTGAGGGAAGCCATTGTTAAGTAGCAGGTGCCGTTCCATTATGAGAAAAATAGAAGCATTCGAGATGTGGCTATACAGGAGAATACTGAGAATATCTTATATAGACAGAATTACAAACGAAGAAGTACTAAAAAGACTCTCAAAAGAAACAGAAATTAATAACGAAATAAAAATCAGAAAATTACAATATCTGGGCCACACTATGAGAGGAGAGAGATACCGAATGCTACAAGTGGTGATGCAGGGAAAGATTGCAGGGAAGCGCAGCGTGGGAAGAAGACGAATGTCGTGGCTCCGCAACCTGAGAGAATGGTTTAACTGTTCATCAAATCATCTTTTCAGATCAGCAGTCAACAAAATGCAAATAATCATGATGATCGCCAACCTTCGACGGAAGACGGCACCATAAGAAGAAGAAGCCGTTCCATATTTAAACCGGTCACAGGAGTAGTGAATTCGTATACCCAAAGGTTACAAGTGTTTTATTTTTAAATATTTAACGACGTGACTTATTATTTTTTGTGACGCCACGATTAAGTTTTGTTTTAGTTTATTAATATAGTTCATTGTTGGAAACTTTTTATTGCATTAAATATATGCCAAAACTGAGTACTTTGATATATTGTTGGCTGTTGATTTTGATTATATTTGTTATAAGTTTATTATTTAACTGAGTACTTCGATTTATTGTTGGCTGTTGATTTTGACTATATTTGTTATAATGTTATTATTGAACTGAGTACCTTGATTTATTGTTAGCTGTTGATTTTGATTATATTTGTTATAAGTTTATTATTGAACCGGGTACTTTGATTTATTGTTGACTGTTGATTTTGACTATATTTGTTATAATGTTGCTATTGAGCTGTGTACTTTGATTTATTGTGTGAGTAAAGTATCCAATATATTTTTGCTATAATTTTATTTATTTGGTTCACCATAATCTTAGTTGTTTATCGTGTGGCTCTGCTAGTGCCTATAAGACCTAGGGGTTTCCGGCTTGAACCGTCTAAGTCGGTGGCGCGGCTCACTTTTATTTTCTTTTTTTTTTCTTCTACCCTCTACGGCTGAGCTCGGGCATAATTTGCCAGTAGAGAGACCGCTGGCAGAGTACTCAATAGAGAACGAAAAAGACGTAGCACACGATCTGCTTTTTCGATAGCTGGGCTGGACATTTATGACCTCAGACTTTTAAAATACTTTTATTACAATTAAGTAGCTAGTATTAAATTAGACAATACAAACACCGAAGAAATTCCAACTAAACGGGAAATGCGACAAGGATGTGTTCTTTTACCAACTCTATTCAATCTTTATTCTGAGAAAATATTTCAAGAATCCATAAATGACAGAAATGAGGGAGTAAGGATCGGAGGCGAAACTATCAACAACATAAGATTCGCTGATGATACCGCTATGGAAGATCTCCAAATGCTTTTAAATGTGATTAATGAATATAGTACGCGAAAGGGACTCGAAATAAATATTAACAAAACCGAATGGATGGCAGCAGGCAACATAAAGGTGGAATCCGCTCAACTAATACTTAATGTAGAACCAGCAAAACACGAGCAAAACACTCTCGGGAGTTGGTTAAACACAACATGTAGTTTGGATGAGGAGATACTTACTCGCATTAAAATAGCTCGTAAGACATTTATATCTTAGAAATCGATCCTAAGTAACCGAAATATTTTATTACATCTGCGTAAAATAGTCAAAAAATGTTACGTTTAGTTAGTTCTACTGTATGTATCTGAAACTTGGACACTAAAAATCTCCATCATGAACAAATTAGAGGCATTTGAGTGGTGGTGTATACTGCCTAATGTTAGTGAACACCGAACGAGAATTGCTGAACGTAATGAAAATAAGAAAAAGCGAATATTTTAGGTATATCGTCAGAGGACCCAAATACCAATTACTTTGTTATATCATTAGGGGCAATGTTAAAGGGAAGAGGTGGATAGGACGCAAGAAGTTATCAACGTCTGAATACAGACAGGGCTCCGAAAGAAAAAACTATTCATGCGAATTATCGCCCTATTGCATTGCTCTCAGTTAAAGTTATGGAAAAAGCGATTAACATATAACTCATCAAATATCTGGAGAAATTTGAGATAATTTATGACAGACAATATGGATTTCGACAACTTCGGTCTACTGGACAAACACTATTAAGAAGTTTGGTGAATCCTGTGCAATAGCCTTGGATATATCTAAAGCCTTCGACCGCGTTTGGTGCCAGGCATTGTTAAGCAAATTATCTGCCTACGGTCTCCCAACCAAACTGCGCCAATAGCTCATGAGCTTCATGCAAGATCGCTCCTTATATGTGGCAGTTGACGGTATTTCTTCTGATGCGTTAAAAACCAATGCTGGGGTCCCCCAGGGTTCCATCCTGTACCCTATTTTTTTTACACATCAATGACCTCTTGAAAACCACCACGAACCCCAGTTACAGTTTCGCAGACGACAGCACACTTGTCTCAACTTTCATATCCTATCGATCACTTTAGGTGAATGATAGAAATAGACTCAGGCAGGAACAGGTTGACTTCATCAATAGAGATCTTGAAGCAATCGTCTAGTGGGGAACCAACAATCTTGTTCAGTTCAACGCCCAGAAAACATAATGGGTCATGTTTTCCAAGAAAGTGGATTCCTCAAATCATTCCGTTACAATGTCCGGAAATACCCTTGAATCAAGTCCCTCCATTCCGAATTTGGGAGTCACGGTATCTAACAATAGGTCTTGGCATGACCATATTGCTAACATCGCAAAGTCAGTAAGCCAGAGGCTAGGTTTTCTGTGGAAAGCTAAAAAGTTGTTTACTCCTGATCAACTGTTGATGACGTACAAGGCTTAAATCCGACCTTTACTGGAGTATTGCTCGCACATTATGGGTTCAGAAACAAGGCATTCTCTTCGACTTTTAGATTCCATTCAGGAAAGGGCCATTCGGTTGATAAACAGCTCAACTCTTACAGATAACCTTCATCCAATAGAACATAGAAGAAGAGTTGCATACCAGACATTACTTTAATGATATTTCCATGGCAGATGCTCCAGAGAAATAAAAAGTCTTATATTTTTACAGTGCCTACCGACCGAAGGATTACTTATCCCTATCATACACTAGCAGACAGGACTCGATTATAAAGTTCAGATTAAGGAAGAAAAAATGGAACAAGTTAATGAGTTTGTATACTTGGGTTCAAAGTTTACGAGAGATGGAAAGTATGTGACATTGAACAAAGGTTGTTGGCAGGAAAACAAATAAATGGGGCACTGCTTTATGAACAGCCAGAAAGTGTCAAAAAGGGCATGTCTGACTGTGCATAGAGGAGTGTTGGTTTCTACACTTATGTATGGTAGTGAATGTTGGGTTTGGCAAAAGAAGCATGAAAACAGGATTAATGCTACGGAGATGAGTAGTCTAAGAAATATAGCCGGATAAAGTGAAGAATAGTAAGATAAGGGAACGCTGTGGTGTAAAAGATGTGGTTACAAATATAGATAAAGGAATGCTTAGATGGTTTGGACACGTAGAAAGGATGGATGAAGGAAGATTGACGAAATAAATTTATGAGATGAGTGTAAATGGGCAAGTCGATAGAATATTTCTCGATTAGATCAACATTCTTTTGAACAAAGGTATAGTATTTTCACTCGCAACTTCTCCCTTCATTTGTGATTATACTAACTCGATAAGATACAGTGGTACGGAGGTAAGCGAAGTATGATCATTCCACGTTTTCTAGCTATTTCGTCCACTAAAATTTTTTTATAACTATCTTTAATAACTTACATGAATTGACTAGTTCTTCTTTTAAAGCATTTGGTGGAAAATTAATATGTGTAGTCGATTAAGCAAGAAAAAATGAAACAAGAGTTTGTATACTTGGGTTCAAAGTTTACGAGAGATGGAAAGTATAAAAGTAACATTGAGCGAAGGGTGTTGTCAGGAAAACAAATGGGGCACTGTATAGCTTTATGAACAGCCAGAAAATGTCAAAAAGGAACGTCTGGCTATGCATAGAGGAGCGTTGGTTTCTACAATTATGTATGGTGGTGAATGTTGGTTTTGGAAGAACAAGCATGAAATTAGGATTAATGCTGTGGATATGAGTAGTCTGAGAAGTATAGAACTCTGGGGTATAAAAGAAGATGTGGTTACAAAGATAGATAAAGGAATGCTTAGATGGTTTGAACACGTAGAAAGGATGGATGAAGAAACAAATTTATAAGGCGAGTGTGAATGGACAAGTCGGTAGAGGTCGAACCTCGGAGAACATATCTCGATCAGATCAACATTGTTTTGAAGAAAGGCCAGGTCAAGAGTAACAACAACCGACGAGCATGTATGAGAGCACTGATGAAAGTAGAGGAAGCAAAAGATGTGTGTAAGAACCGTAGCAAGTGGAAGGAAGTGGTCTCTGCCTACCCCATATGTATTTATGTAGGTACTAACATTATTTTTTCCTATACCGCATACCCGCATCACTATAAAAAACAGTTTTTTGACAAAATGGTCTCTGACTATACAGTGTGGAACAGCCAAATGGAATAAATTCGATAACGAATAAATGAGAGCGTGTTAGGAAAAACGCTTGGACACGTCGATTTGCATTTTTAAATGCGCATTTTTTTCAAAAAAAAATAATTATATAGGGTGTGTCATGTGACAGTGGCCGATACTAACTTTCTTATTTTAAATACAACCCCCTGTATATTATTTATTTTTTGGATTTTTTAGAAAATTTTAGACATAATTCATGTACAATGTCCCATACCTATCTTCAACTGTTTTAGAAATATTAAGTGTTTTCAGATTAATTACAAAAATTAACTTTAAAGAAAGAAAATTATTTTATTTCACAAATAATGTAAAAAAAAAACAAAAAAACATTAATTTCAATTTAAGAGTTGTTCAAAATATTCGCCGCGAACGTCTTGGCAATATGCTAATCTGGTTTAGAAATGTCTTCTAACGTTACTCAACATCTCAAGCGTGACTGATCTAATCGCAAGCATGATTCGTCTTTTTAAGTCAATGTAAGTCGAGTGGTTTAGTTTTGTATACAATACTTTTGACATATCCCCACAAAAAGAAGTCTAATGGCGTCAGATCAGGAGATCGTGCTGGCCATTTTATCGATCCGCGCCTCCCTATCCACCGATTTGGAAAATTTTTGTTCAGGTACTGCCGGACATTGATTTGGTAATCGAGCGGTGCTCCATCTTGCTGAAGCCATATTATATTGGCAGGAACTTGTGGGTTTGCTGGATCAGGATATAAGTTTGTCAAAGTTGACACGACATTATTTTGGAGTAGTTCTAAATATTTATCTCCATTCAAGTTGCCATCAATGAAAAAGGGACCTACGAAATGATTTCCTACAATTCCTGCCAAAACATTAACTTTTTCAGGATATTGCGTATGTTCCTCTCTCATCCAGTGAGGATTCTCATTAGACCAATAATGGCAATGTATTAAGTGTAATGTAGCGAATTTGTGAAATAAAATAATTTTCTTTTTTTAATGTTTATTTTTGTAATACATCTGAAAACAATTAATATTTCCGAAACAGTTGAAGATAGGTATGGGACATTGTACATGAATTATGTCTGGAATTTCCTGAAGAATCCAAAAAATTAATAATATACAGGGGGTTGTATTTAAAATAAGAAAGTTGGTATCGGCCACTGTCACATGACACACCCTATATAATTATTTTTTTTGAAAAAAATGCGCATCTAAAAATACAAATCGACTGGTGTCCAAGCGTTTTTCCCAACACGCTCTCATTTATTCGTTATCGAATTTATTCCATTTGGCTGTTCCACACTGTATGTATGTATGTATGTACAACGTCTTTACGTCACATCATAAAGGACAGGAGTTCGATTTTGGAGTGGAAGTGGTCGATCATGCAAGCTCGCGGGTTCCCAAAATTATTCCTGAAACTGCCAAGAACATCATTGAAAGGTAAGTTCCTTTAGAATAAAACCGTTTGTAATCTGTGCCGATTAGCTAACTACAGAGCTTGTCCAAACCGATTTTACATTACAGTCCACGATTTCTTCGGTGGTTATGTAATTCTTGGATTTACAGTCCGAAGAATTATATAACTACCCCTTTTAAGCCAGGCGCTTAGACACCCACTCTTGCGAAAATATATGCCAAATAAAAGAAGTTAGGTTAGCTATTTTAATTTTTATTATTTGCTTAGTTTATGAGCATTTACCTGCTGCAGGATTTCGGTAGTTGCGTCTATTTCCAAAAGTTAATTAAAGTTGGTGTCATTCGTGATCGTAAAGTGAGTATTTTAAGTTTTAACACTGTTAGCTCTCTAATAACCTAAGCGATTTATGCACGTAAATTAGACCCCAACATTTCGGGAATATTTTTTAACGAGTTTATGATTTAAAGGGGAGTTTTCTTTTTTTGGAAGTAATGGAATCGCGCAGAAAATTTAATTTAGTTTAAGATTTACAACGCGCGTTGGAAAATAAATTAAAAAACAAGCTGTGTGGTGTCATCGGACACCCGATAATCGACAAATATTTTATTTATATATAAATTTAAATCAAGGTACTTATAAAATAATTTAACGTATAAATATTATTTTATGAGGTTCAATAAATTTACAATTATTTATAAACTTATGAATTAAGAACATAAAAACATAATAATAATATCTGTAAAGATCTTAAGGTAAAAGTCAAGGACAAATGTTACCAGCATGAACCGGATCCAGTAATAGACACTCCGATATTACGATCATTTGGGACACGCAGGTGCAAACAGATAGGTCCATAGAAGCAAACAAACCAGATATTTACTGAAAAACCAGAAGCAGAAAAAATGCCTACTAGTACTGATAAAAGTAGCTATTCCATCTGACACGAACTTCAACACTAAAGTGTGGTGATGCGCCATCCTGCTGAAACCAAATGTCATTAAAATTGTTACCAACTGCATTTCTTATTGCAAGAACTATTTGGTTTTTCAACAAATCTAAATACTTTGGTCCGTTCAAATAGCCTTCTAAAGCTCATACAATACAAATGTGCGTGCACGTCATCACTGCTCTGTTCGTTTTAAAACTTAAAACCAACAATAATAAAAATCACCGTTCGTTTCATATAATCTCGAACACATCGCGTCAGTCTGTTCGTAATATTTTATTGCATTAATCAAGTCAATGTCTTGTTCAATATTACAATTTCTATATTATTTTAGACGGTATATAAAATTGCAGATATTATACATAAATATTTCATTAAATATTACACACAGTTCAAGTTTTATTATGTATTAATAAAAACGGTTTTTTCGATTGAAGGTCTATTAGCGCCAGCTGGCAGTTAACAGCTAACTCATAAGTCGGCAATTTTATATACATTTTTAAGATGTTGTCAAATTGGTTATGTTTATAATTTAATTTCGTCTCTGTTAAATTTTGCTTTTATTATTACTAAAAAACTGTGTGCAAAAATGCCAAAAAAACTAAATAGTCGCTGCAAAGAACTCATTGCATCATTAATTGACTATTTTCAATAATGTCCAGTCCAATCTTTTTTTTTTAAGCGAGTAGCTAAAGCTGTTCAATTGAGTATAAGGACCGTTAGTGGAATTTCACAGACTGTGAAGAACAATGAACTGTTAACGTCGCCTACAAAGAAGCGTTCTTGCGTAAAGAAAGTTACGAATACCACAACATTAGATAGAGGTGCTATTAGAAATACTATTTACAACATGTATCAAACAGGTAAGTAATGTTACATACATTATTGTAGTCACAATTTTTCTTGTTGCATTGTTACTGCCTCTAATTAACTATGTTGATTCGAATTAAATAAAGCATTAATAAACTAAGTTGAATAGTTTTTATTAAAAACCTTTTATTTAGGTAAAATTCTCAAAGTTTTATTGCAATGTCCTAGACTAATTAATGGTAAAGTATGTTTATTAAATAATAAACAACATAACCTTATTATTTCCTTAATGTCCGTACTACTGTCAAAGTCTAGCAACCTTATTGAAATGTGACCTCATACTTGCTCTATGACGTGAATGCACATTTATATTATATGAGCTATACAAAGCATGGTCCAATAACAGTGGTGCCGATAATACTTGCCCAAACATTAATATTTAAAGGCGTTTGTGTTCTGTGTTCCCACATCCATCAGGATTAGTATCACTCCAATATCTACAGTTGTGGCGATTAACTGTACCATTTAATATAAACGTAAATCCATTGTAAAAAACTTACTTGTAAAATGAGGGTCTGCATCTACCCTGTACTTTGTATATTTAAATTAAACTATTCATGTATAGATACAGATAGTTTGTTAATGTTGGTCGTGAAGAGTTTAGAAATGCAAGAAAAACAATATTACCTGGAGGTAAGTTAGTTTTACAACTGAGACACAAATGAAATGGGCCAAACAAAAAGGACTTTTTGCCACACCTTGATAGTAGATCAAAAGAATCATATTTCAGTAATGAGAGATTATGATGCGTCGCGTTCCAAATTTTGAGAAAATACTCTTAACTAATATAAACATTGAAATACAGAAGATTGTTTAATAAGAAGATCTTCCTGTCTCATAACGAGATCCCATCTTTTGAACGGCTGCACTGGCTACAGATAGTACATGCTGGTCCCATTCTAGTTCCTATTTAAAAGCAACTTTAACCAAATCAAAACTCTCTCTCCTGAAAAGTTCCCGATCTATTCTGTTTAAAAAAAAATTGGTACCTTTGTGGGTAAATAGTCATGATTGTTTTTTGGGAGCATTAAATTGGTTATACTGGTTCTCCATTTGTCTACTTCAAAAAGATCTAAGTTTGATTATAATATTGAAAGCAATAAATGAGTTTTATTGTTCCTTATTTGCCTATATCGAAAAAATATAAGTCCTAATCGATTCTAATTATAATTTGAAAACATTTAATTGATTTAACTGAGTTTTCATGTAATTATTTTAAAAAGATGAGGTACTGATCAATTCTGATTACAAAAAAAATTGTAATTTGGTGGGTAAACAGACATGAACTTGTTTTGGAACCATTCTCTATTTGTCTATTTCGAAAACATTAAGTACCAATCAATTCTAATTACAATATCATCGATATCTTAATGGGTAAGCAGAGAAGATTGTGTCTTGGAACAAATCGCGGTAGTTAACATGAAAGCCAACGATCGGCACCTTGAGAACAAAAAGAAGAAGAAGTAAAGAGTGTGTTTTGGAAACAATAAATTGATTTTACTGGTACTTCATTGATCTATTTTAAAAACATCCAAGTACTGATCAATTTTAATAACATTTAAATCGATATCTCTGTGGGTAAGCAAAGAAGATTTTGTTTTAAAAACAATAAATTGATTTTATTGGTAATCCATTTGTCCATTTAAAAAAAATCTAAGTACTGATAGATTCTAATAACATTGAAATTGATAACTTTATAGGCAAGCAAAGATGCTTGAGTTTCGGAAGTATTAAATTGGTTTTACTGGTTCTTCATTTGTCTATTTTAAAAACATCTA
Source organism: Agelastica alni (assembly GCA_950111635.1). Lineage (NCBI taxonomy): Eukaryota > Metazoa > Arthropoda > Insecta > Coleoptera > Chrysomelidae > Agelastica > Agelastica alni. Next base: position 20,326,809 of record OX467717.1, on the reverse strand, counting down.
AAAACTAAACGATTCTCGTAACAATACAATTGATATCTTTAGGGGTGAGTAGAGAAGATTGTGTTTTGAAACCAATAAATTCATTTTACTGGTACTCCATTTGTCTATTTCAAAACCATCTATGTGCTACTCGATTCTATTAACATTAAAATTGATATCTTTACGGGTAAACAGAGACGATTGTATTTTTTAAGTATTTAATTGGTTTTATTGGTTCTTCATTTGTTTATTTCGAAAGCATTAAAGTACTAATAGATTATAATTACAATAAAATTAAAAGAAAGCAGACTTTACTTAGTTTTCATTTAGTTAAATTCAAATTTATAGACTTTTTTTTTTGCTGGAATGTCGTACGAAATATCATTTTTAAAATACGTATGAAAAATGCTAATCGAGAAAATGAACATTTCATATTTTGTAAATAATAAAACTACAAATAAACCACATTTTGTACAGATATAATAAAAAATATAAAAAATTTAAACGCGTGTGCTTTGAAAATAAAAATCTCGATAACATCCGGAAATATTTTAAAGTTATATTTAGAAAAAAATATGTCATTGTACCAATTTTTTTTAAAAAGCAAAGATACACGTGTAGTGCATTTATGTGTTTGAATAAAATTGAATAATAATAATAACGTACCTTTTTGCAGCTCAGAGAGGGAAACGCACAATTGGAACTACATATGTTAAATCACAAATAAATACCACTATTTAACGGTACAAAGAAAAAAATTCCAAAACCGTCTCACCGATGTACTTAAACATTTTTAAAAATTTTTTAATTTTTTTTAATTAATTTAAATGACGTCACATAGGAGTTGGCTTTGAGTTTACCGACCTACCCTGATGTGGGCTAGAAGACCCTAAGGCAGACAGTAGACTAACGTTTCACGGCCCCCTATGCGAGATAATTTTAACATTTCGTTCATTCGGGATATTTTTAGCATGGGAAGTCACCATTTTTTAGTCTTCTTTCCTCTCTCGCTCGTGCTTCGGTTGTTTTTCATTTTTCACGTGCAAGGACGTTGCCCGCTGTCGGGCGGGCGGGGATTTCCAAAATAATCCCAACAAATTAGCCAAATGTTAAGCCAAAAGAAAAATCTTAAAAGGTAAGAAAGGTAATTTTGTTAATTTGATACAAGGGACATTATATGTTCTAAAATTTGTAATTCGAAGTGATCTTGTTTCCAAGAACTGGAAAACAACCAAATACTGCGACTGCTAATAGAAAATGGTAACTTAATTCCAGATTTTTAGTTTGGAATGTTAAACCAGCTGCACAGAATAACAAACATCATTGAGCGTGCTTTAAAGTCTGCTCTGCAGTCCTTTTGGATATCGCAGAAGCGTTCGACAAAGTATGGTAAGAAGGCTTGATATACAGGATAATTCATTAAGAATTTCCAATCTGTAAATTATGGATTCTAGACCACAAAATATGATGATTCTGCCAACATGCCTTATACAAATATCGCTAGTTTCCAAGATTCCGTGTGTATTTGTGTATTAAGTTTAAATATGGATTTTGATTTCCGCAATATTTTTTCATGTCTTTACAATTTCCATTTAAAAATTGCCAATTAAACGTTTTTTGACATGAGAATTGTCAATTTGGACTCTAATTTAGCACTTGGATGTGTTTAGTAAATAGGAGCGTTAAATTTTACAAAAAAAGTTACTCTTATTTGTTTTATGTACCTTGATCGGTTTAAGCTACCAAACTAAGTCCCCACACACCGCTGAATGAAGAACAACAAGGCTTTCGCAAAAATAGATCCACAATAGATGCGATTTTTACCATCAGACAAATAGCAGAGAAGTCCCTAGAATACAACACACCTGCATTCCTCTGCTTCTTGGACCTAACCAATGCGTTTGATAGATTAAAATTGGAGGATGTAATCAACACATTGAAGCAAAACATGTACCAAATCAACTACAACAATTAATATTGGAACTGAACACTCACAACACCACCCAAATAAGAATCAACTCCGAATTAACTAGAGAAATAAACAATACAGCTAAGGGGAGAGCCTAAACCCGCTGATATTTAACACCATAATAAACAACATAATAGACAGAGTCATAGTGACCGCCTTCGGATACAGAATGGGCTATACGGAAATACAAATTCTCTGCTATACACATGACGCTGTTCTAATAGCCGAAAACGAAGACAATCCGCAAAAACTACTATATGCCTCTAACAAGGAAGCCAGGAAATGGAACATGAAAATCTCGAAATCAAAAAGAAAATCGATGACCATCGCAAAAGACCCACTAAGATGGAAACTAATAATGACGTACCGATAGAACAGGTCATGGATTTCAACTATCTGGGTTGCAAGATCTGCCTGGGAAGTTTGGAGGAAGAAGTCAAACGAAACGTGAACAAAACTACATGAATATCTGGTCATCTTAAAATCATTTGGCGAAACAAACAGATAAGCATTCAGAGTAAGTCACCAATCTATAAAACATGAGTAATGAGCTACGGAGCAGATACAAGAGCCGATACATTAAAAACCAAAAGAATGCTCAAAACAACAGAGATGAAAACAATACGCGCAACAACAGGCATGGATAGGAAAAGGAACGAAGACCTAAGAAGACAAACTGACACCAGTGATATTGTAAGATAGTGCAGAGCTCGACGAAAATACTGGAACGCAAAGAAGACAAATTACCACGAATCGTCAGAAACAACATACCAACAGGAAGAAGACCCCTGGGCAGACCATCAAAAGATGGAGAGACAGCTAGCAGTCCACCTCACAAGAAAAAAATCAGTGAACTACAACACTCTCAAGATTGACACTACAAGGACCAATCTCCATTAAGAATCCTTCTTTTACAGGGCTGCTACGGAATGGAACAAGCTTCCAAAATTAGTTTTTCCAGAGAACTATGACCTGCAACTTTTCAAAAAGCGGCTCCACAATTATTTCCTTTCTATAATCCCTTTCCCTTCTAATAGTCGCAGTGCGGGCCGTCCGCGGCCCACACGATAGGTCTACCCTTTTTGCGAGTATTTTCATTAAAAAAAAAGCGTTACATTAGTATACCATTTTTTAAAAATCTAGCAATTAACAAGGGTAATAGTTATTTATCGAATAATGCCTGGGCATAGCAATTTTTCCAACAATGAGATGCGCGATATGATTTGTTTTTGCTCAATCAAATTACAGTGGAATACCTGCGGCTCGAAGATATTCACAATTATACCCAAATCAAGGGCAACCCAACTACAAATCTTTACAACCCAAGTAGATTTCATAAAAAATCTCGTGGAATTAAAGCTTACAACATTTTGCTTATCTAATTAACTGACAAGGTTGCAAAATTTGACACTGAAAACATCGGTATATTTATCTATGACGTAAAATAGTGCTAAGAGTCCTGGAAAATTAATTCATATTTGCAAAATTAAAATTGCAATTAAAAATTTATATTAATAAAAATATGTTAAATATCATTTAGTTCGCCGACAATATTAAAAATGTTTAATATGAACGAACATTCGACTTAAAACAGAAAGTAATGTAATTTTCGAAACAAACATTGAAATTTTTTATAATTCTCTATTTTATTGAATTAATTTTTCTTTATCATAATAAAAAAAATTACTTAACACAGATAATAACATTCAACAGTCTGTCCTACCGTCACTTCAATCACAGAATAAATATTGGGAGAAAAGAAAGTTCTCGTTAGAATTTCACCACCTATTTTAGAAAGAGGTGCTGGTTAAATGCCCTAAATGTAACCTCCTTTAAGAAAAATGTGCAGGTGGCTTCGATGGCTGGTGGATTTTCCTGTGTAATATTTTCACCAATTATTTTAGAACAATAGACAAGTTGAATGCCCAAAAGGAAACCTCCTTCAGGGAGAATATACAAGAGGCCCAAAAGGGCCTAGGTGGCTCACGTTAAGCAATTTTCTCTACGTAATATCCACTTATTTTAAAATAAAAGCTTCGCTGAATGTACAAAAGAGAACCATCTCTAGGGATGATATACGGAAGGCCTAGATAACTGACCCGGAGTAATTTTTCCTGTGCAATATCACTACCTATTTTAAAACAATATACGGGTTTAATACACAAGGCGAAACCTCTTCCAGGTTGAATTTACGAGTGGCCGTTTAGACAAAGGTAAGTGAAAATCTTAATGGACACTATTAATCTATTGCGCTTTTATAGACTTGAAAAAGGCCTATGACAGAGTGGTGAGGAGTGAATTGTGGTCTACATTGTCTATGTATGGGGTAAGTGGTAGTTTAATACGAGCACTGAAATCACTTTACGAGGATTCCACTGCTTGTGTCAGGATAAACGGAGCTTGCACGGACTGGTTTAACATCGAAAAAGGTGTGAGACAGGGATGTGTGGCTTCGCCATGGCTGTTTAACTTATACATAGACAATTGTTTAAAAGATCTGAAAGAGAGTGCGTATGGATTAAAAATGAATGATTTGATCGTCAAATGCCTTCTTTACGCCGATGATCAAGTCATATTAGCGTTATCTGAAGAGGAGTTGCAGGCGATGGTTAATGTTATGCATGATTCACCGAAAATCAAAGGGATGAAAATAAATGTGAGCAAAACGAAAGTAATGGTTTTTAAAAGAGAAGAAAGCATGACAAACTGTGGAGTTTCGATTGAGGGAGAAAGAGTGGAACAAGTTAATGAATTTGTGTACTTGGGTTCAAAATTTACTAGAGATGTAAAGTATGACAGTGACATTGAGCGAAGGGTGTTGGCAGGAAAACAAATAAATGGGGCACTGCTTAGCTTTATGAATAGCCAGAAAGTGTCAAAAAAGGCACGTCTGGCGGTGCATAGATGTGAGTTGGTTCCTACACTTATGTATGGTAGTGAATGTTAGGTTTGGCAGAAAAAGCATGAAAATAGGATAAATGATGCGGAGATGAGTAGTCTGAGAAGTATAGCCGGAGTGACTCGGTTGGATAAAGTTAAGAATAGTGAGATAAGAAAACGCTGTGGTGTAAAAGAAGATGTGGTCACAAAGATAGATAAAGCGTGCTTAGATGGTTTGGACACGTAGAAAGGATGGATGAAGAAAGATTGACGAAACAAATTTATAAGGCGAGTGTGAATGGACAAATCGGTAGAGGTCGACCTCGGAGAACATATCTCGATCAGATCAACATTATTTTGAAGAAAGGCCAGGTCAAGAGTACCAACAAGCGACGAGCATGTATGAGAGCACTGATGAAAGTAGAGGAAGCAAAAGATGTGTGTAAGAACCGTAGCAAGTGGAAGGAAGTGGTCTCTGCCTACCCCTATGTGAAAAAGGCGTGACTTTATGTATGTATGTATGTGTGGGTACAGCCCAGTGGCCAATCCCATTATTTATGCATTTTTATGTTTCTCAATTTAGTATGTATTTATATATTCTAATTATTTAGTAACGTAAATCATCTGGTTTATTTCTTTTAAGGTGACTAATTATGCTGATCTTTTTTCCAACATGTGACGAATTTCGTTGTTAACGAGCTGGTCGGTTCTTTGAATGTATTTAACAGCGTTTATTTAAAATACGTCATTAACGTGGTACATTTTTAAATCTTTTCTTTATAGATTATCATTTTTTGTGTACCAAAGTGTATTTATGATACTTCTCAGTATTTTATTGTGGGAAGTATGGAAAAATTGTACGTTTATTTTCTTAGTACTTTCCCATAACTGTAAGCCGTACCTTCAGATAGGTTTCAAGATCTGATGGTATAATAGTAATTTATTGTCTAATAAGAGTTGAAAATTTCTTCCCACTAACCAATACATTTTTGTTAATTTTATGTTAAATTAATCTTTTTTTTTAAGTTGCTTCTTCCGTTTTGATTTTAAGTAAAATTGAATCAAAATTGCTTACAAAAACTAAGAATTTCTATTCGTATCATATATTTCAAAAACGCTTGCATCTCTTACTTATTCTTTTATCATGGAAAATAGTGATAGTGAATTATCGAACACACCTCCTGATGTAGCAGAAAGTGCAAAAAATGTAACTTTATATCTCCTACCAGAGAAATCGACAGCAAAATATGAATTTCAATACAATAGATTCATGACCTGGTGTCAATCGAAGAAGGTCAATAAGTATTCAGAAAATGTGTTACTGGCTTATTTTGGAGAAAAATCAAAGACTCTTTGGTCCATATATTCGATGATACGAACATGCTTGAATGTTAAAAATAACATCGAAATCAATAAGTATCCTAAACTCATCGCATTTCTCAAAAAACAATTCGTTGTATACAAAGCGAAAAAATCCAAAACATTTACCACTGAAGGTATAGACAAATTTCTACGAGAAGCTACCGATGAAGAATATCTACTGAAAAAGGTAAATTTCAATTATAACTTACACTCTCTGTAGTTTAATAAGCAGTTAAAATAGTTTCTTAGTTAAATAATACTATGAAACTCTTGATTACTTGAGCAGTCATATTAGCCTAGGGATCTGAAGCGCAGGCATTTCAAACTGTTTGCTTGGGTTTAATTCCGGCCAGGACCACTTTTTTTTAATTTACGAGTTATTTTCTATTTCGTTAGAAATATGAATTATTGGATTGATAGAAATTTGGATAGCTATAGACTATATGTACGAAACAAGTTGTGGGTATGAATACAATCGGGAAAATTTCCAGTGAAATTGTTACATATTTGGAATTACCTGAGCATACTTTATATACAGGACACTGTTTTCGACGAACATCTGCTACTTTATTGGTGAATGGTGGAGGAGATCTAATGCAACTAAAGAAACATGGTGAATGGAAAAGTAGTAATTTCGCAAAAGGTTATATAGACGAATCAATCAAGAATAAGTTTGAAACCACCAAAAAAATATTTTCAAAACCGCATGTATCCACATTTCGTTCTATAGATAACAATTTACATGACTACGAAAAACTAAATTTAAAAAAAACAATTTTACAGTTTGTAGAACTAACTCAGGAAAATTTATTACGATCAAAAATCGGAACAGATTTCACGATGTGAAACTAGAAATGAGACAAACTAAAAAAATTAACTTTTAATGTGCAATTTTTGCGACGTTGGAGTTATTACAAGATTTATAAGAATTTCCATTTTCTCTATGTGCTTGGTAGAAAAATAAATTTTCGGTTCCCGATGAAAAATTGATTTACCACGCCTCTGTGCGCGAAGCCCCCATGCTGTAGCGCAGGCGACAAGCGCCTAAATAGTTAAAGATCACGGCTCGACTGACTTTGATTAGCTCGCACGTGACAAATGACAAAGGTAATTGTTCAGTTGACAGTTGATTTTTGGATTGATAGAAAAACAAAAAATCTGGTAGCTCTTAAGCAAACAGGATTCGTTAAAAAAACACCGGCGTCTTGTAGATATTTTTAAAGAACCGCACAGAAATGATACATTTTGGAATAATAGCACTAAAAAAAACCGAGCGGTCTTTTAATGACTGAAGCCAAAAAAATATTCAGATGGGAAGGTACGGAAAAGAAGCAGCTGACCTGGTTTGGGCGTGTAAAGCGGCAGACTGAGACAATCGCTTACTGTCTTCAAATAAATAGAATGAAAATTCAAAATCTACGTACAGCCAAAGAACATACATACATACATAAAGTCACGCCTTTTTCCCATGGGGGTAGGCAGAGACCACTTCCTTCCACTTGCTACGGTTCTTACACACATCTTTTGCCTCCTCTACTTTCATCAGTGCTCTCATACATGTGCGTCGGTTGTTGGTACTCCTGACCCGGCCTTTTTTCAAAACAATGTTTATCTGATCGAGATATATTCGCTGAGGTCGACCCCTACCGACTTGTCCATTCACACTTGCCTTTTAAATTTGTTTCGTCAATCTTTTTTCATCCATCCTTTCTACGTGTCCAAACCATCTCAGCATTCCTTTATCTATCTTTGTAACCACATCTTCATTTACATCAAAGCGCTCTCTTATCTCACTATTCTTTACTTTATACAACCGAGTCACTCTGGCTATACTTCTCAGACTACTCATCTCCTCAGCGTTTATCCCATTTTCATGCTTTTTTTTGCTAAACCCAACATTTACAACCATACATAAGTGTAGGAACCAAAAACACTCGTCTATGCACAGCCAGACGTGCCTTTTTTGACACTTTATGGCTGTTCATAAAGCTATGCAGTGCCCCATTTATTTGTTTTTCTGCCAACACCCTTCGCTTAATGTCATCCATCTTTCGTAAACTTTGAACCCAAGTATACAAACTTATCTTCTTGTTTAACTCTTTCTCCCTTAATCAGAGTTCACAGTTTAACTGAATTCGTTTTATATTTAACAGACGATATACCAAACGAGCTTTTAAAATACAGCGGTCCAGGGCTTGCAGCAAGACTGACAACACTATTTAACAAAATCTAAAACACTACGGAAATCCCGAAGGTTTGGCACACCAGCATCACAATTCCCATATACAAAAAAGGGCAAAAAACAAAGCCTGAAAACTACAGAGGAATAACTCTACTATGCTCAACAATGAAGTTGTTTACAGGGTTGCTCAAGGATAAACTAGAGGAGCAAATAAAAACCAGAGAGGAACAACAAGGATTTAAAAAGAATAGATCAACAACCGATGCCATCTTCATTACCAAGCACATAAAGGAAAAATCAATAGAGTACAATACACCAGCATTTATTTGCTTCGCTACTGAGGCATTTGACAGAGTCCGCCTGGAAGACGTCATAAAAACCTAAAGAATAAAAAAGCCCCTTCCAACATAGTAACAACGGTATACAACCTTAACACTACTAACAGAACGCAAATCAAAGCTGGAGAGAATATTACATCTAGCATCCCCACTCCAGGAGGAATTAGACAGGGAGATAGCCTTAGTCCAGTTTTATTTAACCTCCTGATAGACAAAATTATAGAAGAAGTAACATCCACGAATTCGGGATACAGAATGAACAATACGGCTATCAACATGGAATGCTACTCCGACGACGCTGCAATATTCGCAGAAAGTAAGAATGACCTACAGAGACAGTTATTTAAGTTCTACCAGATCAGTCAGCAACTCAATATGGATATATCCATAGGTAGAACGAAAACCATGATCATCGCTAGGGAGCCAATGAGATGCAAGCTGGTAATAGATAATAAACCCATAGAGCAGGTCATGCAATTTAGATACCTGGGCATAGATATGTTCAGCGCTCACGACCTGGTAAAGGAGCTAAAAACCAAATTAACAAAACAGCCATAATATCAGGATGTCTAACGGAAACTGTATGGGCTAATCCTTACATGCGAAAGGAGAGTAAAATCAAAATATATAAGACCAAGACCAAAAGAATGCTACGAGTCACCGAAATGTCAGTACTGAGGACAATAGCCGGAAAAGCAAGAAGAGATCACGTAAGAAACACTGACATTAGAGCACAATGCGACGTACAGGATGTGGTGAGATGGGGAAGGCAGAGGAGAAGAGAATGGTATAACCACGTGAAGAGAATGATCGACGATAGACTACCACGCATTGTATAGAGGGAAAACTAACAGGGACCCGTCCACCCGGAAGACCACCAAAGAGATGGAGAGTCAGCTGGCAGTCCACATCTCAGGAAATATTACAAAGGCAAGTCCGGAATCAACAGATCATCTAGATCTCTAACAAATAGAAGAAGAAGACGTTTTATAATTATAAAAAATTGTTTCATCTCAAATAGCGTTATTTTCTGGAGTTACTGACTGAAAAGCAGCTCTTAATTTTTTATATTTTCAGGAGTATTCTGTGCTTTGTGACGTATCCCCAAAAAAAAATCTAAACACGTTAATCGTGCAGACCATTTATGTGAACCGCCACGTTCTTTTCATTCTGTTATTTATTTTTTTCCTTTTCTATTTGTATCCGTTTTCAAAGTTTTATTTATTAAATATCTTTCTAAAAAAATGGTTTTACTTTACAATTCTGATGTGATAAACGTGCGAATCTCTTTTTCCGTTTAAAATATTCGTACTGGGGTGATATTATCTCTATTGATTAGAATCTTTTATGAAAAAAATATAGTACCTATATTCACAAAATAAAATTACCATTTAATAAAAAAATGTTAAATTTAGATAAAGTGAATCCATATATGGGTTAAAAGATAATTTATATGGCTATCAGTTTATATTGTATACAGTGCGAGTCATTTAAGTTAAGAATGTTATGCCACTCCGCATGTAAATCAAATTCAATTAGAGTAATGTATGTCCCTGTACGTTGTAACGAAAATATTAGTATATTAATGGATAGCTTAACGTGTTGGCTACATATGGCCAGATGTATGTAGCTGTGTTTCACATATCCACGGTATACTTTTTTTGTTCGGGCTTACAAATTAATTTTTTTTATAAACTTCACTACATTTTACCTGTAGAACAAAAATAGCATAAAATACGTGGTAATTTATTTAAAAAACACAATTTTGATATAATTTCTTCTTTTTATTCTTTTTATTAGTCGATTATATGAGGCTTGCGAAGGTCACACAACAGTTTGTTGTCTGTAATGGTGATTACAGTTAAAATTGGCTTATAATCTGTCTATTTAAAGTGCTTTGGTGATTTAATAGTAATAATACCTATAATAACAATTATTATTTTCAATAAAATAAATAAAGATGATTCTCAAAAAAAAAAAATCACTTTAATTGAAAGTAATGGGCGAAGTTCAATTCAGTCAGAGAAGACTTCATTGAATAAATTAACCCATGAAATGTCACCACATCAATATCTGTCCTAAACCTGACAAAAACGAATTATTTTAAATGATAAAAATTAACAAAAACTGTAAAATAAAATACAAACAAAATAAAAAGTACACTTATGTGTCTCTTCCTATTGTTTTGTTTCAAATAAATATTTTTCAGTTGCCTTTTGAATGTACTCGTATTATCTTTCTTGAACCCATCCAAAACACAGGTCTGTGCATTCCATCTAAACACAAAAAAAGCTGGACATAAGTTGCAAGTAAAGTAGGAAGACAACGACCTCGAACATACAGCAAAACCAAAGTACCTTGGTGTAAAATCCTAGATCGCTCGCTGACTTGCAAATTCCAATGTCAGAAGACAAAACAGAAGATGTCGACCAGAAACCATATTCTGAGGAAGATGTCAGGAAGTAAATGGGGAGCAAACACAAATGTCCTTATATCGACAGCCGAAGCACTATGTTTTTCAACAGGCGAGTATGCGTGCCCGGTCTAGAACAGATCTGCACACGCCAAACTAGTCGATGTCGCACTTAACGAAACCTGCAGACTCGCAACAGGTTGCATGAAGGCAACCTCACTTAGTGAGCTCTACAAAGCAGCTGGCTTTGCTGCCCCCTCTGCCCGTCGAACATCTGTGGAATATACGGAAAAGTTTAGGCAGGCTTTCGACGACCGTCATCCATTATACGAAGCACCAGATCCGATCAGGCGACTTAAATCACGAAAAACCTTCCTAAATTCAGTGGACCTGGAATCACCAACCAGCCAAAAACTTACCAACCCTTACCCAAAAACCAGCAACTGGTCACAATCAGAACTGGGGAACGTGGAAAAGCCTGAACCGAATAAGCACTGGTGTCGCTTCCGTGAGAGCGAATTTGGTAAAGTGGGGCCTAACAGACGTGGACACCTGTGACTGCGGCGAAGTCCAAAATATGGAACACCTACTGAACTGCCAGCACTGCCCACACTCCTGCACCATAGAAGATTTATGGCTTGCTAAAGAGAATGCGCTGGACGTCGCCCGCTACTGGGCTAAAAAAATGTAGAAGTAATCCGGATACGAGAAAGTAAAGTAAGTCTTGAAGTGTGGAGGAATATAATTGTATAATGATACGATTTGGAAACTGAATGAATTTCCACTAAAAATATCAAAAAATTGTCACAAAACGAGCGTTATTTACCACGTTGCTAAGGAAATAAACAAAAATTTTTCGATTTGTAGAGAATTGTCAATAATATATTATTTTATTTTGCCATGCAGGTAGGCAGCTGATGACACTAATGCACCACAACATTTTGCGTGCGGGCGCACGGAAAAAGCCCACTTTCGGTGCGCCAAATAGGCATGTATAGCTCATTTCAGTAATATACGACGGTATCTAATTAGTCACCGAGGCATCGACTTAACGGGCTCCGTGTTTTGATTTATTGTGAACAGAAATCGTTGATGTAGCTCTCGATCAGTTTTTTTATTAGAAATAGGCACATTTAATTATGTTAAAAGGGAATGCAACAAAAATATCATGTACTACTTACGGTATTATCAAGCATCAGATTTATAATCATCATAATCGGAATCACTGTCGTCGCTATCTTCATTCGGATTGTAAATTATAACGGGATTACCTGATTGGATTCGGTTTTCACGAACCCACCATTCCTCTATTAAATTTTCACATTTTGTGACGCATTTTTCCCAAATTTTAGCAGTGGCAGTATTAAGTTCCCATTGCCAGGTTTCCAAAACAGCCTTATCACTGTGACCATTAGATCCAATGTGATTGTCATAATAAGTTTTGCATATTTTCCAAATATACTCAATGGGATTAAATTGGCAATGATAAGGTGGAAGTCTTAGCACACGATGTCCGTAACTGGGTATAATTTGATCCACTTTGTTTTTTTTCGTGCTTTTTAGCTATCGATAATAATTCCGGCTTGAAGCAATACAGTGGAAATGAAATATTTTCGTTCGTTAACCATTCTTTTATTTTCTTTACCGTCCAGGAGTTTGTTGGTTGCTTATTTAAAATTTCAGAATAGTACGGAGCATTATGTAATATAATGACAGATTGTTCACGTAACGTTGGTAATAGTTTCTCTTTTAACCATTTCACAAACATCTCTGTATCCATATTGTCTTGATAATCGGCCGATTTTGATTATGACAAAAATAAGAGATCCGCCCCATCAACAAAACCATGCTTTCTACTGCATGCACAATAATGTGTCTTTTTCCTTGAACATCGGTGTGTTTTATAGACTTTATGTTATAGTCCTGCCAAATTCTTTTTGTTCCACCTTTAGCAAAAATCCAAGTTTTGTCCAGATTATCAAATGAAGATCATTCTTGTTTACAGTAAGTATAATTTCTTAAAAATCGGTACAATACGATTTTAATGTCGGTACCCGCTACAATGATAACCCAGGATTACTAACTCTTTTTCTAGAAATCTAACAAAAATGAATCAACAATCCAAATTAAAGCTTAACAGCTTAGTTAATTAGAGAAATTTTTTTGGATTACTTACCTAGCTCTTTTATAATTTACTTTCGTACTTCTTTAATGTCCGATTAAATATTGGTCATTGAGTTTTTAACAATAATCCGAAACCACCGTATATTCGTAAAATATGCTATAAATACAGTGTTTTCAGGTAGGTACCTATAATAAAAAAGGTTTAACAACCCCCCTTTTACGTACAAATAATATTTATGAACAGAATTTTAAATACCAGACTTGACTTAGTTTTTGGAATACCATCCCCATGCAAAGGGATAACGACTATGTGGGTATAAATAATACATTCCTCTTGCCCAAAATAATTTTTTTTAAAAAAGGAACCTTTAGCAAGAATGTTTGAATATAGACTGGCGAGTGTATCAAGCTGGAGTCGGAAATCGGAAAGGAGCCGGAAGCGTGTATGACATGTGTGCTCACCCTTGCGATCCCGCACCGATCCCGCAACTATCCGATTATTATAGCAACATCGCATCTGAGTCGGATCGGAAGGTTGCACGATGGTGTGTCCCGGCCATAAACTGGTTTCAGTTTTTGCTGGTAAAGAAGCAATTTGTTATGTAGACAACATTGAGTTCCGTCTTATTACATTTTTTTGTAGTTTAATACTGAGCTCTTCTCGTTCCTTTTTAACGTGTAACACAAGAAAGTGGCGAATTTTAAAATTAATGATTGTACGACGTGGAATATTTAACGTGTTTTTTTGGTAGATTAGAAAATTTGAAAATCGACGGGAGTTCGAGCTCGTTAAATTCATAAATTGAAGAGTCAAAAGATCGACACGGACGCAGAAGATTCGTTAAGAGTAATCATTTATTCATAAATCAAATTTTTACATTAGCGTACGACAGGCTCCATTAAAATATGTATTTTTAATGGAAAAAGAATTAAGCTTTTTCAATAAGAAAAAAATGTTTCCTTTCTCGATGAAAATGTCTAACAGAAGTGTAATACGTTTCCAAGGAACGAGAATAAGCATCGTGAGAAGCTAATAAACCAAAGAACAACGAAATAAACGAATAAAGATCCATCCATAAAACCTTCTTACCTTCTTATACTCCAACAGACTAAAACAAACGCATAGAAATGTATTGATCAAGCCACGCGCAGCGGCGAACGGCGATGCGACCGGCGAAATGTACCGAGCGAACCGCACGGGCGACTTGCGGCGCGACCGGCGAGTGAAACAAAGGCATGAATCAGTAAGGCGCGAGCTGCAGTTGCGGCGATTTGTGCGATGATTAAACTTTAGTTGTTTTCACCGCGAATAATAATAATTTCGCTCTCGGCCTTCCTACTGGTCGCGGCGGCGAACGTGGCTGCCCGTGGTCGGCAAACTGAGCCACGCCGATGGTCGCGCCGATGGTCGCCCCGCTCCCCGCAACGTCGTTCGATCAACTCTTTGAGCGAATATGGGTACCCCAGCTAGTTTAAAATAAAAAATCCATGATTTTAGTTAGGTATTTACAAAAAACAGCAAAGGCCTAACTCTTAACACTACTAACAGAACGCAAATCAAAGCTGGAGAGAATATTACATCTAGCATCCCCACTCCAGGAGGAATAAGACAGGGAGACAGCCTTAGAAGAAGTAACACCCATGAATACAGAATGAACAATAGGGCTATCAGCATGGTCTGCTACGCCGACGACGCTGCAATATTCGCAAAAAGTGATAATGACCTACAGTTATTTAAGTTCTACCAGATCAGTCAGCAACTCAATATAGATATATCCATAAGTAAAACGAAAACCATTAATATCGCTAGGGAGCCAATGAGATGCAAGCTGGTAATAGATAATAAACCCATAGAGCAGGTCATGCAATTTAGATACCTGGGCATAGATATGTCCAGCGCTAACGACCCGGTAAAGGAGCTAAAAACCAAATTAAAAAATTAGCCATAATATCAGGACGTCTAAGGGAAACTGTATGGGCTAATTATTATATGCAAAGGGAGAGTAAAATCAAAATATATAAGACATGCGTCAGGCCAATAATGACATATGTATAGAAGCGAGAGAGGATACCAACAAGACCAAAAGGATGCTACGAGTCACCGAAATGTCAGTACTGAGAACAATAGCCAGGAGAACAAGAAGAGATCACGTAAGAAACACTGACATTAGAGCACAATGCGACGTACAGGATGTGGTGAGATGGGGAAGGCAGAGGAGAAGAGAATGGTATAACCACGTGAAGAGAATAACCGACGATAGACTACCACGCATTGTACTAGAAGGAAAACCAACAGAGACCCGTCCACCCGGAAGGCCTCCAAAGAGATGGAGAGACAGCTGGCAGTCCATATCTAAGGAAATATTACAGAGGCAAGTCCTAAATCAACAGATCATCTAGATCTCTAACAAGTAGAAGAAGAAGAAGAAGCAAAGGCCTAACTGTGGATATCAATGTTTTCCAACTGGGACACTACAAGCTTCTGAAGCATCTTCACAACACGAAGCAGAGTAAAACATTTCTATGCAACAGCTACGAACAAGAAGATGAGAAAATCAACCTGCTATTCTACCGTCAGAGAATTAATATTGGGAGAAAGATGGCGAATCATTGCCGATCTAAGCAAGTTTCTCCTATGCATTTCACCATCCATTTCAGGAAAAAAGGCTGGTTATATGCCCCAAAGAAAACTTCCTTGGTAAAAAATTTTCTATGCAATATATTTATTATTATTTATTTTAAAACAATAGACTGGTTGAATTACCAAAATGAAAGCTTCTTTAGAGAGAATGTACCAGGAGCCCAGTGGAGCCTAGGTAGCGGACCTGAAGCAATTTTCTCTGTGTTATATCCTCCTATCTTCCTTAAGGGATGATGTAAAAGAGGTCTAGATAGCTCACCTTAAAGAATTTTTCCTAGAAAATATCACCATTTATTTTGGAACAGTACGGTGATTAAAAGGAAAGAGGAAACCTTGTCCAAGGATAATGTATGGGAGGCCGAGGCAGGCTGACTTGGAAGAATTTGAAAGATGTACCAGGGTCCGTGATGACTGATCTGAAGGAACCTTTCTAGGAGTTTTTTTAAAACAGGTGACTTAAATTTCAAAAGGGAACCTCTTTCAGATAGGATAAACGAGAGACCTAATTGGCTGACCTGGAATTTTTTTTGTAGGCAATACCACCACATATTTTAAAACAATAAGTCGGTTGAACGCATAGTGATAATTTTTTTGTACCAACCAGTATATTGTCAAAGTTAACAGGATGGTATTGATTTTGTAAAACCCAATCGCAAAAGTTCGGGTCTGAAATGCTTAAATAAATCTAAAACTTAATAAAAGCATTTAAGAAAACGAGAACTTTTGGCAGTAATTCAACAAATGTAAGTGTAAATTCTCTAAAATCCAAAGGTTTGAAGTCCATTATGGTACTTTACTCTTACGCTGCTAAAACGGTCGGTAGTCATCTGGAGTCTAACGGATGTACGAGGGTCGAACAAAAAATTTACGAAATTCTACATTTTGTGCGGTAATTAAAATTCCGAAAAATAGTTAGTTTTACCTACAAACATACGCCTTTTTACCGTGGGGGTAAGCGGGCAGCACCACTTTGTTCCACTTGCTACGGTTCTTACACACATATTTCGCTTCCTCTACTTTTATCAGCGCTTTTATACATGCTTTTATAACGTCAACGTCATCTCTCCAACTTCTCCTTGGTCGTCCCTCCTTTCGTTTTTCTGGTGGTATCCACTCCGATACTTTTTTTGGCCATCTGTGTCTCTCTATTTTCATCCAATCCTATTTGACAATTATTTTAAATTAAAAGACAGAGAGAACCAAGCCCTTTTAACTGGTGTAGAATTAGTATATAATAACAGAGCAAAGTGTTCAAGTTTGTGAATGCTCAGATTAGATTTAAGTTTAAGACATGATTGTAAGTGATCATCTTTCATAGATTATTTTTTAGTAATGGTAACAAGAACAACAAAGTATTATAAACAATTGTTTACCATATTAATTTTTTATTATTTTTATTTTTAGTAACTAGATTAATTGAGAAATAAGAAAATGCGAATACATGGCAACAAAAATGTCCAAGCTAAGCTTATATTTCTAATAAACTTTTATAATAATGATGAGTAAACAGTGAGCAAATGGAGATTCGTGCCAGAATAGAACAAGCTCGTGCTTCGTTCCTGAAGATGCGTAAGGTACTTTGCAGTAGAAATTTAAGCTTGCCTCTGCGCGTCCGAATGCTTCGCTGTTACGTGTTCAGCATACTGCTTTATGAAATGAAGGCTTGGACTTTGACAGATGCGATGTGCAAAAAATTGGAGGCCTTTGAAATGTGGACGTACAGAAGGCTATTGAGAATCTCCTGGGTAGAAAGAGTGCGTAACACCGAGGTACTTCAACGCCTCGACAAGCAGCTGGAAGTTCTGTTTACACTAAAAAAGCGCAAACTGGAGTATTTCGGTCACATCTTAAGGAATGACAAGTATCGACTTCTAAAGCTTATTATAGAAGGGAAGATCGAAGAATGAAGAGGCCCGGATAGAAGAAGGATATCCTGGCTAAAAAACTTAAAACAATGGTATGGAGTGAGCACTACCACATTGTTCCACCGAGCTGTAGATAGCGCTGATGATTGCCAACGTCCGAGGAGGACAGGGCACCTAAAGAAGAAGAAACAGTGATGGTGTTTCTATGTGATTTTAAACAGAAAAATTTAGTCAGTTTTATCTTTGTGTTCGAGTTAAAGTAAATTAATGTTCTAAAATACTGAAAATATGTTTTATTATTTAAAGTGTTGTTTGTGTGATCACCTGGCCCTATGTGTACTGTCAATCAGACCTTATCATTTTAAAATTATTTAATATCTGAAATTTTTCATTCACGATATATTATTTACGATAACCTATAAAACTGTTTCTAATTTTATTTTTAGGACATTACTGTTTGAAGACATTATAAGATGTTAAAGATTTTATAGCATAATTTTAAATAAAAATCCCGCGATATTGCAACTTCTGCAGATTTTGATGATTCGAGGGGTAAATATTCTTCATCGCGTAAAATTTTCTCTTTGCTATTCACTTCATATACAGTATGGTCCAAACGAAAGAAATAAATTTATTTTTTTGGGAAAAAATTCTAAAACCCGTCCATTTTCATTTGTAAACGCACAATTTTTCGGATTTACTTTTTATTCAAGACGTCATCTGCGCGAGTAGTTAACCTCAAAGTTTCAAGAAAAAAAATTGGTTGTTTTGATTGTATGCAAAAAGGTACATGGCTAACTCGTAGTTGTTTTGGTCTATGAACTATCCAGCAGCTATTTTTGGTAGCTGTTTTAATAAACCACAAAATTCCAAGAAAAAAAATAGCTATTTTTAACTGTCTGCTGAAAGGTAACTGGCTAACCCACGTCTGTTTTAGTATATGAACTATTGAGAAGGTAATTTTAGTGGCTGTTTTGGTCAACTTCCAAACTCCAAGAAAGGTATTTGCCATTTTTTATCATGCTGAAAGGTACCTGGATAACTCGAGGCTCTTTTGGTCTTTGGACTATCTAGCAGGTGATTTTGGTGGCTGTTTTGGCAAAATTAACAAAAAATATCTGTTTTTGACTGCATGTTAAAAGGTACGTGGCTAACCAGTGACTGTTTTGTTCTATGGACTATCAAGCTGGTAATATTGATGGATGTTTTGGCCAACCCCAAAATTAAAGAAGTTGTCCGTTTTTGACTGACTCGTTGCTATTTTTGATCTATGAACTATCAAGTAATTAATTTATTGGATGTTTTGGGTATCCCTAAAATTATAGAAAATGAGTTGTTTGTTTTAATTAACCTCCAAATTCTTAACCTGTGGCTGTTATGGTATATGGACTATCGAGTAGGTAATTTTGGTGGCTCTTTTGATCATCTCGAACCACAAAGTTTATGTCGACCGAGATTGGCTGGATGTCTATTTGGTAACTATCAAACTAGGAACCTAAAAGGTACCTGCCTAACCTGCGGCTGTTATGGTCTATGGACTATCGAGCAAGTAATTTTGGTGGCTCTTTTGATCATCTCGAACCACATAGTTTATTTCGACCAAGATTGGCCAGGTGTCTATTTGGAAACTACCAAACTAGGTACCTTTTTAAGATTTTCCACGGTACGGAAATTCTGCGGCTACAAGTACCATGTTTAGGATAGGTTTTTTTGGAAATTTTCTTCTTCTTCTTAATGTGCCATCTCCATCAGTGGAGGTTGGATATCACAGTCGCAAATTCTTCTCGGTCTTCGGCTGCTCTTATAAGTTCTTCTAAGTCCAGGCCAGTCCATTGACGTATGTTTCTCAGCCATGACATTTTCTTTCTTCCGAGGCCACGTTTGCCTTCGATTTTTCCCTTAACAAAAGTTAAGCGTAATGGTATTTGGGGTTTCTCAGAATGTGACCTGTATAAGCTGTTTTCCGTATCTTTACGAGTTTAAACAGTTCACGCTCTATCCCCAGCCTGCGAAAAACCTCTTCATTTTTGGTGTGTGAGCATGTTTGAGCATTCTACGGTACGTGCACATCTCAAAGGCTTTTAATTTATTGATGGTTTGTGCTTTAAGTGTACATGTTTCTGCTCCATATAAGAGGGTAGACCAAACGTACCACTTCAAAAGTCTCAAGCGCAGGCCCAGGTTGAATCGTGAGTCGCAGAGCAGCTTTCTAAGTCGCATGAAGCAGAAAATGAGGTTGTCTTTTTAGGAAAAACGTAAACATTGTAACTTATCTCTTTAACATAAATTTCGAGTTTTGTGAAAAGTTAGTTTGGAGAGTAAAAAATTGAAACGTGTGAATACTTTTTAACTTATCTCCGTACTATTCTAGTCATTTAAGAGAAACATTTTGTGCCGGGAATTCGGAAAAGGCATAATAGGTAGCAGAGGAAATGTGGAAAAGCGGAAATTAAAGTCTGTAAGCACTAACAGATGCCGAAGGAAAAGGGAAAAGGAGAAGCTATCCCATGAAATCTACCATTGTGCATGGTGATCATTTAAACGATAATACCAACATTTCAGAGATGTTTTATAAAAAATGCTGCTTACAAAACAATAATTATATGTATAAGAATTTTATAATATTTATTATATATATATATATATATATATATATATATATATATATATATATATATATATATATATTAAGGACCATTCCAACATTTTTATTTTAATTAATAATAATTTTTAACAATAACTACGAATTGACATTTCAACCTTTATTTTACCGCGCTGTCATTATATCGTTTTTTCGATATTTGAACGAATATGTTTCTACCATTATTCTCAATTTTTGTTTTTCTGGCTGCTACTCCAAGTAGTCGATGCATTGTGGAGGGTAAACCTGTTCTGGCAGCACACCACGTTATTGTTTGTTGGGTTTTTTTTATACACAGAGTTACATCCAGGTATACAACAATTTGCTTTGTAGTGTTCGAAGCGTTTAATTTTTTAACGATTGTTATTTTACATAATTTGTTTTTTTTTTATCAAAACTATATTCTTAAATCCCATTTTAATATGTATGTTCTTGTTTTTATACTTCAGAGTCCTGAAGATGAAACAAAAAAGTTTAGAAACTTCGATAAGTTAACAATTGCTTTTTTTCAATATGTCAACCAAATTCAAAATAATATTTAACGGTCGCCATTTCATTCAACTATTTTCTGAATACTTTTTAGGGTGCACTTTTTCCAAAATAATTTATCGGGGTTTTTATGATGTGATTTTTAAATTCACTTTCCTGTTTTTTTATTCTCTCTTATCTTCAACGCTTCATTATCCGAATTAATTAACAAACCAATAGTTACATTCATTCGAACATCAACGAAACTTTTTAAAGTTGTGTTTGAAAATAGAATTACATATAAAAATAAGGAATTCTCTAAAAGCAATTACAGTTTCTAACTAAAGGATGGGTGAAAACAAGCCCTTCTTTTTTTGCTATTAATAGATCAAGCATTAAGCGTACAAAAATAGCACAAATGAAATATGAAGGAGTTTTCCTTCGTACGCAATACTAAGAGATAAATTATATTTTATAATAATCATTACACATTTAATCTATAAGGTTTGTTTCTGAGGCAGTTAGAAACAGCAGGACTGCCATAATTTCAGCAAATGTAGCTGTTGTAGGTCAGCTGTATATTTCCTCACAATAAAAAAGATTTTGTTCAAAACATTTACGCACATTCCGAAGAATTTCCGGAGTAATTCGATGGCACACGTCAACGATTCTTTGACGCAAATCTTCCAACGACGCTGGTTGTGTTTTATAGATTTTACTTTTCAGATGTCCCCACAAAAAGAAATCAAGTGACGATAAATCTGGCGATCGTGGAGGCCATTCAATGCTGCCTCTTTTCCCAATCCAATATTTTTACCAACTCTAGAACATACCGACATGTCGATCTTGACGATGTGCATTGAATAGCTGAGCTGTTCTATTCGCACATTTTTTGTTCATAAAGTAAAGCGAAATAATATCCACCCTTTCCGCAATGAAATATACCATGGATTAGCAATTTCCTGATTGTATTCATTTGTGTTTTTTAGAAGTGATAACAAATTGCCAAAAAGCAATGCAAAGCAAAAAATAGGTACTAAATTTATACTATTGGTTTACTTAACTCGAATGAATAAATTCTAACTTGTATGGAATTGCATCGAATCCTTAGAGTACCTTGGTGCGAACAACAAAGTGACCCTACTGTGGGTACCTGGGCACCAGGGGGTGAGAGGAAACAAAAAAGCCGATACCCTTGTAAAACTGGAAGCCAAATCTGCGTTCACTGGACCAAAACTGGCTTTTGGAGTCACTACAAGTGCCGCCAAAATAATTATTTCGGACTGGGCGGAGAGGAAAATACTCACGTACTGGTCCGATATACCAGGGTTAACTCACTCGAAGGCATTTCTACCTAAACCCTCGAGAAACACAACTAAGCAGATCCTAGAATGGAGCAGAAATGACCTACGAATTCTAACGGGACTGCTATCAGGACGGACTGTCGTCTAAGATACCACCTCGGAAGGATAGGTCTAAACCAACAAACGGACTGTCGGTTTTGCTGCGTGGAAGACGAAACTGCTGAACATATACTATGTTCATGCCCCGGCCTGGGAAGAATAAGGTTCAACATATTTGGTTACACCAACCTAGAACGTACCGATTTAAAAAAAATCTCACCCTATACAACCATGAACTTCGTGAGAAGGGCTGGATTTTGCGGTGAACGTCAACCTATAGGTGTGAGCCACAATAGACTTACTAAGGGTCGCGGTGACCACGCCCCACTCACATGATACCTAACCACCTAACCTAACTCGAATGAACGCCATTTTTACAGTTCGTGATTGTTTGCAGATAAGTTTCACATTTAAAATCTAATTTCTCAATAAGTAATGGGCAGAATTTTAAAATTTAAAGACTATTGTATAGAGAATTGTAAGAGCTTTTGAAAGACATCTTATTCGACCCCCAATGCCTTTTAAAAACGTTAGGGTAATTTTTATCCTCGCTTGGGATTGAAAGTAGCGGAGTTAAAAATACAGGAAAATAGTCTCCAACTTTAATAAAAAATCGACGGGTCTAAGCGTTTTTTTAAAATGTTGACGAGGTTCCTGCAAATAGCTCTGTTTCGTTTTAGGTTGGCCACCCTGTATAGTAGAGCCTTAAGGAGTGAATTCAGTAAAGAAACAATTTAGTAAATAACCAACACTTAAAAAGGATTTAAAAGTGAGGCAACAAACTGAGATCATGGGATTTATTTGAAAATTCGACAAATTAATGCGCTTATCCACAAACTGTCGCATGTGGCGTCAAGAAGAAAGCGTGTAGCGAAAAAGAAAAAGTAGAACACATTTATAAGAAAATCATCACGCCATTAAGAGTAAGCGTACGGCGAAGAATGCTTAAAGCGACACAAGCGTGCCATCAGTCTTAACAAAATAGTTTTAACAGAAAAATCGTTGAAAGCAAATAACGCACATTTCAAACATTTTCGAAGTATGCTTACGTGGTACATTTTCGTGACTAACGTCGATAATCAATCTAAATTGAATCATCAAAACGAACTTATTCTGATTCTGACAGTTAAATTTTTTTAAATTCAGTTAAATAAAGTGTCTTCTTCTTCTTTTTTGTGCCGTATCCACTATCATAATAGCAATCGAGACCTTGTTAACGGCCGCTCGAAAGAGTTCACTATACGTTTTGCCGTACCACTTTCGTAGGTTTTTTAACCATGATACTCTTCGCCTCCCTGGTCCTCTCCTACTGTTCACCTTACTCTGGATAATGAGTTGGAGTAATGCATATTTCTCATTTCGCATGATGTGTCCCAGATATGTAAGTTTTCTTACTTTAATTGTCTTCATGAGTTCTCTGTCTACTCCCATTCTTCTTAAAACTTCATTATTGGTCACATGGTCTGTCCAGCTAATTTTAAGGATTCGCCTGAACACCCACATTTCAAATGCTTCAATTTTCTTGCTAGCAGCTTCCGAGAGTGTCCATGCCTCTACGCCGTACAGTAATGCTGAGAATACATGGCATATAACTATTCTCAAGCGCAGATGTAAACTTAAAGTATTGCTTGAGAGCACATCTTTCATTTTTAGAAAAATTGTTCTTGCTTTTTCTATTCGTTGTCTAATCTCTTTGCTGTGGTCCCATATTGATCATTTGCTAAGCATCCAAGGTAAGTGAGGCTTTCCAATGCCACATCGTTCGCATACAGTCTTATAATTTCGTTGGCGTCCATACTATTCTTGGTAATTACCATAAATTTCGTTTTATTGGTATTAAGGCTTATTCCATACTCATTTCCCACATCAATGACTTTATTTAGCAGTTGTTGTAAATCCTCAAGGGAGTCAGCTATAAGGACGGTATCATCGGCATACCTTAGAGTTTTAATCAGATGTCCATTGATGTTTATTCCAATCGGCATGTCATCACGTGCTTCACTGGAAATTTCCTCAGAGTAAATATTGAATAACAGTGGCGATAACACACACTTCTGCCTTTTCGAATGTCCACCTCTTCTGTCAGTGTCTAAGTGTCTAAGAAAAAGAAATGTATGATCAATTTAAGAATGTTCAATGGTACTTAAAGGGGGTAGATGGTAAAAGGGGTACACTATGCTTTAACATAGACCACCAGCAGGGTTACAAAAATTATTAGAAAAACAAATGCATCTGAAACGTTTTTAAAAAATAGCAGTCTAAAAAATTTATTGAAAATTATTTATTTAATTGTTTTTTAAATAAATAAAATATTGTTTCAATAATATATTAATATTTTTAAACTCGTTTATGACGTTGCAAGCATTTTAATTTTAGCAGAACTTTTTACTTATAGATGACGTCTAATGTTATATTGTATCAATTAAATATAAATTTAAATATAACGGTAAACCCATCCTATAATAGTGAATGCTTTTCTCGACTGTACTTAGAGTATTATGTAAAATTCATTTAGGAGTATTTAGTCCAAGTCAAAAATAAAAACTCTTCTTTACTTTGCCAAGCTTTTGACAAATTTATTGTCTTTGTCAAAATTATAAATGGTTAAAAAACATAAATAAATGGTATAACCTTACATGTAAAATGAGTTAAATTAACGAATATAAGTAGACAACATATATTGACATAACTTCAAAAAAAATTTTTGTCACACTGATAGACATTTCATTTTCATGAGTATGATGGATGTAATTTTATTGGGATGTGCAGGAAATTTTTTTAAATATTTATTTAGCATTAAAATTCATTTTGTAAGTGGGTACGAGTAAATTTTGCTAAGTTGGTCGATGTTAGATCTCTTATTAATATTATTGTTATCATTGTTAATTGCAACCATTTCTAAGAAAAGTATTTTTGTCAAATTTTGTTCTTGATATATAATTATTGTATCATCATAATAATTCATTATGTGATCTTGGTAATTTACATGATCAAGAGTGCGCAAGAAAGTTTCTGGAGTCTACAGTCACTTTTATGACCAGCGACTCGAGATTTCAAAGTTTGGCTCGTTTGTCCAATGTAGTTTTTGTTGCAGGAACTGCAAGGTATATTATAAACTAAACTGCTTCTCATCGGTGCACATTCTTTGTCTTTTAATTTTGTATATATTTTATTTATAGGGAGGATATTTCTTTGTGATATTTTTATATTAAGTTCACTTTTGAATACATTAATAATTTTCATAGACATATTTTTAATGAATGGTATTGATCCGAAAATAATTTTGTTACTGGAATTAGTATCTGTATTAACAATTTTCAATAAAACTACGAACTAATTTTTTCAATATGCGATGTTGCAAAATGTACTTTTTATAACACTATAACCTTTGCAAAATCTATAACACAGTTATTAAACTAAACATTTTGTGACTGTTATTTAATTTACCCTCTGATGAGAATTTAACAAGGCACTTAATTGAATAAATCTTTTTTATCTGTTTTACATACATTTTGCACGTTATTTGTAAAAATAAAATAAATTTTAAGTGATTTGAGGTTTTATTGAAAACTTCTGAATTATACATATACACAGACTCATATATATATATATATATATATATATATATATATGTATATATAATAAAATATAGGATCTTTTATACCTGACGAGTTGCACTGATGATGACTTAATGGTCGAAATCGCTCTGCAATAATTTTAAATAACAAATTTTTATTCACGAAATGCACATTTTTTTTTCTAAATTTTATTAGGAAAGTCTTAAAAGTATAAAATACTGTTGTTATTTTTTTAGGTCAAACACTTTGGGCGAGATGCAAATATAATGGACTATATTTACTAATGATAGGTGCAAAAAATTAACTAATTAAACGTCAACGGTACACATAAAAAATCTTAGACCCACCTCGGTTTAGCTGGCGTTCCTTTTTGTGTCTTCTCAAAAGACCCCTCACTTAGTCATTTCGTTTGCCTGATTACTGTAGTGTGTATCAAGCCGAAATGACAGCCATTACCGAGGCAGCTATCTGGATACTCCGCGACGAACAAAAGTTCAGCGAGATATCCATTCTTTGCGACAGCCAGGCTGCTATCAAATTACTGAACTCAGTCTAGTTGACCTCTAGGGCAGAGGTGCAATGCCGTGCCGCCCTGAATGAGCAACTAACTAAGTTTAGAGATCACATTGTCTGGGTACCTGGACACAGGGACATATCAGGCAACTGTAAGGCGGACGAGCTAGTAAGAGAGGGCACCACCCTCCCAGCTGTATCTGTCTCATCTCAGCAAGGAGTACCGATTGCAAACTGCCGTCTCCTGCACAACAAAGTTGCTTAAAAAGAAAACTTAAGGTGGCAAAATGAACCCACATGCACATCATCGAAACAGATTTGGCCCAAACTAGATCTACGTCGAACTAATGATGTTTTAACTCTATCCAGGGAGTCCATTGGAAATGCGATCGCGGCCATAATAGGACACTGGGCAGGTGGATCCCATGCACGGCACATGGGAATCGCAAAGCTACGACACGACCTCTGTAGAAGCTGTCACGATGTGGAAGAGGAGGAAACAATGGTACATCTTTTCTTCCACTGCCCTGCTTTAGGCAGAAAACGGCTTTCTACACTAGGGCAACCGAACTTTGATGATTTATTTGATCTCAACTCACTTAGCATCAAAGACCTTACACTTTTTATTAAAAGTTCCAACTGGGTCCCACGGTAGATGGGGAATGCACAGCCGTCCATCACGGTATCACAACAGGCCAAAATCCTTAAGTGGGTTTTTTCCGATCCGACGTTTTACTTAACCTAACCTAAGCCTAGATAAAAAAGTATTGTAATGGAATTCGGCAAAGTCAAGATGCAATATCACCGAGATTAAAATATTCTCCTGTATTCGACATTCCATGGAACTCTCAAATGTTCAAGATAGATCTAGAACGGAAAAGGATGGAATATCCTGGAAGCTATCAAATAGAGCTAAATAACAGAAGAATGACAGTTCTCGAAGGTTCTAGAACAACCCAAACACGATATATAAACAAGGCCAGCTAACGTCAGTCAGTAAGTCAAATACGAAGTTGAGTTACGTGAACATCATTCATAATCTCCAAAATAAATAATGTTATAAATTAGTCTGTAATAAGCGTTAGTGTTCATGCAAATAGATTATGTATCAGTTAAAGCTCGGTCGTCGTTCATTTTTACCCTCGTAGAACGTAACAGTAACTTTGCTTAAAAGCAATACATAAATAAGATCAGAACAATATAAATAATAGTAATAAATAAACAAATGGATAAATTTTATTCCTGTTCTGACTGTGCGAACAAAAACTCCACTCTCTCCTGCTCTATCTTCAAGTATCTTAAGATGTGCATCAAACAGATGTTTGCGATTGGGCTATGAACAAACATCAATTAAAAATTACATAATAAGATTTTTTTCTTTCCATTAAATACGATGAATGATAAGATAAAAGTAAGATGTTTACTTCAAAGCGACGCCTCTGATTTCAGCGATGCCTGGAGATCCGCCTTCTCACCGCCAACGGTGGCGGCGGGAATTAAATTCTTTGAAGAAAAATCACAAAGGTCTTTATGGGATATTTGAAATGCCACCGCCTTTCTCAAATTGCAGACGAACTTTTGAAATTTGTCACCATTCATTTGTAAACAATCCTTTCCTTATTTAATATTAATCATTGTGGGGTTGTTTGTTTCATTAATAGCAAAAATATACAATTTATATTGGGTTATAAAGAACGTCTCAATAGTAAAGAGAATGTCCGTACAAAGGGAACTAGGAAAATTTTGCAATACAGCTCTATTTAATTAATTATTTTTTTATAATTTTCACCACAGGCAATACATCTCTTTACACTCCGAAACCAATCCTTAAACGTCTCTCTAGGGAGTATGGCGCACTCGTTGTCTTTAGTCCTCAAAGGGTCCAAATCATACATACATACATAAAGTCACGCCTTTTTCCCATAGGGGTAGGCAGAGACCACTTCCTTCCACTTGCTACGGTTAGTACACACATCTTTTGCTTCCTCTACTTTCATCAGTGCTCTCATTCTTGCTCTTCGGTTGTTGGTACTCTTGACCTGGCCTTTCTTCAAAACAATATTGATCCGATCGAGATATGTTCTCCGAGGTCGACCTCTACCGATTTGCCCATTCACACTCGCCTTATAAATCACTGGAAAACATTCTTCCATTCCACTTTATTTTTACATGGGGAAACAGCACAAAGTCGCAGGGTGAAAGGTCTGGACTGTAAGGAGGTTTCTTAAGCAGTTTTAGTCCTGCAGTAGTCAAATATTCGGTATAGGCTTTTGCGCGGTGAGCTGGAGCGTTTGTCATTTCTTGGTCGGAAGTTCTTCAGAGAGTCGATGACTTTAGAAAGGCACTGATTAGTGTATCATTTAGCTGTGACTGTCTTTTGTGTGTCCAAGACACGCTCCATAATTTCACTCGATTTAAAAAATAAAGCTATCATTTTGTTCTTTACTGATCGGTAATTTCTGACTGTATCCTCGTCATGAATGACCCAAATTTTTTTTTTGAGACTTGGTTGGCACAACATAATAGTACAGCCAGTCTGGCTACCTGTTACGATGTTGTTCGCATACCGAGATTGTCGTTTATCAAATATTTTCATCGTGTACCGGCACTATTTCACGCAAGAGTCATGTGCAAGAGTCATTTCTTCTAAAAACTGGTCTATGTTTATACCACGAGCGAAGTTATACCGCAAAACCACTTGAATATCATTTCGTGATCAAGATGCCAAAGCACGCAATTTAAACTATCACTGCTGACAAAAAACTGGCTTGGCGCAGCGGATATTATGCAAGTATGAACACGTCTCAACATGCAACAATACATTAGACTCCTGCTCCACATGCCCTGACTAACTTAGTAGTGAGTATGGTCATTGGAACCTTTGAACTAACTTGCCAATTTCTGATGTATCAAGCAAGTGAACTAATGTTAACTGGGCGCCTTTTTTTAAAAAAGAATAAAAATTTAAACCTGCTAATGAGCTACAAAAAATCCTTTTAAATATAAAAAATAAATAAAAGTCATGAGACCTTGATTAGAAAAAAAATTATAAAAAAATTAAAACTTTTGGAACCCTGTCCTATGGTTGTCTAGGGAGTAGGAGGCTCCTTAACGTTACCCTGGTTTTTGGGATGACTCCTTCCTTGATTCGCTTGTGTTGACAGTCCAGTTTAGATTAAGGTGGTACCGAGTTAGTTGGTATTAAGGGTTACTCAGTTCACCCTTTTTTACCTCTTGGATAATCAGAAGTTGTAGGCGATGGTTAATGTTATACATAATGACCTAAAAATCAACGGGATGAAAATAAATGAAAAAAATGGTTTTTGAAAGAGAAGAAAGCATGACAAACTGTGAAGTTTCGTTTAGGGAGAAAGAGTAAAACAAGTAAATGAATTTGTATACTTGGGTTTTAAGTTTACGAGAGATGGAAAGTATGACAGTGACATTGAGCGAAAGGTGTTGGCAGGAAGACAGATGGACAAGTCGATAGAGGTCGACCTCTTATACACAGCCAGAAAGTGTCAAAAAGGCACGTCTGGCGGTGCATAGAGGTGTGTTGGTTCCTACACTTATGTATGTTAGTGAATGTTGGGTTTGGCAGAAAAAGCATGAAAATAGGATTAATGCTGCGGAGATGAGTAGTCTGAGAAGTATAGCCGGAGTGACTCGGTTGGATAAAGTAAAGAATAGTGTGATAAGAAAACGCTGTGGAATAATTTCATTGGTTGTTAGCTTGAATTTTATGTATTTTATTTGATTATATAGATGTGCATTTTATCACGTGGTGTTTGAAAGCCGTGCTCTTAGCGGCGGGCGTGTGTATTCTTAGACGGTCGGAATGGGAAAGAGGGCGAGAAGCCGGAACCTGTTTCGAATGTGGCTTCTTTTCGCTTTAAATTCAGCGTTTTTGATTGGTCACTGTATGGTCACGTGACCGTACAGCCGGTTGCTAAAAATTGCGCGCGACGATTTCGGAATGTTCTCGAATAATAACTGAACGTGTTCTTAAGCTGATTTCTAAATTGCAAGGGACCCTTTTTTTATATTCGAATGCTAATTTCCTCGTAATGAATGCGTGACTTTTAGTTGATTTTTGTCGGTGTCAGGGCCGTACTGAGTACTTTTAAAAATCAAGGAATTTCTCAAAGAGGAATTGTACACTTGGAAGAACTGATTCCCAACAACAATTGTTTTGTGTTTTCTTGTTTAAACATTTTCTTGCTTTTTAGTCAAAATGTCGTTGTTTTTGACTTTTTGTTTATTTCGCAGGGGCAGCAGTTTGTACCTTTAAATAAACAGTTATTAAGCTTTAAAGTAAATTTAAACAAGTTATTTATTTATTTCTATATAATATTTCCAGTATTTATTTTTAAAACTGCAATGTAGTTGTGTGTAGTATAAAAACAATCAAATAAAAAAAATCAAGTAGTTTGTAACTTACTCTTTTATTTGAGGAAAATTAGTCTAGATTAAACCAAAAAAACTCTTTCTCAGGGATGTGATCTTGACTTCTCAATAAAATTCAATTCGAGGGATTGGGTAAATCAGTTGGCTATTCTATCTATTCTTTTTTTTCTGAACTAATTTTACTCATACTAAACAACAACAAAATAGTACAAATAAAAAAACTTATAATGTCTTTATACAATAATAATCATCGGTATGACTTCTTCTTCTTCTTCTAGGTGCCATGACCGTTTAACGATCGTTGGCGATCATTCTGGTTATCATGTTTGCAATCATTATTTTGCTGGTAGCCGCTTGGAAAATTTGTATAGTGGTGAGACTAAACCACTGTCTGAGATTTTTGAGCCAGGAAGTTCTTCGTCTGCCGAGGCGTCTCTTACCATTAATCTTACCATGTATTATAAGATGTAGAATGTCTTACTTTTCTGGGTGTCTCATGATATGTCCGAAATATTCAAGTATTCGTTGTTTTACAATATTGGCCACTTCTATATCTTTATTCATTTTTCTAAGCACCTCCTCGTTTGTGATCTTTTCCACCCAACTTACTCTCAGCATTCTCCTGTACAACCACATCTCGAAAGCTTGTAGACGTTTGAGCGTGGCTTCTGTTAGTGTCCAGCTCTCGACTCCTTACAAAAGAACTGGAAAGACATATGCTCTAATCATCCTCATTCGCAGGGCAATCGATAGATCGTGACTGATAAAAAGTTTTTTCATGCGAATAAATGTTGTCCGGGCACACTCAATACGTATTTTGATTTCAACTGATGGATCCCAGTACTCGTTTATCCTGCAACCAAGGTGTCTAATTGTGTTCCGTTGACGTAGACACTAGCAACTTGATTATGAATTCCTTTGCTTATTAGCATGAATTTGGTTTTTGCCGTGTTTATTTTCAAACCAAATACTTCGCAAGCTTCAGTTACCCTAAGTCTCTGTAGGTCATCGATGGACTGCGCGAGTATTACAGTGTCATCCGCGTATCTAATGTTGTTGAGAATTTGCCCATTTATCACAACTCCTAAATCCGTGTCACCTAGGGCCTGCCCAAATAACTCTTCAGAGTATAAATTAAAAAGAAGTGGAGACAATATACATCCCTGTCACTCATATTATCTTCGAATGCGAAGCCACTGCGCAGTGGAGGCACAACCTATGGTGTATACAAGACCAAGGGAGTGATCCACCTGGGGCAATAGCAGTACATGACCTTCTACTCTTTAACAGGAGAATTGAAGAAATGGGACCAAACTAAGGAGCTGAAAAGGTACAAAAAGCAGACATTGCTGCAGTGCCTGGGGAAAAAAATTAGACTGCTTCCACAACTCCTATTCATTCATTCATTTCACCAATCTGACTAGGTCCTTTATTTGGTACTTATAGTGTGCATTTCCTTGCTGCTTATATTGAACCACTCAATGAGAAACCACTAATTGATAACTTATTTGTTCCATAAACCATTTTTTGGTATACCACTCGTTCCTGAACCAAAATTTGCCACGTCTTTTTTTGGTTCTCTAAAGAGTACTCTGCTAGTGGTCTCTCTACTGGCAAATTATGCCCGAGCTCAGCCGTAGAGGGTAGAAGAAAAAAATCTAAAAGTGAGCCGCGCCACCGACTTATAACGGTACAAGCCGGAAACCCCTAGGTCTTGTAGGCACCAGCAGAGCCACGCGAAAAACAACAAACAATTATGGTGAACTAGATAAATTAAACTATATTTACAATTACTGCAATATATTAATTAAGTAAAAATGATGTTCTGATTTTTTACAATAAATTCTGTATTTTCGTAAAGTGGTTTAAACGAATTTAATACACTTTCTTAAAATAATATTTAAATTAATTATAACAATCTTCCAGACAGTAATAAAAACCTAATGAGGTACAAAAGAGAATTAAAATAACAAAAAAAAAAAACAACAACAAGAAAATGTTCACAATATTTAAAATTTCGAAAATAATTGGTTTTATATAAAATTCCTGATAGCAAAAGATTAACACAACAAATAAAAGGAAATACTAAATTAATGGACTTGCTACAAAAATAATATTTTAAAACCCTTACAATATCCACATAAATTATATTCAGTGATATATAAATTCAGATTCAGCTTGGAGCCGGTACAAATTTAACGAAAAATAATTTGGTTACTTTTAAACTATTGAAAACTTTATTGGGACGTCACTGGGAGCAGGTACAAATTAAATGAGAATAACTTGTTACTTTTAAATTATTGAAAACACTTAGATCAAGCACATAACTGATAAGTTGATAAAATTAAATTCCATACCATGTAACCAATTGAAAACCTCACTGAGACGTCACGGTAATATCGATGATCCAAGAACCGAAAAACCAAATAGTATTATCAATAATTTCTGCTAAAATTACCAGGCAAGTCTTTATAACGCTGAAATTTATCGTCGATGTGGATGGAACGGCACGTGGTACTTCACGATGGCTTCACTTCATCAAATCCCACAAGTGGTGATCTTAACTCGACACCAATATCCAAAAATATTCACCACATAGGCACGACAGAATGGTCAAGTTAAGAATTAAATGGTTTATCTTCCTAATCCAATAAAGATGGCCCCAAATTTTCTGAACCACTTTTTGATATAATCCTTGTTGTGGTGAGGGTGAACGCATTTTGGAAGGAAATTGTTTGATCTCTTGCATTCGTCGTAGTCTCTTTCCTGATAGGTCAGACGTGCACACCGCCGCTAAAAGTTTCATACTGATTTCTCGACAAGCACATGTCGACGAAGTGGGGACAGATTAAATTGAAGTCGTGCAATTAATTACTTCATATTTATTTAATATTTTGTGCTGGTCGACTGGTTTTCGTGTACCTCAGCGATTTGCATTTAAATTTCTATGTTCCTTAAGTGTATTTTTATATCTGTATATAAGTAAAGGGCGATGAATATGAATTATCATAACATTTGGTGCGACAGGTAGTTATAAACTTTCACAAAGTTGCCTATACCTTTAAATTTGAATGCGTATCTGCTACTGATTTCGCTAGACAATCTGGTTAAACAACAAAAAGGGTTTTGGGGTTCGAATAGCAAGTAAAGAGATTAGCAAGGGTTAACCGTCTATTTGAAATGTCCGAGTTGTAATAGAATTTAGTTAGAAATTGAGCTAATTAATTCGTACAACTTTGCTTAGCGAAACAATCGGATTTGTGGTTGTATTCTGTTGTCTTCTCCTAACTGTCAGTATCGATTGATGTTATTTTTAGAGTTTGCTTGATAACTGGTTAGGAGGAGTTTTTTGTAGAAATTTCATCTTTCAGCTATTTTTAAGGCAGTCATTAACTATTCCTTTTTTCAAAAATGTTATAACTGTTTAAAGATTGATAAAAGTATGGACCTGGTGCATATTTAACAACTGCTAAGAACAAACGCTTAGATCAATTACTGGCAAAACACTTAGAGACAGAGTGAGAAGCAGCGATATCAGATCCCAATGTGACATTCCAGACATTGTAATATGGTCCGAAATAAGAAGACGAGCATGGAGAGACCACAGAATGGCTGATAATCGACTACCCAAAATTGCAAAAGAGAAGAAACCAACAAACCGTAGACCTCCAGGAAGACCACCCAAACGACGGTTCTAAATCTGGACTACAGCTTTAAAAAAAACAACACATTGTCTTAAAATAAGAAGATGTTATTTTTATTAACTTTATCAATAAAATAACAATCCTTACCTTTTCTTGCCTATCGTAATTTTAAATCTGGATAAATCGGTCATTTTTGTCTTCTCTGAGTCTGATCTTCAGAAGGTGCCATGAACAACGCATGAACACTTAGATTAAAGTTTTAAAGAGTCTCGAGAAATATACTACTTAAACAAACTGTAACTCGTCACTTGCGATACTTTTTTTTAGGTAGTCAAAATATAAATCAGTGTATTATTCCTACTGTCATTGGGGATTACGCGCAAAGAGTATTACATTTTAAAATACGAGGGCGGTTTGATAAGTCAGTGACTTTTTGAATAAAACAAATTTTTTTCCGCAAATAAACATTTTATTTTTCTATAATCACCTTTTAGCTCGGTACATTTAGTCCAGCGTTTTTCTAATTTTTTTATTCCCTCCAAATAATAGGTTTTTTTCAAAGCTCTCTCAAAATACGCGTTTGTTCCGGTAATGACTTCTTCATTCGAATCAAATCTCTTACCGCACAGCCATTTCTTTAGGTTTGGAAACAGAAAATAGTGGCAGGAGGCTAAATCTGGAGAACATGCTGGATGGGGTAGCAGTTCGTATCCCAAATTCGTGGATTTTGGCCATCGTGACTAGACGAGTGTGCACACGTGCATTGTCTTGATGGAACAGCACTTTCTTCTTCTTAGCCAAATGCGGCCGTTTTTGCTTCAAATCAACGTCGAATCTGTTCAAAAGCTTTGAATAATATTCGCCGGTGATCGTTTTACCTTTCTTGAGGTAATCGATGTGAATGACACCGCGTACATCCCAAAAAACTGTGGCCATGACCTTGTTGGCTGACAGACGATTCTGTTTCGCCTTCTTTGGTCCACGTTCACCCCGAGCAACCCACTGTTTCGATTGTTCCTTGGTCTCTGGCGTGTTGTGATGGATCCATGTTTCATCCACAGTAACAAAACGGCACAAAAATTCGTCCGGATTACGGCTGAACATCGCTAAACACTCTTTTGAAGTGGTCACACGATTGCGCTTATGGTCGAGTGTGAGCAATCGCGGCACCCATCTCGCAGAGAGTTTTTTCATGTCCAAATATTCGTGTAAAATATAATGTACCAGTTCAGTTGAGATACACCTACAGCATGAGCCAACTCACGCACTTTCATTCTCCGATCATCCAATATCATTTTATGGATTTTATCGACGATTTCCGGCGTGATCACTTCTTTTGGGCGACCTGGACGTTCGGCGTCACTAGTGCTGGTACGCGACCACAACGGAACTCTGTAAACCACTTCTTAACCATTGAAATTGATGGTGCCGAGTCCCCGTAGTATTTATCAAGTCTTTCCTTAGTTTCAGTGATGGATTTTTTACGTAAAAAGTAATGCTTTATCAGCATACGAAATTCACTTTTTTCCATTTTCGTAAAAATTCACGAGGTTGTCTGCTTTAAACGGCTATCAAACACCAACTGCACGACGAAGCTTGCTCAAAATTAGAAAGTTGCCCACTGATAGATTATAGTTGACGGCAGCACTCTTGCATTTGGAGTAACTGCGCGGGATTTTAAAAAAGTTACTGACTTATCAAACTGCCCTCGTAGCACGGACACGACAGTTGCCGTGAAAATACGGTTAACTTGAGTTCGATATTTTTACTGTATATCGAAAAAATACTGAAAACTAAATTAAATATTCATTGAAACATTAAATTCGGTACACAAGTCAAAGGTGACTGCGTTATTATTTTTATTTTAAATGTTATTTTCGATGTCGTGAGAAATGTGCTCCGAGCTGATATTTCGACCTAAAAATCTCACATTTTGCATGCACTGAATGCTTCGTGGCATTTTACTTGTATATCTGACTTTTAAAGTTACGCACAACTCAAATTTTGGCATAATTTTCATATATGTATGCAAAATAAGTACCTTATTCGGATGATAATAGCCGTGTGTGACTTTTAGGCTTCAAAAGCAAATCCATACGATTTGTTATAACACAAATATAGCCCAGTCAAATAATGTTTGTTGCACTAGAGTTCTTTTAATTTGCTGCACCATTAGCTTTCTGTTTTCCAACTCTCTTATTTAAAATACAGTTAGTTATCCACCTTAAACTTAAGATTTTTTTTTACTGAAAATAGTCGCAAAAAAGGTAGACCTATCGTGTGGGCCACGGACGGCCCGCACTGCGACTAATAGAAGGGGAAGAAATTATGGAAAGGAGATGATTGTGAACCGGCTTTTTAAAAAATTGCAGGTCATAGCTCTCTGTAAAAACTGATTTTGGAAGCTTGTTCCATTCCGTAGCAGCACTGTAAAAGATGGATTCTTGATGGAGATTGGTCCTTGTAGTGTCAATCTTAAGAGTAAATGAGTGAGACTGATCAGCGTGCCGAGTTCTTCGGCCGAATGTGGCCAAAGTTTTTATTTCTCTGGAGCATCTACCATGGAAATATCTGTAGAGTAATGTCTGATCTGCAACTCTTATTCTATTTTCTAGTTGGTGAAGGGTATCTGTGAGAGTTAAGCTTTGGTGCAGAACCCCAAATGTGCGAGCAATACTCCAGTAATGGTCTGATTTGAGCCTTGTATGTCGTCAACAGTTGATCAGGAGTAAAAAAATGTCTAGTTTTTTACAGAAAACCCAGCCTCTGGCTTGCTGACTTTGCAATGTTAGAAACATGGTCATGCCAAGACATATTATAAGACACCGTGACTCCCAAAATCGAGATGGAGGGACTTGATTCAAGGGTATTTCCGGACATTGTAATGGAATGATTTGAGGAATTTACTTTTTTGGAAAACATGGTGCTTTGTATTTTATGGGCGTGAACTAAACAAGATTGTTGGTTCCCCACTTGACGATTGCTTCAAGATCTCTATTTGTATTATTCACCGAAAGTGATCGATAGAATGTGAAAGTTGAGACAAGTGTGCTGTCGTCTGCGAAACTGTAAATGGGGTTTGTGGTGGTTTTCAGGAGGTCGTTGATGTGTAAAAGAAATAGGGTGGGGGATAAGATGGAACACTGGGGGACCCCTGTATTGGTTTTCAACACATCAGAAGAAATACTGTCAACTGCCACATGTAAGGAGCGATCTTGCATGAAACTCATGAGTCATTGGCGCAATTTGGTTGGGAGACCGTATGCAGATAATTTGCCCCAGTGCCTGGGGCTAAACGTGGCCGAAGGCTTAAGATATATCCAAGGCTATTGCACGGGACGTGAATAGATCTAAACTAATAACAATGGTTAACAGCAAGTTTGCGTAATGGATATATCTGATTTTTATTGCAATTATATCTGGAAATAGGAAAAAAAATAAAAAATATATCTGAATTTGATTTTGTGTGCAAAAACTGATATAACACGAAATGAAAGAAATTATGTAAAATCTGTATATAGAAAGGTTTATTTAAAGAAAACGACATTCATCAATGATTTAATTGTCTAAAAATGGAGTCCAAATGATATACAAAATTTTTAAAAATGAACAGTTTTGTTTTTTCTGTTATTTTCAACAGTTTCTCGAATTAACCCCCATATATAATCCCCCATCATGCTTTCAGTGTACTGGGCTTGATAACTTATCTCAAACTTCATTACGTCTCGATAATTCATCATTTGATTCGAAGATATTATAGATACAAACAAATTCAAATCAGCTCGTCATAATTTTTAACTATATGGTTTCCAAGGAAACCATGTGCTATCGCCCTAAAACTGGCCCAGGCTTTTTTCCTGATTGTTAGGTAATCGCGGGAAAATTTCACAATTCATAATTTTTTTTATTTGCGGCGCTACAAAGATTGCACGTTTAATTTTGGCCTTTGAAACCTTTAAAAAAATGTGAAAGCTTCGGGCTCATAATTAAGAGTCTCAACAAATTGTTTCATATGGCCCAATTTAATGTGAGCTGCCTGATTTCTACTATTCCCCACAGGCAAAGAAATCAGGCAAAATTACCAACAAATACAAAATAGTAGGTTTGATCGCGTACAGCATAACAAATTCTTACAAACTCTGCAGAATATACCCCTTGATAATAATGATATACGTTTGTTATTTTCTCTCTACTGGAATCAATCTGCCACGGTAACACTAGATGGAGAGTAGACCACTCAGATACCTATAAAGAGAGATGTGAGACAGGGTTGTATTTTATCTCCTTCACTTTTCAACCTTTACACGGAGAATATATTTAAGGGGGCAACACAATCTGGTGAAGGAATTAAGATTGGAGGCGAAACCATTAGCAACATTCGATACGAAGATGATACTGTGCTCCTAGCTGAATCATTGAAAGAATTACAATGTATGTTAGACAAGATAAATAAAGAAAGTAAAAGATGGGGACTGAAAATCAATGTCAAAAAAAACTAAATTTGTGGTTGTAAGCAAAATGAATGTTGGCCCGAAAATAATAACACTTGATGGCGAGAATATAGAAAGAGTTCAGCACTTTAAATATCTTGGAAGCTGGATCAATCAGTCGATGGATCCAGACGAAGAAATCAAGGCTAGAATAGAAATAGCTAGAAGAGCATTTCTGAATTTCAAGCAGCTACTCTGTGCCAAACAACTTTTCATTCATCTGCGGGAAAGGTTTACCAAGTGTTACGTATGGTCTATTCTGTTGTACTCTTGGGAAACATGGACGCTTCACCAAAAAATTATTGACCGCATTGGTGCATTAGAGATGTGGCTGTACAGAAGGATGCTTAAAATTCCGAGGACAAGCCAAACTACCAACGAGAATGTACTCATCAAAATAGGGCACGATATAAAGCTCTTAACTAACATCAAGCGTCGCAAACTGGAATACTTGGGACATGTGATGCGTGGACCACGTTATAGTCTGCTTCAGCTTATTCTGAATGGCAAGATCGAGGGGAAAAAATGGATAGGCCGCAAAAATCTATCCTGGCTTCGAAATATCCGACAATGGACAGGTTTAACTGCTGAGGAACTTCTCCTCGCAGCTCAAGATAGAGATAGATACAAAGAAGTAGTCAATATGGGAGTCGTCAACGCTTAAGAAAGTAAGACACTGTAAGAAGAGGAGAAGATTTGATGAAACACTGTAATCTCTTGAATTTTGTTCAGCATGGCTATATCAAAGATAGGTCCGTGGAACCAGCAACTATAAAGTTCACAAAAATGATTGTTGATTCTTTAAAAAAAATGAAATACTACCAGGAATATTTCTGGATCTATCCAAAGCATATGACTGCCTAAATCATTAATATATATATTGACCAAAACTGGAAATATATGGAATTCTAGGAAATGTATAAGATTGGTTCAAATCATATTTATCAGAACGCCAGCAAATAACAAAATAATAAAGCATGGACAAACACTCAAGTCTGATACAAGAATAAATAATATAGGTATTCCACAAGGAAGTATAACCGGTCCTATTCTATTCATAATCTTGATGAATGATATTCTAGAAATTTTGGATACTGAAAATAATACCTGTTAAATCACTAATTATGCTGATGACACCTATCTGTTTGTCATAAGCACAAACTACCCAAATTTACTTGAAATAGGCAGATCAACTGATGAGTTAAACAATCTGGGTCACGAAAAACAATTTTTCAAAACATGACAACAAAGAATTGAAACTCCACTAACAATAGAATTACTGAACGAAAAAATGGATGTACAAAACTCAACCAAATTTTTGGGTATTCATATAAATGAACATCTGCGGTGGCATGCACCTATTATAAATATAGGGAAGAAATTGAACCAAATATGATACCCAATCAGGGTTATAAGTAAATATTTCAATGAAATTTCAATGAAAATCATGTACTTCTCAAATTTTGAATCATTAGCAAAATTTGAAATTATATTTTGGAAAATCCATAGTAATATAGCAGATATT
Organism: Agelastica alni; assembly: GCA_950111635.1. NCBI lineage: Eukaryota > Metazoa > Arthropoda > Insecta > Coleoptera > Chrysomelidae > Agelastica > Agelastica alni. Next base: position 20,286,387 of record OX467717.1, on the reverse strand, counting down.
TTTTGCATTCAAAAAAGAATAATGAGATTTATTTTTAAACTTAAGTATGGTCAATCCTGTCGAGGTTTGTTCAAAGCAAAAAGCATCCTGACAATATATGCACTTTATATTTATTTTATAAATGCTTAGTCTACTTATTTAAAAATAAAAGTAAATTGTCAGTATCTACCCATATCCAACTCGTAGTACAAAGAGCAGTTACCTTATACATAGATTAACATTTACCGAGAAACGCCCATCATATGCAGCTTTAAAGTGTTTTAATAGATTACCTGATTGTATCAAAACCTGTGAAAGTCTCAACAAATTTAAAAAACTTGTTAGAAGCTTCCTGATTAATTTATCCATATTCAATTCATGAATACTTTAATGTATGAATTACTTTTCATGCACAAATTACGTTGACGTTGTTTAGTTTTATGTTTTCTTTTGCCTCTTTCTTTGCTGCAAATGGAAAACATACTCCGAAATATATTATATTAATAATATTATTATTATTATATACTACATTTCGGTGGACACTTTTTCAATAAAAGTCCCATGCAAGATTGTTTTCCTTATCTCTCCCCTCAATATTAAAATCATTAAATAATAAATACCCTAATAAAAGTGGGCTGTCAGCTCGAGGCCACTTTTTGACAGACAGATAAAAAAAGAAGCCATGACGTCACCAATCTGTCATTGACTACTAAAATAAGACTCGTTAAAATGTATTTTTCAAAAGTATTAAAGTCTGGCCTAAAAAATTGGGGTGAAAGCATCAAAATGCGCCAGCGCCCGATTTCTATCGAAAAATGTTTTTCGGTTTTTGTTAGCGTCTCGCGTGCAGTTGTGATTTCGACGTCGGTATAACGACGCCGCACCGACGCTCTACGCGACTGGCGTCGCCGGTACGCTATTCACAAATACTTTTGAAAGTATTATCGCGAATTCCTAGCAAGTGATTTGAATCGTCGGTTTGTTTTGGGCAAGCTCTATCGCGGAAAGTTAGAATTTTTAATTAATTTATGCAGTTGTGGGAGAAAAATACAGCATGTTTTAGGTATTGAAAATGTTTTTTAAACGAATCTTTAGATTTTGCCATAATAATTTACACAGCATAATTGCAGGATGTCATTTAAACAAAAATAACAACAGTTTATTTTGAACAAGAATGAAAAACAATTAATAATCTTTTAAATTATTTTCATCGAAGTTCAGACATGCTGGTCATTTAATTACGCAGATCAAAATTATGTCGATATATTGCCATCAATTAATTAAAATGTAGTTACGAAAATGTAGGCTCGTATTGAATAAAAGTTGATGGTGGAACTCAAACTACGAAACGTTGTAAAAAATACCGAGAGCTCTGCTTTGCATAGAGTAAGAATATTAAAAAAACATGAGTACAGGGCGTTTCGTGTGTTTTTTATGTAAGAATTAATACAATCTAAACAACGTTTATATTAATAAGTTATTTTGTTCTAAACTAATTGAATTAAGTCTGTTCCTAAAACTAGGGTTCTGCCCACTAGTTTTATAAAGGTTACAATAATTTAACTACACTTAAACTTATATATAGTTGCCGCCCGCAAACAATTGACACTTCATCAAAATCAAACGGTGCCGGTGTAACGTATTGAAGATTTTTTTGTTAAAAAGTAAATTTTTGAGTTCATTTTATTAAATGTGAAACTTCTATACGCGCGCTGGGAGTAAAAATTAAAGGCCGCGTCACACGAGTTAGCGAGACGAAAATGTGTAACGATTCATAACAAGCATGTGCGTTTTGTGATAAAGGAGAGGAGACGCGTAGCATAGAAATATTTAGCAACGCGACGTCAATTTGTGTACCTAGTCTACGTGTTTGTCAAAAAATATTTAAAAAAACTACACAAGATGTACAGGCTATTAAAGCACCTAGTAATGTACAGATTACAAAAATAAATTAAGAATAATATTTATATGCAAACAGTAGTGTATGTTGTTTTATAAATATTTCACTTCTAATATGTGCACAAAGGTCGTCCAAAGTGCTGGTAGTGAGGCAGAGGGCGCATTGGAGTAGATGACTATTATCTTGGGTCACAAGTCCGCATTTGGTTAAGGGTTGACCACGTGTTCCAGTCCAGTTGGATTCATGACGTCTTTGGTGGTGTGAAACAGGGTGAGGGGTCTGTAACCCTTTCCTGGACTTGAGTCTTGGCGGTGGCGGCTCATCGTGCCCGTTCATGACGTGTCTGGAGTCAAAAGTCTGTTTAAAACGCTCAATATACTCAGCCGATGATCGTCGCATGTGGGGTGCTTTCATGCCGACGGCGCGTTGCAGTTTATCTAGTGATGTGGGTTTCATGCACCCTGTGATTATGCGGCAGGTCTCGTTCAGCGCCGTATCCACCATCTCCACGTGGGCTGATCTGTTCCAGACAGGACAGGCGTAATCGGCCGTTGAGTAAAATAAGGATTTGGTGGTTTTAATCAGAAAGCTTGCTGCCTCGCAGCTTCCTCAGAAGGTTGTTTCCTGTCTTGACTTTCATTATGGTGTTTTGATAATGAGCTCTGTAGGTAATAGCGTCCTGTCCAGCGTGACTCCAAGGTTTTTGGGAGCGTCGAAATGGATAAGTTAAACATTTTCCCACTTAACCTCGAGTTTCCTCTGCGCTTCGTGATTCTTCAGGTGGTATGCGCATACTACTGTCTTCGCCGGGTTTGGTTTCAGTAAGTTCGCTTGGTAGTACACCGAAAGGCTTCTTAAGGCGTCTTCCGGTTTCCGGTAGGTTGCACCATCGGCTTTTCTTTCCTTCAAAATTAACGTAAAAGTGCCTATTTTGCAGAAGCGATTGAGTTACTTTTTATAAAAGTAACAACAATATGATTAGACTATAATTTTATGGAAGGCAACTATGCTGACCAGGGTTAACTCACTCTAACGGGACTGCTTACAGGACACTGTCATCTAAGATACCACCTTAGAAAGATAGGTCTGAATCAACAGACGGACTGTCGGTTTTGCTGCGTGGAAGACGAAACTGCTAACTATGTTCATGCCCCGGCCTGGGAAGAATAAGGTTCAACATATTTGGTTACACCAACCTAGAACCTACCGATTTCAAACAAAACTCACTCCATACAACCATGAACTTTATGAGAAGGGCTCAATTTTGCGGTGAACTGTAATCTTTGGGGGTGAGCCACAATAGACCTACTAAGGGTCGCGGTGAAGGGGCAACGACGCCCCACTTACATGATACCTATACCTATAATTTTATGGATATAGTAGGTCTTTTAATGGGGTAAACATTTTGCAGACAAAGCTTAGATTTTGTACAAAATTCCGAGATTATGTTTATTGGAAGAAAACGTTTTTAAAGAGCTGGGTTTATATGCAAACAGTAATGTTCTATAAATACTTCTAATCCTTATAATATTTCTTATATATTTAGTATAATTAAATTTAATCCTTGCCGTTTAAACGTTAGAAGTTTCACTTCTAATATGCGTTCGTAGTGCACACATCCTTTTTTTATTTGTGAATTTGATGTAAACGGATTTGGTTTCAATGAGCTTTATTTACACCTCAATATATTTCAAGTACGTACATTGAATTCTTGTTATTTCGCTGAAAAATTTCGCCCGAAAACGAATGATTTTTTGTGACTTAAACGTTATTTATAACTCTACGAATTCTCCAATTCCTCGCAGTATTTAAAAGGTCTGTTTTCTTTTGAAAAACTTAATTAGGAGAAGCTTTTGCGATTAAATTTATGGTACACATTTTCGTTTGTAATTTCCACAGAAACAAGATATTTTTTTTATGATTGGACGGTGTTTTTTATATTTTCGTGGTATTAAATAAAAATATTTATATTTAAATTACGCGATGTTTTTTTTAAACAATTCTTGGACAAGAACATCTGAAACTGTAAATGTTAGACGCGTAGTGGCAAAATGGCAGGTAAGGGAGAAAGCTAAGTTCTCTCAAATACGTTGAAGTGAATACTTGGATCTTAGAGCGTTGAATTTATAGGAGAGCGTTTTTAGGCGTTGCCAAAGACGTTCGCGTTAATTTAATCATTAATAATTTTATTTTAAGTTCTACATGCTATGTCCACCACACCAACGGCAGCGATGGAATACCTCCTAGATATAATCTAGATAGGAAGGCCAGTATAGTTTTCAGCAGATTTCTGTCTTTGGAAAGACAAATAAACGAGAGCGACTCGATGATCACTCTGGGATACTAAGTGACATGCTAGCCACAAGAATACACGTAGAAACGACCAAGTACTCTTTCTGAACAAGGATGAGTGGGTGAGGAAAGCAATCCACTTCCCGAAAACTAAATACTTAAGTTACACAGATGGCTTAAAAATCCCAGATGAAGTTGGGGCCGGTGTTTTCAGCAGGAGACCAATGACTGAAATATCTATTATACAGTCTTTTAGGCTATAGTATTCGGTATCGAATTGTGTAGAGCTGACTAATAGACATTTCTTCTTCTTACAGTGCCTATCCGTTTCGGATGTTGGCGACCATCATGGCAATCTGTATCTTGTTCGCAGCTGCTCTGAACAGACTTACAGTTGTTGTGTTGAACCATGTGCGTAGATTTTTAAGCCACGAAATTCTTCGTCTTCCAGGACCCCGCTTACCGTTTATCTTTCCTTATTATGTGTCCGAAGTATTCAATTTTGGATGACCATTAGTAAACAAAAACATCAGTATCGTCTAAGACAGCCAGGTTGCTCTAAAAGCACTGTGTTCTAACAGTATAAATTCTAAACTTCTTTAGAATAGCATCGAATCACTGGAGTGCCTTGGTGCGAACAACAGAGTGACTCTGCTGTTATTACATTGTCAGCAGGGGATTAAGGGCAACAAAAAATCCGGGATCCTCGCAAAACAGGGAGCTAAATCTGCGTTCACTGGTCCGGAACCAGTCTTTAAAGTGATCACAAGTACTGCCACTGGGCGGAGAAAAACAGACTCACGCACTGGTCTGATCTTCAGGCATTGATACATTTGAGGGCATTTTACCCAAAACCCTCGAGAAACACAACCAAGCAATTCCTAGAATGTAGTAGGAATAACCTGCTTAAATTTCACGGGTGCGTAATGGGCTTACAACTCGTGTAACGTACTATACTTTTTCTACGCTCATCTATTTTCTTCTATTAAATAAAGTATATCGCAATTATTTAAACTTTATTATAATAGTTGTTATTAACAATTGAACAATTATTGTAAGTCGATTGTGCCTTATTACTTAACGGTGATGAATGGATTGATGATTGGTAATCGCTTTCGATATTCGTAATGCGTTGTCATTTATATTTTTCTGAGAGTGATTCACATAGCCTTCCATCGCTGTAGAAGATTGTCAGCCACCTAGTCCTTTTAATGATAGCATATCACCTCCTGCATCAACTAATATAGTGGCTGACGATCTCCTTAATTCATGCACTTTTGACATGTGGTATAAAACGGTTCTGGTACTACAAATGAACGTCTCGTTTAAGTGTCAGAATCAGGAATATCAATTATATCAAGGATTATTCCATGTCCTGAATGTGTTCCATTTTTATATTTTTAAGTTCTTGTTTAGCCCCGCTTAATCCAATAATAAGGATTACCTAAAAACAAAAAACAAAAACTCATTTTTGTGATGATAATTGCACAATATTTTAATTCTTTACCTTTTACAATAAATGTTTATCGACTGGGGAATCTTTCAGAAATGTTAATTTGTTCTGTAGACAGGATTTTCGATTTTTTTACTTCTAAATTTATTTGGTGGCCGCTTCAGTAGGGCGATGGCAGTAGAGCCCTTCAATTATCGCCCGCGGCTATGAAAGTCGGGCGTTTTGATACCACCGAAAAGATTAACACATCTTTGTGTGGACGATACACCGCCTCGTGTCCTCGTGCCAGATAATAGAACAGGGGCGAACCCACAATCCATAACAATTTAAAAAAAAATAGGAATGATTATATGCTTAAATACTCCGTCTAAATACCTTTCTCATGATGTGCCAATTAAAGAATTAGGCCGTCACTGGTTGTGTTTTAATGCTAGCGGCTGATACAATTTAGTTTAAAAGAGCATATTTAGCTAAAAATAGTCGCAAAAAGGGTAGACTATTAGAAGGGGGAGCGATTATAGTAAGGAGATAATTGTGGACCCGCTTTTTGGAAGCTTATTCCATTTCGTAGCAGCCCTGTAAAAGAAGGATTCTTGATGAAGATTGGTCCTTGTAGTGTCAAGCTTGAGAGTAAATGTGTGAGACTGATCAGCGTACCGAGTTCTTCGGCCGAATGTGGCCAATGGTGGTACAAGAGTTTTTATTTCTCTGGAGCATCTGCCATGGAAATATCTGTAGAGCAATGACTGGTCTGCAACTCTTCTTCTATGTTCTAGAGGGTGAAGGGTATCTGTGAGAGTTGAGCTGTTTATCAAGCGAATGGCTCTTTTCTGAATGGAATCTAGAAGACGAAGAGAATGCCTTGGTGCTGAACCCCAAATATGCGAGCAATACTCTAGTAGAGGTCGGATTTGAGCCTTGTACGTCGTCAACAGTTGATCAGGAGTAAAAAACTTTCTGGCTTTCCACAGAAAACCTAGCCTCTGGCATGCTGACTTTTGCGATGTTAGCAACATGGTCATGCCAAGACATATTATTGGACACCGTGACTCCCAAAATCGAGATGGAGAGACATGGTTCAAGGGTATTTCTGGACATTGTGATGGGATGATTTGAGGAATTCACTTTCTTGGAAAACGTGGCACTTTGTGTTTTTTGGGCGTTGAACTGAACAAGATTGTTGGTTGAACAAGGTTGTTGTTTTTAAAGTGTTAATAATTTGGTTTTATTATACATTATATCACGATAAATGGAGCCTAGTCGGACTGGCTTAACATCGAAAAATGTGTAAGACAGGGATGTGTGGATCTGCCACGTCATGGACGATTGTTTAGAAGATTTGAAAGAGGGTACGTATGAATTAAAAATGAATGTAATATTAACATCATCTAAGCAGGAGTTGCAGGTGATGGTTAATATTATGCATGATGCCCTAAAAACCAAATGAATAAAAGTGAATGTAAGCAATACGAAAGTAACGGTTTTTAAAAGACACACACTGTTTAACTGTTTTAAAAGAAATTGTGACATTGTGACATTGTGACATGGACACCGTGACTCCCAAAATCGAGATGGAGGGACTTGGTTCAAGGGTATTTCCGGTCATTGTGATGGGATCATTTGAGGAATTCACTTTCCTGGAAAACGTGGCACTTTGTGTTTTTTGGGCGTTAAATGATATAATGATATAATTGATGATTTAAATTTATATAATTTGTTAAACTATATTTTCAAGAATAACAGTGATCTTATTTTATTATTTCCAAAGTGAATATCCCTTAATTTTTACATTTTTAAGGATTCCCTATAAATTTTTGTTTTTTGTTGACATCATTGTAAAAAATTTTTTGTGAATTTCTCTTTGTCGTCCCTTCTATTATTTTCATGTTATGATATTAGTACTTTTGCAAAGGCCGTTAAAAATGTTTGGGGATGAAGTTCTCATTGGGAATATTGTAAATTTATAAATTTGTAATCCAAAAGCTTTGGTGGTTTAAGTAAATACGGATTTGTCGTACTGTTGAACAAAATTGTAATTTAAAAATTAAAGCTTTGATGCGTTGAAAAAAAGATTAGTTGCGATTAAACTGTCATAAATTATTAGCTTGAAACCGTTGCTATGATCAAACTGGGAAAATAAATTGATTAAAAAGCGAAGCCTCTTTGTTGGAGGAGTAATTTAATTACCATCAAATAATCCTTCACATAATTTTCGAACAATTCTATATGGGGAGCCGAAATATTGAACCGCCCTAAGAGTGACAAGGGGAAAATCATTATTTGATCGCACTTGTCCACAAATATCAATCATACAATTGATAAACAGCGTCACGATAGATCTGAATGGATGATAATTAATTAATTAACAAATCGATTTCAGTACAATCAGCCCCGGTTATAATAATGGAGCATATTTAGCGACTGATCGTATTGAACATAAGCACATGCAATTTATTTTTGATAATAAAACGCGGAAAAAAGACAGTGGATTAATAAAAGGTTGAAACGCTGGTGTTACATAAAACAATAATCACAGTATGTAATATCTTACTTTTATTTGTTGACAATCTTACGCTTTTTAGCTGGTCACCAGTCGAGACTTTCCAGCTAACTAGAAGGCAGGAAACAACGAACTTTCTATAATAGGCATTTATCGGAATGGACTGAGGTAAATCGCAGGGTTCTTCGGGAATCCATTCTGGGATTCCTTGCATTTATAATATGTGACAATGACTCACATCTGGTGGTACAAGATGGCAAACTTTGCCAATTCGCTGTTATCTGCCCAGTAGGATAGTGAGGAACTACAGGGTTGATTTCTGTTTAATTGACTATCCTTAAACGAAAATAACAATTGGGGTGATGTTTGGGTCTAGAGGGATTTCGGAAAAAAATATTTTATTTAACATTGCCTTTACACCATAAACAACATATCAAAAGTACAAAAATTACCTGATTTGATGAAACGTTCAATGTTTCATTGGACTAAACTAAATGTAAGGTATATATATATATATATATATATATATATATATATATATATATATATATATATATATATATATATATATATATATATATATATATATATATATTTCCCCAGTGGGAAATTATAGTAATGGGTCCGATTTTGTGTATATGTACGTATGTGTGTTTGTTCGTATGTTTGTATGTGCGTTCGGAATTATTTTTTGTCTCGATTATCTCGAAAACGAAAAATGATATCGACGTGGGATCGATTGCATTCGACGCATAATTACGCAACTTAGAACTGATTAGATTTTCAGAAAAATCGGTCAAGCTGTTTTTTATGGAGAATCAAAAAACTGAAAAAAAAGGTAAACTTTCGGAATTATTTTTCGTCTCGATTATTTCGAGAACAAAAAATGATATCGACCAATTGCATTCGACGCATAATTACGCAACTTAAAACTGATTAGATTTTCAAAAAAATCGGTCAAGCTGTTTTTTATGGAGAATCAAAAAACTGAAAAAAAAGGTAAACTTTCGGAATTATTTTTCGTCTCGATTATCTCGAGAACAAAAAATGATATCGACCAATTGCATTCGACGCGTAATTACGCAACTTAAAACTGATTAGATTTTCAGAAAAATCGGTCAAGCTGTTTTGCTGTTTTGTTATGGAGAATCAAAAAACTGAAAAAAAAAGTAATCTACCTGAATTTTGCAATTTATAAATTATACTATTTTTAATACAAAAAGATCTTTTGAATAATATGATTATTTTTTTCTGACTGCGGAAACTGATAATATGATTATTGCATGTTAGAAATATTTTTATAAAAACTATGATGACAGTATTTTTAATAATGATAATTATAACAACAAAACATATGGTATTTTTTTTATTCTTTCCATTGGAAAGTTAGTCGTGTGGTCCTCTCGGGTCGCACCCAGACCACTAATATTTATACTTCTTTTAGATGACATTAGGTCTGTATAAAACGTTTAATATTTTAAAATCTTAATTAACAAAACAGCCAAGATATGGATTTGGAACAATACAACTGAGACACCCTGTATTTAATGAAGTCAGTCAGTTATATGTAGATGTTGGTGTCGAAACCATTCGTTCGATCATGCAATTATAACCATTGGGGATCCAATCGATAAGTATTTATTAGATTATCTATGAAACGTTACAAAAGTCTATTAAGCCGATGTGAATAGAAATATGTGACGGTGGGATAGAGAATATGGAATTCAATTTCCGTCAAAAGACGAACATAATGGCATCGTTTTCAATTCAGTTTACATCAAAATGTTGGAACCGATAACTCCGTGTAAAATAAAGGATACACTGTACTTTTTACTTTTTTATTTTTAGGCGTTTGTCCTTCCAAACATTGGCACACAAAAGAGGTATAAAACAACTTTTTTGCAAAATTTACTAATTTTAATAACCACAGATAACATAAACATACTTTAATACATTTTAACATTTAACGACGTTTACAAAATCAGAAATATCAGTGGTCTGGGTGCGACCCGAGAGGTCCACACGACTAACTTCCCAGTGGAAAGAATAAAAAAATACCATGTTTCGTTGTTATAATTATTATTAAAAATATTGTCATCATAGTTTTCATACAAATATTCCTAACATGCATATTATCAGTTCCTGCAGATCTTAAAATTCTGTATTCAAAATACTTAGTATAACTTATAATTACAGGTATTATTTTTTTTCAGTTTTTTTATTCTCCTTAATAAACAGCTTGACCGATTTTAGTAAAAATCTAATCAGTTCTAAGTTGCGTAGTTATGCGTCGAATGCAATTGGTGGGACCCACACACACACACACACACACACACACACACACACACACACACACACACACACACACACACACACACACACACACACACACACACACACACACACACACACACACACACACACACACACACACACACACACACACACACACACACACACACACACACACACACACACACACACACACACACACACACACACACACACACACACACACACACACACACACACACACACACACACACACACACACACACACACACACACACACACACACACACACACACACACACACACACACACACACACACACACACACACACACACACACACACACACACACACACACACACACACACACACACACACACACACACACACACACACACACACACACACACACACACACACACACACACACACACACACACACACACACACACACACACACACACACACACACACACACACACACACACACACACACACACACACACACACACACACACACACACACACACACACACACACACACACACACACACACACACACACACACACACACACACACACACACACACACACACACACACACACACACACACACACACACACACACACACACACACACACACACACACACACACACACACACACACACACACACACACACACACACACACACACACACACACACACACACACACACACACACACACACACACACACACACACACACACACACACACACACACACACACACACACACACACACACACACACACACACACACACACACACACACACACACACACACACACACACACACACACACACACACACACACACACACACACACACACACACACACACACACACACACACACACACACACACACACACACACACACACACACACACACACACACACACACACACACACACACACACACACACACACACACACACACACACACACACACACACACACACACACACACACACACACACACACACACACACACACACACACACACACACACACACACACACACACACACACACACACACACACACACACACACACACACACACACACACACACACACACACACACACACACACACACACACACACACACACACACACACACACACACACACACACACACACACACACACACACACACACACACACACACACACACACACACACACACACACACACACACACACACACACACACACACACACACACACACACACACACACACACACACACACACACACACACACACACACACACACACACACACACACACACACACACACACACACACACACACACACACACACACACACACACACACACACACACACACACACACACACACACACACACACACACACACACACACACACACACACACACACACACACACACACACACACACACACACACACACACACACACACACACACACACACACACACACACACACACACACACACACACACACACACACACACACACACACACACACACACACACACACACACACACACACACACACACACGACGTCCACTTAAACCATTGTATTCGACTCTGGGGACCTTGAAATGTGGAGATAAGTCGAAATTCGGGATTCGCATACCGGACCCATTACTATAACTTCCACTAAGAAGTTAATAAGACTACAAAGAAGGACTTTTAAAAGTAAGAAGGAATTTAGTATTAACTATCGACCAAGTTTTTATTTATTTTTCGACATTGTTTTGAAGAAAGGCCAGGTCAAAAGTATCAACAACCGACGAGCATGTATGAGAGCACTGATGAAAGTAAAAGGAGCAAAAGATGTGCCTAAGAACCGTAGCAAGTTGAAAGAAGTGGTCTATGTCTACCCCTCACGGGAAAAAGGCGTGACTGTATGTATGTATGTTGGTACAACACTGAAATTGGTGTATCGTAATTATTGTTGTAATTAAAATATTTTACAGTGTAAATACTTTAAACTACGTATATGTTTCCTCATTTGCTACGCATATTGATTTTATATCTATGTGCGTTTGGTATACAATTCAGTTTAATGCCATTTGTGCACCAAAATGGGAAAATAGATACGATGGATATTTGGATTTATTGTTTAACGGCTCCAATACTAGAAGAAATTTTAAAATGTATCGATATTATTTAAAATAATATTGCATGAATTCTCGAATATTTAATATATAAAATAAATTTTTTTGATAGATTAAAAACCGTCTCTTGATACAGTTACAAATTTTTTAATTTATTCAGCCGTTTGCGAGAAAATAAGGGCAAATTATTTATCTAATAACTGTTCTTCTCGTTAGCCTTTACTTTAATAAGAAAAATAAACAAAAAAAGTTAAATTTACCAAGTATTATTGACAACAGGCTTTTTATTGGATTAAATAAAAAATGGATATACTACCTTGCTAAAATTAAACAAAAACATCTGTCATGTAACGAACTGAAATAGTCGCTATTGTTCAAAAATAAATTATAGTTTAAAAACTAAAAAACACGCTTTAAGAGTTGATCAAACTAAAAAGTAAATAATTCTTAACATAAGAATAAAATTACTGACGAGATAATTAATGTCACTGTTCTAAAAGCGTGGGGTGGTATGTTTGGAATTTTTAAATTAACTCTGCGTTTCGGAATGAAAACACCTCACGCTTTTAGAACAGTGACATTAACTTTTTCGTCAATAATTTTATTCCTATGTTAAGAATTATTTTTTAATTTGATTAAGTCTAAAAGCGTGTTTTATAGTTTTTTTAACTATAATTTATTTTTCACTTTTTAGTTCGACTTGTTTTACTCACCCTCTTGCCATTTATCCGTCGGCACGTTTCTTACCAGTATATTGGATTGGGTGAATTATAATATGACAATGGAACTGCGCACATACGTAGTTCACGCACTAATTATATCTCTCTTACTCTCATGCAAAGGATCCCCGAAGAAATTTATGAATCCTGGCGAAACCAATCAGGATAATCGGATATTTTAATCAAATTATTGCACTGTCGTCGGTCTTTGACGAGTATGCGAAGTTTAAATTAAATCTGATCAAAGCGTCACTTACAAACATATAAACAAACATACAGGTGAAACTAATAAAAGAGTGTTAAAAATACACCTGTTACACTGAATACATTGTTAATATAATAAAAATAAATTTTTAAAGAAAATTTGGTTTTATCAGTGTTTTAAAAAATTAACACTATACTTTAATGCAACACAAAATACAAACTACCATTTGTATTACTCCAAATTACTAGTGGTGCCATCTACTAGATAATAGACAAAATACTTTTTTTAAAAAGTAGAAATCTGTCGTATATTTTTGTTTCGCACCAGTTTTATCTCTCTTACTTTAATGCAAACGATCCCTGAAGATATTTATGAATCCTGGCGAAACTAATCAGGATAATCGGATATTTTAATCGAATTATTGCATTGTTGTCGGTCTGTGACAAGTGTGCAATGTTTAAATTAAATCTGATTGCTTAAAGTAGGGCAAAATCAAGGCCAAAGAGTCAGTTACAAACATACAAACAATCATACAGGTGAAACTATATACAAGCGTGTTAAAAACTAACTCTCTCTCGCAAATGTAAGCAAAACAAAAGTAGTGGTTTTTAAAAGAGAAGAAAGCATGATTGTGAATTTCTGATTAAGGAAAAATATGTGGAACAAATAAAAGAATTTGTGCACATGGGTTCAAAGTTTACGAGAGATGAAAAGTATGACAGTGACATTGACCGAAGGGTGTTGGCAGGAAAACAAATAAATGGGGCACTGCATAGCTTTATGAAAAGCCAGAAAGTGTCAAAAAAGCACGTCTGGCTGTGCATAGAGGAGTGTTGGTTCCTACACTTATGTATGGTAGTGAATGTAGGGTTTGGCAGAAGAAGCATGAAAATAGGATTAATGCTGCGGAGATAATTAGTCTGAGAAGTATAGCCGGAGTGACTCGGTTGAATGAAGTAAAAAATAGCAAGATAAAAGAACGCTGTGGTGTAAAATAAGATGTGGTTACAAAGATAAATGAAGAAATGCTTTGATGAATTGGACACGTAAAAGGATGGATGAAGGAAGCTTGACGAAACAAATTTCTAAGGCGAGTGGACAAGTCATATCTTACATATCTCGATCAACATTGTTTTGAAAAAGGCCAGGTCAAGAGTACCAACAACCGACGGGCATGTATGAGAGCACTGATGGAAGTAGAGGATGTGTGTAAGAACCGTAGCAATTGGAAGAAAGTGGTCTCTGCCTACCTCTACTAGAAAAAGGCGTGACTATATGTATGTATCCAATATAAAGCTCGTAAGAAAAATATTGTTCCTAACTCGTGCACATAGTGCCTTTTCCGCACGCAAAAACTGATTTTACTGTATTTGCGTGCGGAAAAGTAACACTTTGCGCACTTGTTAGGAAAATAGCTAATTCAATGATTTTAATATGCCAATTATGAAATTTAAATTTTTATTGCTGCAATTTATTTAAAAATCCAAAAAAAAAGTAATATTATTTTATAGTTTTAAGTTTTGTCGGCAATTTTTTATTAAATATTAAATATTTATTTCAGACTGATGGAAAAAGCAATCCCAAGAAAAATGAGCAACATCATTTCGACAGTTTAAACAACTTAGACTTTTACCGACAACGAAAATGCTTAAAATTTCAACTCCTACGTCTTAAACCTTCTTAAAACCTCACTAAAGAAATAACAGACAATGCCTGCTTCGACTCTATTCTCTACAAAACTAATCCCATCGATTCTTATAACTCTTGCGAGTTGCACGGTCTTTTGTTCTACGCTGGATGAGATAGAAAAAGAAGTGAGCATCGAGGAGCGTATCGCCTCTTGTGGAATAGTGTTCCGGGGCAACACCTTTTTGGAGGAAACTGCAAACTCTAAAATTTACGAAGGACAGAGGGTCGTGGCCTACTTTTACGTTGTGAATACTTATAAAGGAGCTTATGCCATTAAGAATTTCGTTGCCAATAATTTGGGGTGAGAATTTAGTGTTTTATAATCTTTTATTAAAATATACAGCTTTATGCTAATGTAATTAAACTTTTTTCTAGTGTCTTTAATCGTTACTACCCAAGTTGCAAATCCAAAACTCATTTTTTTTCTCAAAGTCTGCGACAATTTTATTTTGACAAAAACTGATTCTCGATTTGATTTTAAAATGCTTTAATTTTATCTTTTTTCCAAAGTTTTGGTACAATAGTAGTACAGTAGTAGTACAGTACTAGTACAGTAGTAATACCATAAGTGCTTCAAAATATTCGGGTTGTACATCGATAACTTTTTGCATAATTTCAAAGGGTGTCAGTTTGACAGTTGAAATAAACCGACCGCGAAGCGGGAGATTTATTCTGTTAAACTGACAAATCAATTTGGTTTTATAAAGGGGGTTGGCACTAGAGAAGCACGGTTTGCAGTGCAAGTCTTATTTCAGAGATGCCGAGACATGAATTGCGACGTATACGCATGCCTGATCGACTACCAAAAGGCATTTGACCGAGTAAAGCACGAAATGATGGTCAAAATACTGAAAGAAACAGGTATCGATTGCAAGGACCTGCGAATAATTGGAATTCTCTATTGGAACCAGGTCGCTAACCTTAAAATGGAGGGAGAACACACAGATTACGTAAAAATAAAGCAAGGGGTTTGACAGGGGTGCATACTTTCGCCTCTTATCTTAAACCTATACTCGGAGCGCATCTTCAATGAAGCCCTAGACGGCATGAACAAGAGAATTCTAATAAACGGACTCAGACTGAATAACATCAGGTATACCATCGTCTTTGCTGACAATCTAGACCTACAAACCCTGGTGGACAAAATTACCCATCACAGTAGTCAGTACGGCCTTAAAGTCAATGAAAATAAGACCAAACTTGTGATAATCAGCAAACAGAACATCACAGGAATCCAACTATTCGTAAACCAAGCGACTATCGAGAGAGTTGAACATTACAACTATCTGGGAACCATTATAAATGAGGACTGAACGTAAAGGAAATAAAAGCACGCATGGGAAAAGCCAGAGCAACCTTTAACCGCATGAGCGCCTTCTTTAAAAGTCATAACATCACCCTGGACACTAAAATGAGACTCCTGCGATGCTATGTCTTCTCCGTTCTCCTTTATGGTGCAGAATCCTGGACTCTTAATGAAACTACAGCCAAAAAACTCAACGCTTTCGAGATGTGGCTATACAGGAGAATACTGAAAATCCCTTGGACGGCAAAAGTGACAAACGTCAAAGTTCTAAGGACAATGAAAAAAGACCAGGAACTGATGGGCATAATTAAAGCACGTAAATTAGAATACCTAGGTCATATCATGCGAAACAAAGAAAGATACGGTCTGCTGTAGACAATCTTACAAGACAATCTTATTATTATTATTATTAATCCGGTTTATAGCGTCTTTCGCCTTCCGGTTCTCAGTTGCCGGTCAGTCAATCTCCTGGGGCTAGATTTCTTTCGGACATCGCTTTCTGAATGCCCCCTATCCATGTTGGTTTTGGTCTACCTCTTTTCCTTCGTTCTGTTGGGGTCCATTTAAGCACTAGTTTGGGTAGCCTTTCATCTGTCATACGTTCAACATGGCCGTACCATATAAGTTGTCTTCTTTGGACAATCTTACAAGGAAAAATATTCGGACGAAGAGGACCGGGAAGACGCAGGACATCGTGGCTCAAGATCCTCAGGACCTGGTTCAATAAAACATCTACACAACTGTTCCGGATTGCTGCAGACAAAGTCCGGATCGCTATGATGATCGCCAACATTCGTAACGGATCGGCACCCTAAGAATAAGAAACTGACACGATTTGTAATTGTGCAGGAAGTTTGAGATGTATAACCTTAAATATTTTGAAATACGAATCGTATTCGATACGATTATTTTTTGAGTAGATTTGAACAATATTATTATTATTTCCATTTATTTAATTCTATCTCCTCATCCGAACATTAAGCCACTTTCAAAACATTTCGCATTTTACCTCCAACAATAAAATTAAAACGTGCTGATCTGCTGAAGCATTCGTCCAATATTGTTGTGTAACTTTACTTTTTATTATTCTACTGTGGAACGGAAGCATTCTAAACTTTCTACAAGGAAACTGGGGAGCAGGCGTTGCGTAGAAAGATCGCTTTTTCTTTAGCGACCGCTTACAAGAATTTCGCAGGAAACCATTATCCTGCCTTCGTAACGAATAATTTTGGGTAAAGTTCACTTTGTACTTTGAGTGTTGCTTTGTTAATTGAATTTTTGATTGTTAAAGCGGATCGATAAGTAGATAAGGGTGTGTAGAGTGTAATAATTTTCGTTATTTATGAATGTAGATAATTTTCAAATTACTACTTCTACGCTAACTCAAGACGTTTTGCTGATGATACTAAACGTTTATTTTGCCTATGATTACCGTTTGGTATTATTTCTGTTTGCAAAACAAAAATACAAACGCGACGTTTGGCAATAAAGTACTAAAACTGTTAGGCCGGGAACACACGTGGCGTTTTTGTCCGATCGGTTTTTTTGCCGTCGACGCTGTAGCAAAATTGTAGTATTACACACTGGGCGGTAAAATATCCGTCACAATCACGCCACCTCCGCCAGTCGATCACTGACCACCATGCAGCAAGTGTCTATTGTCGTTATCTTATTGTGCTGTGTATTAACATGAACAGAAAACAACTTCTCGCATTATTGTTATTTCGCCGTTGATTAAAGAAGAAGCAAAAAAATAGACTTATTAGCGTGCATTCGATTAATCAAAGGAGAAAGTTGGAGCCTTTTACACTTTGTTTCGTTTGTTTCATTCTTTTTGCTGTCTTCCAGGTTATCAAAATCCTTCAGCAGTTCCAGAAAAACTTCATGCTACGCATTCCGTGTGGCGTTCCTATCTTTGAAAATCTCCAATGTTTTGTCCCACAGTACAGGCCTTGCTTAAACAAAATGAATTATTAATTCATTGTCGATTACAACATCCATTTCAGCCATAATCAACGCACGTCACAGCGGCTGTCGGTAGACTGGACGATGAGTGTGTCTCCGTGCATTTAGTCATATTGGCCACCGCTGGGGAAAGTCTCAGACCTTTTTGTCGCACGTTCACAGTCGCATTAAAATTTTATTTTTTTAAAATTGACAACCATCTTTCAGGACAGACTTTTTGCGAGCAACCCTATACCATTGTGTTCGCAATGAAACTGCGCTTATTTTTATGTTTAATTTATAGATTAAACAAGTAGGTGAAAATAACTAGCACCAAAATACCTGTTATACCTGGCAACCCAATAGTTAGACCGGGAAAAATATAGGCAACCCTACGTTTGCATATTCTATAGGCTTTGTACTTACGGTTGGTATAAAATTTTTCGGTAGATATTAAAAAAAAATAGTGATTTTTGAAATTCTAATTAATTATAGCATGGCCAGGATTTTTTCAGGCAACCCATTTTTTATAATTTTTAACATACTAAATTACTTATGAAATAATGTTTATCCATTAAACAGATGCATGAAGGTCGATTTTACCTCGATCCTATACTATCCTATACATGACATTTTGTTTCATTAGTGACATTGTGTTTCTAACGAGTCTTAAAACTTTATTGCCAGACCTCGTAGATTTAATATTCTACGTCGCAGACATGAAATGATGTCGTGTAGACGTTTGACGACGATAAAACGCTTTTAAAAAGCATAAATAATTATTTTAAATCAGTGGAATATCCTTGCGTATCCCGAAATAAATGTTCGCGAAAGCTTTTTGTCATAATTTTATAGAAAAGTAAATCTCTGAATTTTCAGGCGTCTCAATGTGACTTTCTCGAGTTTGGAAGAAAATAAAAGAAATTTCGCAACTCCCGGAGAGTACATAATTTTTTGTAATTTAATAAAAGGAGTAATAGAAGGTGTCGCCTTAGTGAAATGGAACGAAAATAACGATCTTCGAGTTTGGAGTGCGTTGGGTAAGGACGAAACATTTTTTTTCTTATTTTTTCGTTTTGGAATAAATAACACAAAAGTTTTTTCTCGAACTAAATGTTCACAGAACGCATTCCTTATTAAAAAAAAAATTAACGCAATAAATTTATCGAGTATTTGAACAGTAGACTATGCACATTTTGACTCGTTGAAAAATGACAGCTATCAAAACAATTCCAATATATATATATTCCAATATATTTTATTAAATCATGATTAAATAATGATTTTTCAATTAATTTTATGATTTTTTTTGTAAAAGTGTCTGTCAATTTGAATTAGAAAAATCAGTATATTTTTTATTTGAAGTTGGCAGCGCTGATTATTTAACATTATCAGCATAGGAACCCCTCGCGTCTCGCATCATCACCCCCATCAAAATTATTAAATTAATAAATAATAGTAATTTTCATGATATAATCTGTTGTTGCATTAATTTTATTTAGCACTTTACTAGTACTCTGAAGGTAAAATACCATACATACAAATGACAGTCACTTATAATTGCTGCTTATAATTTTTTTTTATACTTGAAAAATACATGCTTGTTCAAAAGTGAATTTCAAAAATTATATACAATCAGAATCTGATCCAATTGGTGATACTCAGACGAGCGGTAGTTTGAAACGAGCACTGAAATCACTTAACGAGGATTCCAGTACTTCTGTCAGGATAAACGGAGCTTACATAGATTGGTTTAACATCAAAAAAGGTGTTAGGCAGGTGGCTACACCATGGCTGTTTAACTTATACATAGACGGTTAATTGATTTATATCGTCAATAGCCTTCTTTACGCCAGCATCATTTGAGGAGGAAATGCAGGCGATGGTTAATATTATGTATGATGCCCTAAAAATCAGAGGAAAAAAAGTGAAAGTAAGCAAGACAAAAGTAATAGTTTTTGATAGAGCAGAAAGCTAACAAACTGCAGGAAGCTGATTGAAGAAAAAAGAAGGAACATACATACATACATATAGTCACGCTTTTTTCCCGTAGGGGTAGGCAGAGACCACTTCCTTCCACTTGCTACGGTTCTTACACACATATTTTGCTTCCTCTACTTTCATTAGTGCTCTCATACATGCTCGTCGGTTGTCGGTACTTTTGACCTGGCCATTTTTCAAAACAATGTTGATCCGATCAAGATATGTTCGCCGAGGTCGACCTCTACCGACTTGTCCATTCACACTCGCCTTATAAATTTGTTTCGTCAATCTTCCTTTATTCATCCTCTCTACGTGTCCAAACCATTTAAGCATTCCTTTATCTATCTTTGTAACCACATCTTCTTTTACACCACAGCGTTCTCTTATCTCATTATTTTTTACTTTATCCAACCGAGTTACTCTGGCTATACTTCTTAGACTACTTATCTCCGCAGCATTAATCCTATTTTCATGCTTCTTCTGCCAAACCCAACATTCACTACCATACATAAGTGTAGAAACCAACACACCTCTATGCACAGCTAGACGTGCCTTTTTTGACACTTTCTGGCTGTTCATAAAGCTATGCAGTGCCCCATTCATTAGTTTTCCTGCCAACATTCTTTGCTCAATATCACTGTCATACTTTCCATCTCTCGTAAACTTTGAACCCAAGTATATAAACTCATTTACTTTGTCCCACTCTCAAACCACAATGGGGTCGCGGTGAAGGGGTGACCACGCCCCACTCAGATGATACCTAAACTCCCTTAATCAGAACTTTACAGTTTGTCATGCTTTCTTCTCTTTCAAAAACCATTACTTTTGTGAAAAAGTTTGTTTACATGGGTTCAAAGTTTACGAGAGACGATATTGACAACCCAGCCTCATACAAAAAAAGTCTGTTCACGTTCATACCATCTAGAAGTATACTTAGGTCTAATATTAACGCATTTTCTTTGTTGTCTGGCTTTAAATTAATCTTCTTTAGTGCAGAATTTATTTCTTAGTTTGTATAATAGTATACCAAAAACGACACATCTTACAAATATTTGGGACCTGCGAGCCAACCAAAAGGTAGGACTGACTTCGGCTGCCTTTGGCAGGCTGAGACGTGTATTCAGATCAGATATACCGATGTGTCTTAAACGAAAGGTGTTTGATCAGTGCGTCCTCCCGGTATTGACATATGGCTCGGAAACACCAACATTAACACAAAAAACTATTAATAAAATTAGAAAATCTCAATGAGCCATGGAAAGGTCTATGTTAGGAGTGACGTTGCGAGATAGAATCCGGAATAAAGAACTACGTAGAAGAACAAAAGTTACGGATGCAATTAAAAGAATTACGTACTTAAAATGGAACTGTGTTGGCCACGTCGCAAGAATGTCAGATAACAGATGGACGAAGAGAATAATAGAATGGCGTACCAGAGACGAAACACACAGAAACATAGGACGACCGCCGATTCGACGGACGGACAATTTGAAGAGAATATCTTGGATCCAAGATGCCCAAGACCGAGCAAAGTGGTTTAGGTTAAAAGAAGCTTATGCCCAGCAGTGGACGAGACAAGCTGCTATATGGTGAAACCAAAAATGTATCATCTGAAAATGAATTTACAAAGTTCACACTGAAACGATAAGAAAAATTTTTGCGACTGGAAATCGCTAGTGAAGACCGAGCATAAAAGTTTTGTTATTAAATTTGACATATAAACAAAAAGATTGCTACTGTCGCAAGCCGTTAAATAAAAATCCTCAATTAAACCGTCACACCTGTCGCAACTAAACTCCTTTTTGTTGATTCAACGAAACATTTTACTTCTCTAATATACACAATTTAAATACAGAACGTAGATTATGTTGAATGCGGCGCAGCTAGACACAAAACCGAGATGTTTAAAAGGTCTTTAGTTACTTAGTTAGCGAATAAATTATTCATTGCCGAGATAACCCGGCTATTCACTTAACCTAGAGTACAAATTAAGTGCCTTGTTTAATATTACGATTTTATAACGAGGGTTGTTTTTTGTAAAGGTTAAACAGAAAGAAATGTAACTGATTGCTAGTACGAGGGTTGAAAGTTATATCTCTGGAATGATATTGTCGCAGAATATAATCTGACGGCACAACTCAAGATGGAAATTTTGACCGTAGAAGTATGCTGAGAACGTTGGTACATTCCGACACTATTTGTGTTGTTTACAGTGAGTTGAATATTTTGTCCCTGCAAAAAATTATAAATAACTCGTGAGCGATTATTTTTTACAACTTTTGACGTCTATTTTTTCAACCACAATACCTCGATAAACTTAATTATTTATATATAGCGATGAAACGCCATAAAATATAACTGTATATCACTGAGCAATGGATTTAATTGTAACAGAAGTTCGTTCACGGATGTATCACTGAGCGACGGATTCAATTGTGACAAAAGTTCGTTTACGGATGTATTTTATTTATAATCTGATGCAGTGCACGAACTTATTAATGCTGTGGGTGAACTGTTAATACAACATTATCATGTGATACACATAAATGTTAAGGCATTTCTGTGCATTATTTTCACTAGCAGACATAATATTTTGCATTAGTGTTCAGAGACGGGGTTTAATTCCTTTTTCGGTACACGAGAAAATTATACTTCGTTAATAGTGGACTGGTTTAAATCATAGGTCGCTGGTTTTTAAAAATTTTATTTGACACTGAAATATTTCTCTCTTTAAAATACACTATGCACTTGTACCACTAATGATTTGTCTTTTTACGTAAATTCACCCTTCTTAACTGGATGAATTGGAAGAAATAACAAACGCCCAATTATTTCGAACGCCGTGGTTAATCAGAAAAAATCGATCTCTTCGATCGCTGTGAAAGAAACTGCTGTCTGTCAAGGCCGTGCTGGCCGGAGATATCAAGAATGAAGAGGAGATCTCTCAGAATTCGTCACGGTTTACAGCCGTTTGCGGTTCAAAACACAACATGAATTGCCTAAGAGCGCTTGGGAACGGTTAAAGACTAATTTAAACTCGAACTAAGAAAAATGTATTGAAAGCGAAATTCCAACATGGGGCTGCATTCCGTCTCCCATGATTTTCATTCTCTATTCGGAAGAGATATTCATTGCAGCTCTTGACGATACCAGTGAAGGAATCAATATAAATAGAGTTAATGTTAATAATATAAGATACGCCGACGCCACACTAATTGTAACGAACAACGAAGAAGATCTACAAAATCTAATAAATAAGATCACCAACACCTGTACTTTAAAATTGAGAATGAAAATGGTACGCTGCTTTGTGTTTCCAGTTCTCTTGTATGACATGGAGGCATGGAAACTCACGGAAGTAATGCTTAAACGCCTTGAATCATTCGAGATGTGAGTGTACCGACTATTACTAAAGATCAGTTGGATGGACAAAGTCAGCAACAATAGAGTTCTCAATCGCATGGAAAAAGATCTGGAAATAGTCAAAACTATCAAATGGCGAAAATTAGAATATTTTGGTCATATTATAAGGCACCCGAAAAATTATTAAATGCTGCACCTTATTATAAAGGAAAAAATACCAGGCAAATGCGGGGCCCAGGAAGAAGAACATCGTGGCCAAAGAATTTGAGGCAGTGGTAAGGGAAGTCTATAGTTCAGCTTTTTCGAGCCTCTGTCAACAGAACAATTATCGTCAACATAGTCAGTCAACATGATAACCAACGGTCATGGTACCAGAAGAAGAAGAACAATTAGTATTTATCCGAAAAAAAGCTACGTTCGCGTTAAGCGGTCCTTCTTCTTCATTCTTGATTTTAGAGAGTCGCTTGTTCAATTATCGTCCACTTGCGTGAGGCTGTCGTTTCATCGTTTCCTGCGGCGCCCAACGTCTCTTCGTCCCAATGGGGATTTGTTGCGAGCAATTCTCACAAGTCTGCGGTTGTCCATTCTACCTATGTGTTCGTTCCATTCCTTCTTCCTGTTTGCTACCCAGTCATTGATGTTCTTGACCTTACAGGCTGTTCTGATATTCTTGCCAATAAACCAATAAAGATTGCATTGCAAAGCACTTTCAAGCAAATGGTCGCAAATCATTTTTTTTGCTACCACATGTGAAGAACCAACGATTTTGGACACCAAAAGAGGCAGTGGGTTCAAGAAGCAAGATTTTAATATACCTACCATCTTCAGCGTAAAAAAAGTTGTTTTAGATTGTTTTTTTAAATGCATGCAAAGGTGAAATAATCTTCACAGGGAATTTTTGGTTTGTTGTTCTAGAGAAATAAATAGCAATGTGTATAGCACAACTATTTAAAGGAAAATTTAAAATTACAACAGAAATTTTTTATTATTTACTTGCTAATGTGATCACCATATTATAATCATTATTATATGTATTATTATAATTAAACATATGTATACGAAAAATGTTGGTACCTACAATACTATTTTTTTAGGTTGGAGTGATTGGAGCGATTGGTCATCTTGTAGTGTGACTTGTTCCGTAGGCATTCAGCAAAGAACTAGACATTGTAAAGAAACCAACTGCCATGGACACAACGTAGAACAACGGCACTGCAATCTTTTCGGGTAAGAAATTTGAACTTTTATTTTTATATTTGATTAGCGGACCCAGTAGACGTTGTCCTGCCTAAACGTTGGTTTGACTGCTTTGGGAATATCACTATCAAATTTAGCGACCATAAAAACTATGAATTCGACATTAATATCGGCGTTTTAATTAATTTTTATATTTTATCCCCTTGTTGTTCCTTTTGTATTGATGCTAACATAATTGGGAATGTCACTATCAAACTCAGCGTCACCTATGAATTTGACACTAATATCGGTCATTTTTGATAGTTTTTATTTTTCAATCCCCTCTCGCCCTTTTCAATACACATTTACAAAATTTTATTAAAATCGGACTATGAATTCAACAATAATATCAGCCGTTTTTTATATTTCTTTCCCTTCCTACTTCTTTCGTTGATCCGATCGCTTTACAGAAACATCCGACGGGCTAAATTGAAGATTGAATAATAATTTTATTAAAATAAGTTTAGCCGTTTTGGAGTCCATAGAGTACAAACATACTTACATTTATTTTTATTTATAAAGAGGTGGTGTTTTGTACTTTTAAACTTTTTAAACTACCAATGAAAGTAATAAATTATTTACTGAAAATGATCGTGGCTTCCAACAAATTATTCTCCATCGTACCATTTGTGGCTAGTCAGTTATGAATAGAAAAGCAACATTCGCAGGATTTTATTCACCTTTGAATTTTAGAATCATCTTTACTTTTAAATCTGCACAACTATTTACAAATCTTACATGGAATTGAAGTACCATTACAATATTCATCTTTAAGCTTTTGGAATCCATACAGTAAAAGACTATTAGCGTAATCTATTCAGATCTATCGGATAGTACCAGTGAAACTTCCTTAAAAGATTTTTCCATTAACTTTGCTGTGATGCATCTTTAAGGACTTGAAGTGTTTCTAATCGCATGAATTCTTGCAGTTTCAGAAAACTAGGAATTCCTAATGGAAGTGATCATTTTCTTGGCTAAGTAAAGGATTCAAAGATTTTCTCTTAAAAAATTGTGTTTCGTAGTTCTTTTCCTGTATAAGTTAACAAGGACCCAAAGTATTACTAACCATATGCATCCTATTGCATCTTTCAGATAATGAAGGTCGCTGGTGCTTAGTTTTATTGGAAATAAATACAAGAAGCATTGTATATGTATCCGTTATTTTCAACCGCAAGCTATACATTGCCAAAGAAAACAGGAAAATATTTTCTTTTTGAAGTGAAAACTTCTTTAGCGGCGTTGTACACTTTTTTTGTAATGGGTAAAAAATGTTAAACTCGCGTCAGGACACGTGTCCTGATCGAAAATTCGTAAGACGGTACCAAGGTATTTTAGGTCGGACGGAAGACTGACCGGTTTTAACTCGTGAAAATGTTACTTTCATAGCTCCGTAATTTTGTTTAAAACAGACTAGGTTTTTTATACAATAAACTCGAATACGTTTTAAATAAATATTTTCTTTAACCGTTGACGCATGTCATGGACTTTATTTACTTTGTTTATATATTTTTAATGGAAATAAAACGTACCCGAAGCTTCGTAGATCGCGTTTAAAAAAAGTATTCGTTGATTCAGCAATATTCTCGTCGATTAACCGATATAATTTTCGATATTCTTTTTAAGTTACTGTCATATCGATAGCCGTACGAATTAACGGAAGTATCTTTTATATAAAAAATATATCACAAACGAACAATAATCATTATAAGAAGAATAGTACGCTATACGAACCCGACATGTCTACCTTGTTGCTTCGAATACGTGTGTATCGTGTATAAAATACTAACAATATTGTGATAAAAAAGAAACAAACATAATTTAAGTAATTAATATATCTTTATATTAAATTAACTTAAATATTAATGATTCATTCAGTCAGTCAGTGTCCGGCCGTCCGTCAGATCGGTCGGTCATGATTATATTTAAATAATCGACAATACGTTAATATATTATACACTTGGAAATTGTACGCACGAGAAAGTTTTAAGTTTAAATCTATTTTTTGATTTTTGTAGTACGACAAAACGCACAACATACTCATAATTCGATGCAATATTTATCTTGTATGTAGGTAGCAGCATGATTTATTCGCCAAAATACCCTTGTGTATTCCCTCATTATATATAGACGACATACTCGGCTTAAAATTTTCCGCAATACTATCATTTAAGAATTTGCAAGTTTATTCTTAAAAGGGATAAATCATTTTCTCGATTTGTTTCGATATGTTTATATTTTTTTATATAATACTTTTATAATAGGTAAGCATTTAATTATAATTATGGTTGTTCCCCATGAATTATTTTTTTATCGATGAAATATTTTAAATAAATTTTTGAAGTGAAAACTTCTTTAGCGGCGTTGTACACTTTTTTTCTAATGGGTAAAAAATGTTAAACTCGCGTCAGGACACGTGACCTGATCGAAAATTCGTAAGACGGATGGAGAGTAGACAGCTGGCGTGGCGTAGGAGAGGGAGTATACCCCTCTCTTTCTACGGCGCGGCGAAAATGTATGCCTGCACCGGCTGTTTCGTTTAGGCGGCGCAGGGCGCACAACGTTAATACTTAAGTTTTCACTTCTGCCGGCACTCCCAGAGTGCAACCCGTAAAATTTTTTCTTTCTTTTTACCTTGACCTCTTCAAAGATTCGTCTTGACAAAACGACAACGCAAAAACAGAAACATTTATTCATCGGCCTTTTAAAAACAATGGCGAAAAATATTTTAATATCGTTAATAATAATAATAAATTTTTTCTGGATCCCAGGGCACATAAGAATAGCCGGTAATTATCTAAAAAAATTATCTAAACGATACCCCAGTAAGACCTGAAGACATAAAACAAACCTGAAAAATAAAATAAGTGACAAATGGAACGAAGAATGGACCATAAGCTGAAAATAATTAAAAACAAAGTCGATGAAATACTACCTTTTTCATCACACCAGAAGAGAGAACAAGTTGCCCTTACTCGATTGAGAAACTCGAGTATGCCCGGTATATGCACAAGCAAGAAACAACTGCTCCATTCATGATACGCTGCAAATTGCTTAAAAAATGAGCAATACTGTCTAAAAACAATTTAATTTCCTAATGAAACAGGTCTGATAAAATAGTGTATATGAAGTAATTCAGATGAATTTCGGAACCCCTTGGGATTAAAATGCCAATGATCACTACAGTAAAAAAAATCACAGTAATAAAATAATAATCTTTATTTTGGAAAAGTATATTAAGTATATATCTACATGAAATACATACATATAGTCACGCCTTTTTCCCGTAGGGGTAGGCAGAGACTACTTTCTTCCACTTGCTATGGTTCTTACACACATCTTTTGCTTCCTCTACTTTCATCAGTGCTCTCATACATGCTCGTCGGTTGTAGGTACTCTTGACCTGGCCTTTCTTCAAAACAATGTTGATCTGATCGAGATATGTAACAGTTAAACAAAATAACTTCAGAGGTGCCGACGAATAATTATTTAGTAATTTAGGTAATCATTTATTTTGCAAGGTTTTATCCTTAAAAGTATCTTAAACACACTTTTTTATATTCTCGGATATTATGCATTAGCTTTATTCTAGTTGGAAGTTTATTAAACATTTTTATACAATGATAAAATGGACCTTTTTCTGTCACGGTTAACCTTTGTCTTGGATAATTATAATCAAAATTACATGTGCTGTAATTGCTCTGTGACTTATAGGAGTCAAATATATGTTTTTCCTAAAGAAAAATAGTAAAATCTCCTGTTTATATACTCCAGTGACAGTTGATAACCTATTTGACAGGTCCCTCTATTTTTCAATTTAAGCATTAACCTAAGAGCTCTTTTCTGTATTTTAAAAAATTCTTTCACTACCTCTACTACTTCCATAAAATATTATGCCATGTCGGATCACTGATTAAAGATTAGCGTAGTAGAGAATTTTCAAATGCATTCAGTTTTTTACTTATATAGTCCACACGACTGTCAAAGGAAAGTGTGCTCTTAATATACAAGCCTAGAAATTTGAAATAATTTGTTATGTGTTTTGAGCTATTTGGAAGATGAATTTCATTGGGTCTTTCGAAGTGATCATAATTTGTTTTAAAGAGAATGGCACCAGTATTTTTCTAATTCTGTGTCATATTATTTCTTCCAAACCACTGATTTTCACTTGTGAGAACTTCATTTGCTTGCGCAGTAAGAATAGGAAAGTCTTGAGCGTTCATCAGTAAGTTTATAATAATTCGTCATTTTGCATTTCTTAGTTGTTATTTCTTTCAATTAATTAAATACAGTATAAATAGAAACGGGCCTCTTATACTCCCCTTTGGTACAAATTTGGTGTTTCTCAAATCAGATCTCGGTATTTGCTGATTTTTGTCAAGTACTACCATTTTATTTCTGTTTGATTAAGATGATTCAAACCAATTTAGTGCTGGCCCTCTAATCCAATACCTCTCTAACTTATTAAGTAGAGTACTGTGATTTAAGCAGTCAAATGCTTTTAAAAGGTCAAGAAATAGCCCAAACGAAAGTTCATCATTTTCTAAATAATTCCTTATAATATTGAATTAACTGGAATACAGCAGTTCGTGTTGATTTGCCCCTTTGATATTCACGCTGAAAAATTCTAAGCTGATCACACATTGCGTTAGTTAATAACTCTATTGCATACCACTGTTTCAAATATTTTTGCAAGTAATGGTAATAAAGCTACCTTCAATATTTCAGAAAAAACCCCATATTTCAAGGAATTTATTATTATGTAAATTGGTGACTGAATGATCTCATCAATGTATTGTTTAATAATTTTTGTGCAAACCTCATCCACCCCATCATCATTTTATTTTTTAAATTTTTTACCAAATCCAAATTTTTTTTGCTATCAACCGGTGTTAAAGATTTTTCACTAAACCTTATATTATTTACAAAATAATGAGAAGTAGTAATAAAATTTTTAATCGCTTTATACCCAATCACAATACGAATAGTAAATTGTTTTGATTTCCACTGGGGATACGGGGAAAATAGGATAGATCCCAGGTATGGTCTGCCTGTCGTAAAAGGCGACTAAAAGACTCCCAATCCAAAGTGTTATGCGACCCGTGCTGATGGATGCATGGCGGTGGGGGAGTACCGTCGCTAACGGAGCCTACAGAAAACCGGGCAAAATCCTGTGGTAGACAGCCTTAGTCCTAGGCAGGGGCACCTAAGGGCCGGACCACCACTTCCCCCATACTCGTTGACTGCAAAGAAGAAGAAGATAACGCTGGTAGACAGTAATCACGTCAAACTGATACGGGTTCCAGGACGCCAGGAAGTTGCAGGTAATGAGGAAGTAGACGAACTTGCAAGAAGAGATACGGAAAAACACAAAAACTACTGGAAAAGTATACCAGGAAACAAACACGGGAAATAATACATCAAAGGACCGTGCCATAAAAAGACGGCAGAACTGTTACCGATGAACAGGAATCAGCTAAGACTGTATAATGGAGGCCTGACTTGCGGGTTATGCGGCGGGGATCCGGGGGTGGTGGAGCGCTTGCTATGCTGTGGCGGAGCGCTGAGGAGAATGGGCGGTCCTTGGGTGACTACATTGTCCCCACCCAGTACAGATCTTGTATAAACTTGTACAAGGTAAGAAGGTACTGGATTGGGTGCATCGTGGTTCTAGGTCCCGGTAATTGGCTGTCTTTTTCGGACCAGTGCCTGGCGGCGGCGCAGTGTGTGTTTTGCTGTTTTCGGGTCCTTGCCGGGCGGTCTGCTGGTCGGGTTTTCATTGTACAATGATACAAAAACACATAGGCAAGATACAATAGGCCAACAGGCCTAAGTTTCACCGAAGGCAATAGCCAGATGGACCTAAATATGGGTAGAGTTTTTGGTGAGTAGTCCTGACACAGTGTCAGTGGAGTCTCACTGTAGACCTTAAGCTTTCGGACTCATAACCTCTCCATAAAGAATTTTCGTCACCTCTACAACAAAAACAAAAAAAATTGTTTCGACATAATAACGATAAAATAAATACCTAATAAATTTTAGACGTTTATTATACCTACACAATATAAGAATGATTCATCCGCTACTGTTCACCTAATATTGGGTTACACCAGACAGACATTACGTGTCGCAGCTTCAAAACAATTTACCATCCTAATAATGAAGTCATTTTATCATCCTTACGTCTTCTCAGGATATTACGGGTATATACGCGAGAAAATGTCTCTCAAATTACTATTGATATACATAATAATTTTGTGAAGAATATGTATCTCAAGCCGGGAGCCTCAAAGTTCGTTATAAATTATTTATTAAGGTATTGTTCTTCTTT
Source organism: Agelastica alni (assembly GCA_950111635.1). Lineage (NCBI taxonomy): Eukaryota > Metazoa > Arthropoda > Insecta > Coleoptera > Chrysomelidae > Agelastica > Agelastica alni. The sequence goes on along the minus strand of OX467717.1, from coordinate 20,255,050 downwards.
CTTTAGAAATTTACATTGTGTAGGAAAAACATTGTTTACTCGAATTTAAACCACACTGCAACGGGCAAATTCCCTTCTAACGTTACTTATTAGGGTTTTTTTAATTGGTAATAATCTGAAATGGGGTTGGTTTATAGTCTAAATAATTAAAATAGTAATTAAACTAAAAAACAATTTAAATAATGCACAGTATTCACACATAAACTTTACAAAGACCAAAATGATGACTAACATAGTGCCTAGCGAACCTATAAAGATTGGAAATGTGTGCCTTGAAATAGTGGACAAATATATGTATCTGGGCCACAAGATAAGAATTGACAGGGATAACCAGACATGTGAGCTGTCCGGAAAAATCACCTTGGGCTGGGCGGCATACGGGAGGATGAGAGATGTATTCAAAGAGAATAATGGAAAGATCGATGCTTGGTCTGAGCCTAAGAGAACGTGTCAGAAATAAAGATGTACGGAAAAGAACACAGGTAAATGATGTCGTGGAGCTTAAACTAAGATCAAAATGAAAATGGGCCGGACACATAGCAAGAATGAACGGAGACCGCTGAACAAAGCGGATACTGGAATGGAGACCGAGAGCCGACAAACGCAGCAGAGGTCGACCTTAAAGAGGATTGTTAAAGAGGATTGCGACTGCCCAGGACAGGGAAACGTGGAAAGACCTTGAGGAGGCCTATGTCCGACAGTAGACGCGAGGGGCTGATTGATGATGATGATTATGATATACACATTTAATTTTCATACATACATACATATAGTCACGCCTTTTTCCCATAGGGGTAGGCAGAGACCACTTCCTTCCAGTTCCTACGGTTCTTACATACATCTTTTGCTTCCTCTACTTTTATCAATGCTGTCATGCATGCTCGTCAGTTGTTGGTACTCTTGACCTGGCCTTTCTTCAAAACAATGTTGAACTGATCGAGATATGTTCTCTGAGGTCGACCTCTACCGACTTGTCCATTCACACTCGCCTTATAAGTTTATTTCGTCAATCTTCCTTCATCCATCCTTTTTACGTGTCCAAACCATCTAAGCATTCCTTTATCTATCTTTGTAACCACATCTTCTTTTACACCACAGCGTTCTCTTATCTCACTATTTTTTACTTTATCCAACCGAGTCACTCCGGCTATACTTCTCAGACTACTCATCTCCGCAGCATAAATCCTATTTTCATGTTTCTTCTGCCAAACCCAACATTCACTACCGTACATAAGTGTAAGAACCAACACTCCTCTATGCACAGACACAGACGTGCCTTTATTGACACTTTCTGGGTGTTCATAAAGCTATGCAGTGCCTCATTCATTTGTTTTCCTGTCAATACCCTTCGCTCAATGTCACTGTCATACTTTCCATCTCTCGTAAACTTGCATAACAAGTTGTCATATCTTGTAATTTTCTGGTTTGTCGCATTATAAGGCCAAAGTATTCCAATTTACGTCTATATGGAACCATTTACAGGGCTCATCAATTAACCTTGTATCAACAGTGGACTACTTATTCCTTTGGTAGCTAATCCCTTAGTTAATGTATTTCTATATCTACAGCTCTCTAGCTCTTATTTATAGGTCTCTTAATTTTTTTTGGTAACTAATTTTTCAATTTTTTTATCTTCCGTTTTTTGCTAATCCGTTATTCAATTCTTTATTGCTCGCTACTTGTTATTCGTTGGCCCGTTATTCTATGGTAATTACGAGGGCGGTTTGATAAGTCGGTGACTTTTTGAATAAAACAAATTTTTTTCCGCAAATAAACATTTTATTTTTCTACATAATCACCTTTTAGCTCGATACACATTTAGTCCAGCGTTTTTCTAATTTTTTTATTCCCTCCAAATAATAGGTTTTTTCAAAGCTCTCAAAATACGCGTTTGTTTCGGTAATGACTTCTTCATTTGACTCAAATCTCTTACCGCCCAGCCATTTCTTTAGTTTTTGAAACAGAAAATAGTCTTCTTCTTGTTGTGCCATACCCCTGGGGGCGTCGGCGACCTCTCTGCAACTATTCATGTGCACGCTCAATCAGTGTTGCATGAATAGAAGAGACCTACAGTTTAATGCCGGTTCCGAACGGCTAGTTTAGAGAGGCTATACTAGGCAGAATACATTCGGTGGTTTGCCATTGCCTTCCGAACGGCAGCGGTCGCTTATAATTCGTTGGTTTGACCTGGGAATCGAACCCGGGTCTCTTGGTGCAGAGGCTGGCGCGCTAGCAACTACACCACGGCCGCCACAGAAAATAGTCACAGGGGGCTAAATCTGGAGAATATGCTAGATGGGGTATCAGTTCGTATCCCAATTCGTGGATTTTGGCCATCGTGACTAGACAAGTGTGCACACGTGCATTGTCTTGATGGAACAGCACTTTCTTCTTCTTAGCCAAATGCGGCCGTTTTTGCTTCAAATCAACGTCGAATCTGTTCAAAAGCTTTGAATAATATTCGCCGGTGATCGTTTTACCTTTTTTTAATACATAAGTGGAAAACTTTCCTTCGACATTAGTACGTAGCAACAACGACATTTAATATTTTAATAAAGTGTCAAATGACATGAATCTATGGTTTTGATAAAATGCACCAAAATTATTGCAATGAACATAAAATTATGATGCATTAATACTAAAAATCGCAACTTATTGCTCATGCAATGTATTATTGTTATAATATTCAATTACCATTAATACAATTTGATTAACCTCCATTTGAAATAAAACACTTCTGGAAACTTCGTGATCATACGTTAAGTGTTCGTATGTTGTAAAAATCCGAAACTAAACCATAGAAAATAGAATATACTCAATTTATTATCTGCCATAATGTTCCAATCTCTTTTTTTTCTCATGTTTGTTTGTTCCAGTTGCGAGGACATCATCAACCCTCTATCCAGGGATAGAAATACAGGGGACGAGCATAAATCTTTCCACCCTTCCATGGAAAAATGGGAAAGGGTGCCCGACCGACCGACTGCTTGGCGTTTACATCCAGACTCGTACGTCTGGCTGCCGGCCAAGGAGATTTTCCAACAAAATAAATACCGAGCTTTCCCCAAAGAGTTTACCGTTTTTCTCACCGTCAGGATAATTAACGTAAGGCACTGACAATTTGCTATTAAAGATATATAATATGGTATTAAATAAGGGTTTCGAATCTATAACATTCGGATTATCGCTTATTTATATTTTAAAAAAGCAAAATAGTGTCAATTGGTTGTCGAAACAGAAATACATTTTCAGACGAAAGGTTGTAAAGTTGATCTGTCATCTGTCACCATTGATAAATATTTATAGGTGCGTTCAGAAATTTATTTTAAAAGATTAATTTAGAAAGAGATATTAGGCTACATAAAAGTCTTTATTGTACTATATAACACACACAATATCTATTTTGTTGAAATTGGTAGAAGTTATCGTAGTGGCAGCGTTGTTGTATGAATTTTTTAGATTAACTCATTGTCAGTTGTTTTCCACATACGGAATTTAAATTTTTCCACAAGCCAAACAAATAGCAGATTAATTAAAATGAAGGTTATGGCATTGCTGGGGTTTATATTAAATTTGAAAAAATGAGTGGTCTTCAGTTTTAAAAAAAATGTAATTCAATTTAAAGGAAAAAAGTTTAAACGAAAAATGAAACGAGTTTCAAATTGCTGCATTGCCGCTTTCCTCGGCTGTGATAATAGGCGATTTATTTTCACTGCACATAATAAAGTAATATTGAAAATATGTGCGCGTCGCACCTAATAAAATTACTGAAGTGAAAACTGAAAACATTGACTAGATTAGTGATATTGTAATAATTCAGTCAAAGTTTACACTGATCGGGTAAAAGATTGTCCCAGAAATTATTATTAAATAACTAGATATATTTTTAGTACTTAAATAAGAAAACTATAATTAGGTACTTACATAAAAGTTAAAACAATTTTATTAATTCGGCATTTACAATCATTGCAATGGTTGGTAACCAAAAGCATTATATTCTGTTTCATTTTCAAACAGTTCTGATTTACTTTCACTGGTATCTTCTCCAACATTTATTATTATTATAATGCGAGGAAGAGTAGACGGAAGGAAAGGTGTCGGAAGAAATAAGAAGCCATGGCTGAGAAATATTAGGGAATGGACAAATATGACGGTAGAAGAGCTGTTTCACGTTGCCAAAGATAGAGAGGCATATAGAGAGGTGGTCGCCAACCGTCGTTAATGGTGACGGCATATGAAGAAGAAGAATTCATTGAAAGTTGAGGGTTTGTTCATGGAATTCATTTTTGTCGCGGCGAAGCCCTTTATAGCCATAAATATCAAAGCTCCGACAGAGAGTGATTTAATTGCGTATTCTTTAAACTGTGGTTTTCTAACAATAAAATTAAATAAAAAAATAAAAAAAAAATTAATTATATAAAATGCTGCAAGATCTATTTCAAAGGTGTATTAATCAGTCCGAAGTCCCAGAACTTATGTCACATATGTCAACAATACACAAAAAGGGGGACAAAAGCAAATGCGACAATTATCGAGGAATTGCCGTAACAAACACAATCAGTAGAATATATGGCAAGATCTTAAAAAACAGAATCGAAAGGGAATACACGGAAATGGAAGCAGAAGAGCAAGCCGGATTTAGAGCGGGAAGATCAACGATTGACCATCTGTTCTCACTAACACAAATTATAGAAAAAAAACTAGCATTCAATCAAGAGATCCATATACTGTACGTTGACCTAAAGAAAGCATACGACAGCGTACCCTTAATTAAACTTTGGGAAACTCTGGAAACTTCCAACATTAATATTGAACTGATAAAAGGAGTAGTCATTATACAATAAAACCAAATCAAGAATTAAAGTTGGACAAAACCTAACAACAGGGTTTAATATCACAAAAGGGCTGAAACAAGGGTGTTGCTTGTCACCAACATTATTTAAAATATATTTGGAACAGGCACTAGCGAATTGGAAACGGAAATGCCAAAACATGGGCATACCTTTAGATGAGGACACAACATTATACACACTCTCATTCGCAGACGATCAAATTATAGTCGGCCAAGACATAGACGACACAGAGTATATGACACGAAAACTTATAGAAGAATATAAAATTTGGGGACTAGAGGTTAATGTAGAAAAAACGGAATATATGTGTATTGGGGGAGTGCAACAGGACTTACAATTATCAAATGGACAAAAAATCAAACACACGTCAGCTTACAATTACTTAGGAATGAGAATATCAAAGGATGGGACACTCGAAGAAGCAATATTGGACAGAAATATGAAAGGAAGAAGAGCAATATCAATGTTAAACGGAGTACTGTGGGATAGAACAATAAGCAACAACAACAAAAAAAGAATTTACGACACGATAGTGAAGAGCATAATAATGTACGGTTGCGAAGTATGGCCTTTGAAAGAAAAGATCGAAAGAAAAATTAGAGCCACAGAAATGGATTACTGGAGACGAGCAGCGGGGAAATCAAGACTAGAAAGAGTTACAAATGAGAGGATAAAACAAATAATGGGAGTACAGCACGACATCACAGACGAAATAAGAACTAAACAGTTGATATGGTACGGGCATGTTCAAAGAATGCCACCAGACAGAATCCCAAAGAAAATATTACAGTGGAACCCCAGAGGAAGAAGAAGAAGAGGAAGACCACGAAAGAGCTGGAGAGAAGGCATACAAAAAGAGATGGAAGAGAGAGATCTGAGAGAGGACATGTGGACGAATAGAGAGGAATGGAGATTAGGAATCGCAAGACGCCGACGCACGTTTTAACGCGATATATATATATATATATATATATATATATATATATATATATATATATATATATATATATATATATAAATTAAATAAATTAACTTAAAACTAAAACACAATTTAAATGTACTTGAATCCGTATATACGCGCTAAGTCGATCTGCTCCAAACGCTTCTACAAATCGAATGCGTACATTTTAAAGCATTCAGTAGACGACAGTCGAACCATAAACTTTAACTCTGCACCTATATGAGTCACAGCCGGTAAGAACAAGAACAACAAGCTCTACTAAAAGTTTAATGAGCCAAAGCGATATTGATAGAAGTTTCTGAAGGCATTGTTACAGGTGATAGTCATTTTCATAATTGTTTTAAAGTCTCAAGATTCAATTAATTTTCCATTACTTCCAATGAATTTTCTCGTAAATATAATCAACCGAAACAGTCATTTCCTACAATCGCAAAAATTTTCAGTGCTTTCTTATCTACCGCCCGAGTCTCGTCAAACCACAGACCGTGCCCGCAGTCGAAGCTAATAATTGCTTTTTCATAAGAATTCAGTAAACAATTTCCATTCTTAAGAAATGATAATTTTTTTAATAATCTTTTTTTGCAAACAGTCGTCTCTAGGAACGATATTCAGCTTGCGTAGCCGGGGCCATCAGGACACATATTTATCCTTGGAGTTGACGTCACAGGCGTCGTCGTTGGAGTACGTGGAATCTGGAGAATCGGGAGAGATGAAACTGATCCACGCGTCGTCGTTGAACGGGACCGACGTCGTTAGGATTCCTGCGCCACTCGACGACGGTCATTGGCACCAGCTCGCTTTAAGGTTAGTCGTGTAACAATTGAAGATGGAACGCCTCCGTGTACAGTAGATATTTCTTACGGATTTTAAAAATAAATTTATCATCCATTGCGACCGACGAAACTATGTGAACATCACTATAAACTACTTAATTTTCTTGTTTTCTACACCAATTTACTGCTTCCAAAACATAAAAACACAATTTAGCTTATCGCAGAAGAAAATATTTTATTTTGGGTTATGAGAAAACAATTTACCTTTCGTTGATAAAAAGTTAACTTTTTTAAAAGAACCAAAAATTATTCCTCTAAACTGCTGGACAAAATTAAAGCAAAAATTGAATTAAATTCAAGGAAATGAACAAATCAGTTCATGAATTTATCCTTTTTTTTATAAACAACAAAAAAACTAAATCACGATAGGGTGCCAAGTGCCAAGTGCCAATATCATTGGTTTTTTTTATCCAAAAAAAAATAAATCAACAAATTTATTGCAAAAAGATTTAAAAAAAAAATAACTTCGTAAAAATTTCCAAAAGAAAAAAATAACACAAACAAGTATTAAAACAAAGTTAAAAAAATAAAAATAAATGAATTTCAGAAGGTGATTGCTTCCTGGAGCTGATTTCTTCTTGGAACTGATTTCTTCCTGATAAAAAGATTTACAAAACTTACAAGAACTTAGTGCGGCATCCGGCATCAAAAATGTTCCATAAAAAAAAGGAGTTACAAACTCACTGAGCGTAGTAGTTGCTTAATTTCTGTATGTAGACATCGTTTACTCTACGGGTACTTATTGGGGTACTTATTCGAGTACTTATTTTGGTACTCTACGGGTACTTCAAGCCAAAATACCACAACACTTAATTTTTATTTTGTTATTGTGCTTGTTAAGCAGCTTTAGCAACAAGCCATTTTGTCTTTTGATGGTGATTGGTCTATATTGATTTTTTTTTGTGTTTTGGATACACTCTTTTTATAGTATTCATATTGTAAATCTCAACAGTTTTACCTTTCACAGAGTGTTCAGTTACACCGTCGTAAACAAACGATATCAATGTCTCTTTCTAATAATTTTTTTGAACGGTTTTATCTGTGTTCTTTGTTTTCTTCGCCGTGGCTTTTCTTGTGTTCGAAGTTGTTGCGAGATTGAAAGGATCCACAACAAATACGCGAGATGGGATTTATGCGTCGAGGAGTTTAATGGAAAAACAAGTAATGAGCTCGTCGTAAAAAGGATAAACATAAAAAGAATCTTGTTTTGTTTGAAATCTCCACCACCGCAACCGATATAACTATGAAAATTTGATTTTGGGTGTTTTTTTCAGCCACTAATAATGGAAATTGAGATGTTTTGTAATACGTTTCACAATTTTTAAATCATATATAGATTTTTTAAATGTATGTTTGGTAATTTAAATTCACGATCCTCGTTATACATGATACCTTCATCTTTTTAATAGATAAAGAAAAAATATTTGAAGATTCTTTAGATATAGCAAGGAACTCCATAGGAAGATAATAATAATACAGGGTGTAACATATTCTGGGGTCAAAAATAACTCGATTGAACATAACTTACCTTATTAAAAATGTGCACACAAAAAAGTTACAGCCCTTGGAAAGTACAAAATAAACATCGATTTTTTCCAATATTTCATTAATTGTTCAACATTCATTTGTCTTTCTGCCAACACCCTTCGCTCAATGTCACTGTCATACTTTCCATCTCTCGTAAACTTTGAACCCAAGTACACAAATTCTCTTTCTCCCTCAATCGAAACTCCACAGTTTGTCATGCTTTCTTCTCTTTCAAAAACCATTACTTTCGTTTTGCTTACATTTATTTTCATCCGTTTGATTTTCAGGGCATCATGCATAACATTAACCATCGCCTGCAACTCCTCTTCAGATGACGCTAATATGACTTGATCATCGGCGTAAAGAAGGCATTTGACGATCAAATCATTCATTTTCAATCCATACGCACTCTTTTTCAAATCTTTTAAAAAATCGTCTATGTATAAGTTAAACAGCCATTGCGAAGCCACACATCCCTGTCTTACACCTTTTTCGATGTTAAACCAGTCCGTGCAAGCTCCGTTTATCCTGACACAAGCAGTGCAATATTAATCGTTATTATTAAAGAGTTGAGAGTACTTACCTATCATATTTGCTTGATATAACTACGAAATAATTTAACTAGATAAAGTTTTACATCACTGTATCACTTAAAACTCACTGTCTTTTAAAAGCAACTCTTGTTTTTTTCAGTATTCGTGATGAGAGCGTCGTAGAAATTTACGTGGACTGCGTTTGGTCGAAAACCGAAATTCTGCGATCTCATTCGCTTGATCTGCCAGACGATTCGGATCTCATAATAGGATACTTATTTACGGTAAGCTTCATTGCTTTTTGGGTATTTTTTATTCTTTACACCAGATGCGTAGGAATTTTTTTTAAATCCGAACACCCAGAAAGAGTAGACCAATGTAATGACAGCTGTAACGACATTACATGGCAACACCACTAGTTATTAAATAGTTTTGTTATTTTTTAATATTTGGATTTTAGTTTTAGTTTCGCCTTCTTTGGTCCACGTTCACCCCGAGCAACCCACTGTTTCGATTGTTCCTTGGTCTCTGGCGTGTTGTGATGGATCCATGTTTCATCCACAGAAACAAAACGGCGCAAAAATTCGTCCGTATTACGGCTGAACATCGCTAAACACTCTTTTGAAGTGGTCACACGATTGCGCTTATGGTCGAGTGTCAGCAATCGCGGCACCCATCTCGCAGAGAGTTTTTTCATGACCAAATATTCGTGTAAATATGATGTACCCGTTCAGTTGAGATACCTACAGCATGAGCTAACTCACGCACTTTCATTCTCCGATCATCCAATATCATTTCATGGATTTTATCGATGATTTCCGGCGTGATCACTTCTTTTGGACGACCTGGACGTTCTGCGTCACTAGTGCTGGTACGCGACCACAACGGAACTCTGTAAACCACTTCTTAACCATTGAAATTGATGGTGCCGAGTCCCCGTAGTATTTATCAAGTCTTTCCTTAGTTTCAGTGATGGATTTTTTACGTAAAAAGTAATGCTTAATCAGCACACGAAATTCACTTTTTTCCATTTTCGTAAAAATTCACGAGGTTGTCTGCTTTGAACGGCTATCAAACACCAACTGCACGACGTAGCTTGCTCAAAATTAGAAAGTTGCCCACTGATAGATTATAGTTGACGGCAGCACTGTTGCATTTGGAGTGACTGCGCGGGAAATTCAAAAAGTCACTGACTTATCAAACTGCCCTCGTATGTATGTATGGCTTTACACCACAAGTGGAGTTGCGCCGCTTTATAGAAGCTTCCTAGATCATATTTTCAGCGCTAATCAGACCCTGTATTATAATTTTCCTATTTCTTTGCATATTTTCTTCCGGAGTTTCCGGCCCATTACCTCTCTGTAGCATTCCCTATCCCTAATCTTCTTGCAACCATGCTGATCTTGTTCTGCCTAGTATTTTCTTTGGTGCTGGGATCCAGTTTATTATAATATTTATTGTATCTTCAGGACTAGCTCTCCATACGTTACCCAACCACTTAGCGTTTGCTCTTTAATCTTGCTTTTTGTATGGCTGTTATGTCAATTTTGTATCTTTTTAATTCTGTTGATACTTCTTTCATCTTACCTACCGTTAATAATGTTGGATAACTTGGTTGGATAAAGTGAAGAATAGTGAGATAAGGGAACGCTGTGGTGTAAAAAAAGATGTGGTTACAAAGATAGATAAAAAAATGCTTAGATGGTTTGGTTAGAAAATATGGATGAAGAAAGTTTGGCGAGTGTGAATGGACAAGTCGGTAGAGGTTAACCTCTGCAAACATATCTTGATTAGATCAACATTGTTTTGAAGAATGGCCAGGTCAAGAGTACCAACAACCAAAGAGCATGTATGAAAGCATTGATGAAAGTAGAGGAAGCAAAAGATGTGTGTAAGAACCGTAGCAAGTGGAAGGAAGTGGTCTCTTCCTACTCTTACGGGAAAAAGACGTGACTATATGTAGGATTGTAATAGATGAATGAAGATTTTATTTTTTATTTCCAAATTTTGATAAATTAAACTATTATTTTCCTTTGTAAGCCCCATGGTTATATTCCCTCCAGATATTTTTTTTAACTACGCTTTATGATTCAGTTGAATACATTGTTTTTTATTGGTTTTTCTCTTTCCCTTTATAATTTTAAATGAGCCGAATGGAAAACAGCAAGAATTCCATTAAGTTTACTAATCGATACGATTTTCCACTTCACCGATATTCGAAATATTGAAAATATCATTCTTAATATATTTATACGCATTTTTCTATTATTTGACTGACACTTAACGGAAATTTAAAAACCAATTATGTTTCTACTGAAATATGATTTATAAAAAATAAATTGTGCGCTCTTTCATCACACAGCTGCCATTTCTAGACTGCTAATCTACTAACACAATAGAAAATGGTACAAAAGACCTCACGATTATTTTATTTATCCTTCTCAGTTCATCGACGAACCATTTAATATTTATCTGTGTAAGATATATTTGGATCCACCCTGTATGCAAGGAGAGCTTATAGTGTAAACAAAGGCGATCTGGAGATCAGGTCACAGACCACCTACCACCTGGTATCCTTTTACTGTTTGCCTTCATAAAATTATGAAAAAAACAAAACCATTCTGGAGAAATTAAAAAAAACTTAAGGACTACTTAAACACCTAATTAATAATCATCAACATAGATCGACCAATACAAATCTGCTTATTTATACACATTTCATAAAAATACTTTTGAAAGCAGATACCAGGTTGATTCTATTTACAAAGATTTTTCCATAAATTACATTAACTAAATATTTAGGATATTCAGAGAAGAATTTTGAAAAGTATTGGAAATGATCTGATTGTAGGATCCACTATGTAAAATATGGTAACTCAGTATCTTCCTCAATCTCATTTAAGGTGTATCGCAGGGATCTCATTTGGAACCCTTATTTTATATTATCAGAGACTCATCCGATAGTGAATTATTACAGTGTTTTATACAGGGTGGCCAAACGAAAACGAAACAGATCCATTTGCAGGAACCTCGTCAACATTTTAGAAAAACGCTCAGACCCGTCGATTTTTGATCAAAGGGGGATACTCTTTTCCGGTATTTTTGACTTCACTACTTTCAACCCCAAGTGAGGGTAAAAATTACTCCAACAAGTTAAAAATTTAATTATTTTAGTTCCTTACTTACTACTTAATTTATTAAATGCATTCTCAGACGTAGTTGTAGGTTTAAATATGGGTTAGTGAATAGTTGTTTCATTTTAAAGAAAACATTTTTAGCCTCTTCGATTCTGATTTTGATTTCTTGAGTCTGATATTGATTTTGATATTAGAATGGTTTAATGGGGTTTTACTCTTTTGACCATGTATTTAGTTTTTTTATAATTCATTTTTAAACCGTACTCCCTGCTGGCCCTATAGATGTCTTGAAATAATACTTGAAGATCATGTATGTTGTCGGTTATGATCAAGGTGTCATCAGCATAACGTACGTTGTTGATAATCCTTTCATTTATATTCAACGTTCCTGTTTCTGAGAGCTTCTTTGAATATGACCTCTGAATAATAACGCAGCCACACAAAAAAATAATTGGGTTTTGGGGGACAGACCATGTTAAAAAAACATTTTTTTTGGGGTCGCTGAATCTGAGTTTAGGGTCGGAATAACCCCATCGGGCTAGGGTTTTCCATAACCTCAAAAAACCGCTTTTTCAAACTATATAACAAATATAACGAAATTGATCATGATCTACTTGACATTCATGAGATTGCACGAACTTTTAAAGTTGTTTTCTTATAGCATTATATTCTACATTAGCCAAGTCACCAACCAATGTGGAACTATGGTCGCTTGATGACGAGGCCTGGAGGCACGCTTTCACACCCTTGCCAACCGCCGATACTGAGGCTCTGAGATTCCTCTGCATCGTAAGACACTTGTGTGTGCCTGCCATTTAAGTCGCAATCCAGGGACTCAGCCGGATAACGGGCTAACTCCGTTGCCCGCCGTCACCGCGAGGAGATGCCCTGGATGCAGACACACGCAGTTTTAGGAATCCTCTTTGTATTGGTGTTACGGGGTTATAATATTTTACTTCAATGTTCAAATGTATATTCAATGTCAGTGGAAATTTGTATTAATACAAATAATACAAATAGAAAATTGCAAGAGTACAGCCAGTCCCTAAAAAAGGCAAAAAGACCCTACCTAGCAACTACAGACCTATCGCACTGCTATCTATTATTTCAAAGGTCATGGAAAAAGCCATCAACATCGAGCTCATGAAATATCTGGAAGACTCAGGAATTATCAATGATAGGCAATATGGCTTCCGCCATCAGAGATCAACTGGTGACCTGCTCGCATACGTCTCACATATATGGCAGCTATCTATTGAAAAGTATGGAGAAACTTTAGCTGTGGCATTAGATATCTCCAAGGCGTTCGATCGAGTTTGGCACCAGGGACTCCTCGCCAAGCTTCCATCTTATGGCTTGCCCCCTCAGCTGTGTTCTCTGCTTGCTAGATTTCTCTCAAACAGGTCTCTTCATGTAGTGGTCGATGGAGTTTCATCTGACACTCTACTCATAAATGCTGGTGTTCCGCAAGGATCCATTCTAGCACCAACACTATTTTTACTTCACATCAACGACCTATTGAAAGCAACTTCATGTCCCGTACACAGCTTTGCCGATGATAGTACCCTCCATACCGCTTTCTCTTCCAGGGCCCCTATATCAGCCCGTGAAACCAGAAATGAACGAGGAAGAAATGTTAACAATATAAATATGGACTTAGCAACAATTCTCGAATGGGGATCCAATAACTTGGTAGAATTCAATGCAAACAAAACACAAGCATGTCTTTTCTCTAGAAAAGCCGATCTCACTGTGCCTAACATAACTTTGTCAGGAGTAACCATACCACTGAAGTCATCCATATCGATTATTGGTATTACTATCAGCAATAACCTTTCCTGAGAAAATCACGTGAGGTCTATTGCCAAAAGTGCATCCCAAAAACTTGGTTCTTTGTTTCGTGCCAAGAGCTATTTCACCTCCAGTCAGCTGCTTATGATCTATAAGGCACAGATCCGACCTGTACTGTTCCCATATTTGGAGTGCAGCACCTAAACATATCCTGAAGCTACTGGATTCTGTCCAAAAAAGGGCAATTCGTCTCGTCGGTGATGCCTCGCTTACAAACTCGCTCACTTGTCTGGAACACCGTAGAAAAGTTGGCGATTTGTCTCTATTTTATAGATATTTTCATGGGTGATGCTCTTTTGAAATATCAACAATCGTTCCTCCTTTGGCAGTCTCTTCGAGATTAACCCGTCAAGTTCAGTCTTCACACCCCTTCGTGGTCACTTTGGAGACCTGCAGAACATCACTTTCCAAAGACTCATTCATCCAACGAATTGCGAGGCTTTGGAACTCATTGCCTAGGGAGGTGTTCCCCGAGGCATACACCCCTCCAGAAATTTAAGAAGAACACCAACTCCTACCTTCTTTCCCTTGGTTCACACGATGTTCTCTGAACATTACAGGATATCCCTTTTCGTGGGAACCAGAACATAAAAAAAAAGTCCCAAATAGACTGTTTTCGTTTGATTTAAAGGCAATGGGGTGATGCGGTTATGGGGTTATAATGTCACGGTGTTATGGAGTTATTACGTTTTATTTTATTGTTCGAACGTATCCTGAATGTCAGTTAAAATTTGCATTAATAAAAATTGCCTGAGATAAACTGTTTTCATTTGATTTTGGAGCAATGTTGGTATGGTTTTAAGGGGTTAAGGGGTTTCATATAAATGGTTTATAGTTATATAGTTTAAAAAATTGGTTTTTTTTGAGGTTATGGGAAACCCAAGCCCGATGGAGTTATTTTGACCCTAAATTCGGATTCAGCGACCCCAAAAACGTACAATTAACATGGTCTGACCCTCAAAACCAAAAAAAATTTGTGTGGCTGTGTCTCTCTTCTAGCCGTTTTCTATCCTTTGGATATAGGCTTCCCTTATATTTTTCCAGTTTTCTGTGTTCTGTGCCACTTGGTACCAATTAAGTCCGGCTGCTCTTTTGATGTCATCATACCATCTTTGCTGTGGTCTGCCGGTGCTTCTTTTCTCCCCCCAAGGTCTCCATCTTGTTGTTTTTCCGTTCCAATTGGTTGTATTTCGGGCAACATGTCCGGCCCAATTCCATTTAAGACGCCTCACTATATCTTCGACCCTGGTTCTATCTCTTATCCACTCATTGGTTTTATGATCTTGTATTCCTAGCATTTTTCGTTCTATTGCTCTTTGGTGTACCTTTAATTTTTTTCTTTATTAGAACCCATGTTTCGCATCCGTAGGTTGTTACCTGGAGAATGCATTCCATGTAAACCTTGGTTTTTAGTTTGAGGGGTAGGTTTGAGTTGAAGACGTGTCGCATCTTCCCGTAGGCCGTCCATCCTAGACGTAATCTATAGTTAATTTCAAGTTCTTGATTAGTTTTTTCCAATGTTACCTCTTGACCTAGGTAGACATAAGAGTACACTTTCTCTACCTGTTGTCCTAGCACATTTATACTCTCTTTTCTGTTGACTTGTCATGAATTTGGTTTTAAAAATGTTAATTTCTAGGCCTCATGTTCTTGCTTCCTGTTGCAGTTCTATAAGCATGGTTTCTAATTCTTCACTGTTTGGGGCAAAAATTGCAATGTCATCAGCAAATCTTAGGTTACTGAGTTTTTCTCCCGATATATTAATTCATCTGTCTTCCCAGAGCAGGCTTTTGAAAACATCCTCTGTGGCTGTGTAATTAAACAGAAGCTGCGACTAGACACATCCCTGTCTCACCCCTCGTTAGTGTTTAGTTGATCTTAAAGAAATCATGAAAACTCCGATGCGAAACAAAAATTTAGTCCTTGAACCTTCTTGATATCTTAAAAAATTAGAAAATACGCTCGTCAAAAGCAGCGTACGGGAAAGATCGAGATTAGAGAGTGTGATGCGTTTATTTTATTGGATATGAAAAGTTTATTTTACGATGTTCGAATACAAACGATTCACACAGTTTTACTTTGTTGCTTGTGTTTTTAATTTAAACTGAATTATTCGGCACGTATAACTTTACGATTCTGTTTACAGACCATTGATGGGAAACTATAAAACAATAGTAAACATCTTGGAATGTAATTTTAAAATAAATGAATGAATACGAAGCGATAAAAATATGGCAGAATAAAATTAGGAATAAAAGGCACATTTTGAACATCCTCACTTCTTCGCGACATCCCCGCCACTTCCAGTGACGATTGAAACCGTATCGGTTACCAGTGGCGTAACCCAAATATGTTGTTACCGATTATTTTTATATCAGAAACTGTATTGAAATTGACAGTAAATAAAAAAAAATTAAATGCATACTTTTAAGATCAATAAGGGTTGCTCTTCTTGGTCTTAAACTCGGAACCGGCTGTGTTTTATCCATCTCATAAAATGTTCATGTCATCTTGATAATCACTTCTGTTTTGTCCAGATTAAAATAAAAAAATAAATTATTATTAACTATAGTTGAATCCCATAATTGTGAAGAGTGACTCATTTTGTAGAGCGATTTTATAGGCCAATTAAATTGGACGTTTACCCTGTACCAAAAAGTTGTTGAATTTTTAAATACCGACATAAAGAGAAAGTTTCAGTATTAGTTAATAAAACAGTAAGTGGGTTCTAACAGAAACTGTTTTTTGCTTTAAATGAGATGTTTTTTATATATTTTTAAACTGACTTTGGAAGAAATATAGACATATTGTTACGAAATTTACATCTTTCTTGGGTTCCGTGATTTCAAACTCTCGATGCAGTAACAAAACAATTCCAATTCCAATACTTTTACACAATAAATTTTACTTTTATAAATCACATAGATATTCACTTAGATATTCAACTAATTACAACAATTTAAATTTCCTAACTCATAAACCACTTTTTCAAAACTGGTTTTTTCGCGACCGCTGTCCTTTTTATATTTCTAAATCATAATTCCAGACTATTCCACCTTTTTCTCGAGAGACCAAAACAATCCTTCTACCTTTGCGATGCGGTGTTCGAGACTTTGCTAGACTGAAGCGGCGGCCGACAAAGCGGTCTTTAATATGCACCCCAGTTGTGGTCGATTCTTGGACGCCGACAAATAACAGGACCGGAGTGTAACAATATATATTCTATTGAGTAGTTTACCGAAACCTTATAAAAGGAAAAGGTGGTGGGTGCGAAACTACTTATCAAAAAGAGAAAGCAGAGTTAATATTTTACGTGATCTTCGAATGTTTGATGGATCATTTGTAAATATCACATGACATTGAGTGATTTTTAAGTTTTATTAGAAATGATTGGGCCTGCCATAGCCAAACAAGACACAATATTACGGAATGCTGTTAGTCCTAACACCAGACTTCGCTTCTACATCTTTCCTAGGTATATAAAGGCCATTGGCTAACCCCTCCCAAGCATCTTCTTTTTCTTCATGTAGCTTCTCCATTATCGGATGTTTGCTGACATCATGGAAATCCTGACCTTGGAAACTGCTGAATAGATCTGCAGAAGACATGTTGAAACATTCTCGCAGATTCCGCAGCCAAGATATTCTTCTTTTTCCAATTGACCTTTCGCCCATAATCTTCCCCTGGATTATCAAGTGGAGTATCTCATATTTTGAACCCCGCATTATGTGACCCAGATAGGTGATCTTTTTTTTCTTCACTTTCTTCAACACCTACAACTTTTTATTCATTCTGGTAAGCACTTCTGCGTTGGTCATGTGATCCCAAGCATAATTTTTCTTTATTTAATTTTTGTAGTCCATGTTGATAGAACAACTCGCGTACGCGTCTACACTCGCTGACATCTGTCGCGGGACTGATGTCTCAGGAAGTTCCGGCTAGCGTGCCAAAATACGGAACATGTTCTGCAACACGTAGATGTCACGTGCGAGGTCGTGGAACAGAGCGTGACGTTGCGACAACACAGTGTTTCTAGACATGTTCTGCGACAAATTGTCCCCTAGTTAATACGAGGCTTTATGTTGCCAATGTGTTAGACATACAATCGTTCCACAATAAGTCGTATGGTAAGACGTTTAAATGAGGTAGGAAATTATTCTGGAAGGCCATGGCAAGGGCGAAAACGATGTACTAACGACAGAGATAAACGTTTGATTGGACAATACGTTTTAAGAAACAAGACTGTCTGTGATCAAAAACAAACTCGAAGCTGTCCACAATGTCACAATTTCTTTTAAAACAGTTAAACAGTTTGTGTCTTTTAAAAACCGTTACTTTCGTATTGCTTACACTCACTTTTATCCATTTGGTTTTTAGGGCATCATGCATAATATTAACCATCACCTGCAACTCCTGCTTAGATGATGTTAATATTACATTCATTTTTAATTCATACGTACTCTCTTTCAAATCTTCTAAACAATCGTCCATGACGTGGCAGATCCACACATCCCTGTCTTACACATTTTTCGATGTTAAACAAGTCCGACTAGGCTCCATTTATCGGGACATAATGTATAATAAAACCAAATTATTAACACTTTAAAAACAACAACCTTGTTCAATCAACAATTTTGTTCAGTTCAACGCCCAAAAAACACAAAGTGCCACGTTTTCCAAGAAAGTAAATTCCTCAAATCATTCCATTACAATGTCCGGAAATACCCTTGAATCAAGTCCCTCTATCTCGATTTTGGGAGTCACGGTGTCTAATAATATGTCTTGGCATGACCATGTTTCTAACATTGCAAAGTCAGCCAGCCAGAGGCTGGGTTTTCTGTGAAAAACTAGACATTTTTTTACTCCTGATCAACTGTTGACGACATACAAGGCTCAAATCAGACCATTACTGGAGTATTGCTCGCACATTTGGGGTTCTGCACCAAAGCTTAACTCTCACAGATACCCTTCACCAACTAGAAAATAGAATAAGAGTTGCAGATCAGACATTACTCTACAGATATTTTCATGGTAGATGCCCCAGAGAAATAAAAACTTTGGCCACATTCGGCCGAAGAACTCGGCACGCTGATCAGTCTCACTCATTTACTCTTAAGATTGACACTACAAGGACCAATCTCCATCAAGAATCCATCTTTTACAGGGCTGCTACGGAATGGAACAAGCTTCCAAAATCAGTTTTTACAGAGAGCTATGACCTCCAATTTTTTAAAGAAACACTGACTTGAATAAAAAAGAGTACTAAAAAAGAATTTGTGTAAATTTATACCTATTTATACCTACTGTGGGATACGGCAGATATTTTCATTTTATTTATTCATTCTTTTCTCTCTGCAAGTTTTATTGTGTATCTACAACCTTCATTACTTTTTTTAATGGTTTTAAGCCTGCCAGCTCCCTCGAGGATTCGAAAAGAATCGAATTCCAATTATTCTTCGAGCGCATCAGGACGAAAGTTTTTTTAGATATGCCATTATTACTTATCAAAACTTTTCATTGTTAGATTTATCCTTTTTCTTGTCAGTTTTTAAAACGTTTTAACAAAATTTATAAATTGCATTAAAGATAGATTACTTTAACAAAGAAAAGAATAATTTTTCATTAATTCAATTTTTTTAAATGTTATGGGAGGTATCGAATCAGGCGAACGAGATAAGTTGAGATTTGGATCAGACCAAAGAATATACGAATGTGGTTTAAAAAGTTTCCGACCTTACAATTTATTTTTATTTTTCTATAGTCTACAAACTTTTCCCAGCGATGCTTCCGTCTCTTTAACCCGTCTTATAAATTTGTTTTGTCAATCTTCCTTCATCCATCCTTTCTACGTGTCCAAACCATCTAAGCATTCCTTTATCTATCTTTGTAACCACATCTTCTTTTACACCACAGCGTTCTCTTCTCTCACCATTTTTTACTTTATCCAACCGAGTCACTCCATATATACTTTTCATACTACCATACATAATTGTAGAAACCAACACACCTCTATGCACAGCCAGACGTGCCTTTTTTTACACTTTCTAGCTGTTTATAAAGCTATGCAGTGCCCCATTCATTTCTTTTTCTGCCAACACCCTTCGCTCAATGTCACTGTCAAACTTTTCATCTCTAGTAAACTTTGATCCCAAGTATACAAACTCATTTACTTGTTCCACTATTTCTCCCTTAATCAGAACTTCACAGTTTGTCATGCTTTCTTTTTTCAAAAATCATAACTTTCGTTTTGCTTACATTTATTTTCATTCCTTTGATATTCAGGGCATCATTCATAACATTAAGCATCGCCTGCAGCTCCTCTTCAGATGACGCTAATATGACTTGATCATTTTTCAAATCTTTTAAACAATTGTCTATTATTTAAATAGCCATGACGAAGCCACACATCCCTGTCTCACACCTTTTTCGATGTTAAACCAGTCCGTGCAAGCTTCGTTTATCCTGACACAAGCAGTGGAATCCTTAAAGTAATTTCAGTGCTCGTATTAAACTACCATTTACCCCATACATAGACAATGTTGACCACAATTCACTCTTCACCACTCTGTCATAGGCCTTTTTCAAGTCTATAAAAGCGCAATAGACCTTCTGACTTCTAGCCAAGAATTTTCGACTATACCTCGTAATAAAAAGACCTGACCCATACATCTCCTTCCTCTTCTAAATCCTGCTTGCACATCCCATATCATCTTCTCAGTTTCATTCGTTACTCTGTTAATCAATATCTTTTCCACGTAATCAAAGGGTTCAGAAGCAACGGTGATGTCATGCTTTTTCTTCTTTCATATGTCTGTCAAAAAGTGACACCTACCAATTTTCAAGTAAATCGGACGTGTAGAAATCGGGGGTATATAATTTCTCTTTTTCTACACGGGAGAAATGTTTACTTAACTTTGATATAAGTGGACTGGAAATAATCACAAATTTGGTTGGTTATTAAACCTAAATATAAATACTATTTCTATTTTCAAATAACACAATGCACTTGTCCAGACTGGTTAACTGTTGCAAGCAATGAAATAAATTCAAAGCCGTGGAAAAATCGGAACTAAACTAACGTAATAAAAGGAAAAAAACTGAATGACTCGTCACTATTGACGGTCGGAGAAATACTAAGGGTGCACCTCTTCAAACTTAAGCTGGCGGCTGAGAAAAACCGCCGACTATGCGGCGAAGAGGAAGAGAGAAGCATACACATTCTGTATTGTTACCCGATTCTAGCGGTGTATAGGTACCAAACCTGGGGCCGCATGATAATGGATCCAAGTGATCTAAATGAGACAGGGCCAACAGAAATCTTGATAAACTTGGTACACAGGCGTAATACTGTCGTGTATTCTTTTTACTATGTTTATGCTTGTTTTGGAGGAAATTGGGTCTATGTTATGATGTTTATCATTATTGTTTAAATTATTAGTATAGATAACTTACACAAAATTTTGAATTTAAATTTATTAAAACAACTGAGACATACCTTTGGAACAATACAACTGAGAGAATATATTTTGAAATAGATAATCCGAAAAAAAATGTTTGATACATATTTTTTTTATTTTAGGGAGATCTGGAGCAGCTTTCATTATTACCGGATTCAAGAGCTGCCGCTCTTCAATGTGAGAGCACCAAAGTACTTATTACTGACTATCAAGAAATAGTTAATAGGTTCTACACTAAAAACAAAAATCAAGTAGCAAAGAATAAATTTTAATCAACAAAGAGTGCCCTTGATGTTTTTATAACAATTATAATAATACCAAATTAATCTAAAGGCTCAAATTAAATCCCGATTTAATTTAAACCTGGATATAAATTTATTATAACAACCAAAAAGAAACTATCAATTTTTAAATGTTAAAAATATACACTTACAAAAGTTTATGAATATAATGTTTTAAATAAAATGGATATTATGTATGATCGTTGAATTTTTTAAAACAGGGTGTTTTTTCACTAGCAAAAGGGTAAGTAAGTATAAGCAATATTTGCTTCATTGTGGTTATAAATTTTTTATATTGGGATCTGATCTCGGGGCGGGGCCTAGCCTAGCATAAGACTTTCGCGTAAATATCAATAGTATGTCCGTGAATCGCCGTGGTATTTGTCTTTAGACTGGTGAAAATCTTGCTCAAAGAAATTTTAATGGGGGTGAAAAAGTGTTACACTCGGGACACATCATGAAGTGCGAAAGAAATGATTAAATCGGGCGCCAGCCAAACACGTTGGACTTCTTGGCATTGTGCAACCATTCACCCAACAATATCTTCGGGCAATTGTTTTTTTTCTTGGAGTGAACCTGGCACCCTCCATTACGTTTTTATTATTCACTTGAAATATTCACGCTCACTTACGAGTGTTGTGTCAAGCGTACGCGACAGAACAATGCATCGGTGAGCTACTTACAAAAACTGGCACCACGTGCCGTGAAAAAAATGTCAGACCCCAATACAAATACTTGAAAAAGTCAAAAATGTAGGTACATGGAATAATAAATTTGTTTTTTCAAAAAAATACAACTAAACGTTCTATAAAACAGATTCCAGTAAATGTATCATTAACATTGACAGATAATTTTTTTATTCAATGTGGAAATTTGTAATTTTCAGTATATTTTTTGAAATTAAATTTTTTCGTGCCTATTTGCGTGTCTATTTTTATGGTAATATTTTGGATTAATGACTGACTGGCACGTTGTAAAACAAATGACATAACTTTCATAAGGTTAGTGTGTTTGGTTAACGATTTTAGTTTTCTGAGCTTTTAAGAAACAATATTGTGGTGTTATTAGTGATTTTAAAAGACTAAACATTAATATTTAAGTGTTGAAAAGTGGGATTTATGTTACCTGTAGTCGAGGCCACTTTTTAAAATATAGAAGAATCTCAAACTATGACGTCACTTGTTCGTCCATTTTTAAGCTGAAACGTCACGTGCACGTTACCCATTACAAAAAACGGTGATGCATAGCTTCTTCTTCTTTTATCTGTCTACCAAAAAGTGACCTCAAGCAATAATTTTTTGTAAGAATACCATTAATGTATAATAAAATATAAAAATTATTTGATGCCGTCGTAAAAACAAAAATCTCGCAATTATTAGATTACATTTAATAGAGCAATATAACTCCAAAGCATTGTTTGCCTTCAGCCGCCATATTAAATTTGTTTAGACAGATCATTGGAATACCTAATAGGGAAAAATCTCGTAACGCGAGATGGCGCTGTCATTGACAAAATGTAGGATCGAGGTGCGAACAACAAATATTCCGTCATTTGATCACTTGTAAAACCAAAGTTTTTATTAAAGGGAATTTTAGTTATCTCAGAGATTTGAGTTGATTTTTTGTGTTAAACTATAAGACTGAAGCTGGATTTAAGGTTTGTTTTCGACGTTTTAGTTTTATTTTCGCTGGACTCTTGTTAAACGCCAGTAAAGACCAGGAATGTCCAGGTTTCAATTTTGGTTGGTTTTCGAGGTTTTTCAGTTCTGTTGTCCCTGAAATTATTGTTGCAATGCCTATAAAAGGAAAAATATTGTTGAAATTACTATTGCTATAAATAATCACGAAAAAATGATAGATCATTGGACAACAATATCTAACTTTTCACTGAAAAAATCATCTTTCACAAAGTGCTTGCTGCAAACAAACATAAACTTTGAGATTGGTTTTCCTATCTTTAAGATCATTTAAGATTAGTAGTCTGGGAAGTATAGCCGGAGTGACTCGAATGGATAAAGTAAAGAATAGTGAGATAAGAGAACACTGTGGTGTAAAAGAAGATGTGGTTACTAAGACAGATTAAAGAATGTTTGGACACGTAGAAAGGATGGATGAAGAAAGAAATTTATAAGGCGAGTCGGTAGAGGCCGACCTCGGCGAACATATCTCGATCAGATCAACATTGTTTTGAAGAAGGGCCAGGTCAAAAGTACCAACAACCGACGAGCATGCATGAGAGCACTAATGAAAGTAGAGGAAGCAAAAGATGTGTGAAGGAACCGTAGCGGGAGTGGAAGGAAGTGGTCTCTGCCTATCCCTACGGGAAAAAGGCGTGACTATATGTATGTATGTAAGATCATCTTCCATTTCCGAGCTGACTTAGAATTTGAAGGAAATTTATGCAAAGATGTAATCGAATTGCCATATGTACAGCATTGTAAAACAGATCATATTTTTCGCGATTTTATCTCCATACCACCTTTCTTAATCCTTTACATTTTCGGATTTTGTAGGTTAACACCAATTCTTTAAAAAATATCGTTCTAATATAACACTTTTAATGCTTAAATTGCTCAAAATAATATAACCAGTTCACTTTTTACCCATATAAACTAATGGAGGTTACTTTGTTGTTCACACCTCGAGAAGTTCATACGATCAATAATAGATGTCGCCCACTCCGTGATTTTTCCCATTTACAAAATTTTAATTCTTTTTTAAATTAGGTTAGGGTAACCTAACCTAACACTACAATTAATTTAAAATTCCAAAAAAACCGCTGTTATCGCGCACAGTCTGGCGCGCTTGCGTATTTGCAAACAAATAGGTACGAAAAAGGTATAGGGGAATAAGGGTTTTACTCTCAAACAAAGTTGGGTTTGTTTGTTTATATTTACTTGATTTTGGATAATTTATTACAGTTAAAAACATGTCAAAATTTATTTTTCTCCTAAAAAATTATTTAAACACTTGTATTGTTTTAATCTAAAGCTTATATAATTTAAATGTGCATGCTCGTCATAGAGCAAGTATGACGTCACATTTGAACAACGTTGCCAGACCTTGACAGTAGTACGGACATTGAGAAAATAATAAGGTTATGTTGTTGATCATTTCATAATTATATTTTACCGTAAATTAGTCTAGGACATTGCAATAAAACTTTGAGAAATTTACCTTAACAAAAGGTTTTCAATAAAAACTATTCTAGTTAGTTTATTAATGCTTTATTTGCAACAAGAAAGCTTGTGACTACATTAATGTTTGTTACATCACTTACTTGTTTGATACTTGTTGTAAATAGTATTTCTAATGGCACTTATATCTAATGTTTCTGGGTTTCTGGGCATACAGGGATAAATGGCAACGTGGTAGCCGAAATGGGACCCTGATGGAACCAAGAAGCCAGTTGGTCGGATTGCCAATTGCCAAAACGAAATATTTATTGAAATTAATCTTTAAACAAGAACATATTGCTCAGTGGAATGCAAATACTTTTTTTACACAAAAACGCTTCTTTAGAGGCGACTTTAACGGTTCATTGTTCATCACACTTTTGAAATTCCACTAACGGTCCTCATACTCAATTGAAGAGCTTCAGCTACTCGCTAAAAGAAAAAATATTGGACTGGAAGTTATTGAAAATGTTTCATATTTGAACTTACCTCTCGTACAGCCGTTAGAGGTAGTAATGGTCCATTTTTTTTCATGTTCTCGCTTAAAATAGTCAATTAATAATACAACGAGTTCTTTGCAGCAACTATTTAGTTTTTTTGGTATATTTTCACACAGTTTTTAAGTAAAAATAAAAGCCAAATTTAACAGAGTCGAAATTATTTTATAAACAAAACCAATTTGACGTCTTAAAACCGTATATAAAATTGCCAACTAATGAATCTAACTGTCAACTGCCAGCTGGCGCTCATAGATTTTCAATCGGAAAAACCGTTTTTATTAATACATAATAAAACTTAAACTGTGTGTAATATTGAATGAAATATTTATGTATAATATCTGCAATTTTATATACCGTTTAAAATAATATAGAAATTGTAATATTTAACAAGACATTGGCTTGATCAATGCAAAAAAATATTATAAACTGACATGATGTGTTCGAGATTAAATAAAACGAACGGCGATTTTTATTATTGTTGGTATCAAGTTTTAAAACGAACAGATCATTGATGACGTGCATACATACATATAGTCACGGCTTTCTCCCGTAGGGGTAGGCAGAAACCACTTCATTTTACTTGCTACGGTTCTTACACACATTTTTGCTTTCTCTACTTTCATCAGGGCTCCCATACATGCTCGTCGGTTGTTGATACTCTTGACCTGGCCTTTCTTCAAAACAATGTTGATCTGATCGAGATCGATGTTCGCCGAGTTCGACCTCTACCGACTTCCGTCCATTCACACTCGCCTTATAAATTTGTTTCGTCAATCTTCCTTTATCCATCCTTTCTACGTGTCCAAACCATCTAAGCATTCCTGTATCTATCTTTGTAACCACATCTTCTTTTACACCACATCGTTCTCTTATCTCACTATTTTTACTTTTTCCAACCGAGTCACTTCGGCTATACTTCTCAAACTACTCATCTCGGCAGCATTAATTCTATTTTTATGCTTATTTTACCAAATCCAAAATTCACTACCATACATAAGTGTAGAAACAAACACACTTCCTATGCACAGCCAGACGTGCCTTTATTGACACTTTCTGGCTGTTTATAAAGCTATGCAGTGCCCCATTCATCTGTTTTCCTGTCAACACCCTTCGCTCAATGTCACTGTCATTGTTGAGTTGCTTTCTAATTAAATAAAATAAAATACTTGGAAGGTGACTTTTTGTGATTACTTTTTATTGACAACTTCTTTCTGACAAAATCTCGCGTCATAATGACAATAACACCATACAAAAAATATAACATATACAGTATGAGACAATAAAGTACAGCATGTCCCAACATTCTCCGGCCCCAAGCTTATTCCTCACCCAACCTTGCTGGAACCTTCAAGATTCGACCAAACCTTGATCTTTCGACTGGGTTTTCATTCTTCTCTTCCTTTTTCTTATTCTTTTGTTTCTTTTCTGTAGTGATAACTTCTTTACTGTTTGATTCTGATGCTGTTCCTAATTCTAATCGATAGATCCTTTGGAATGGCCTAATTGTTATACACTGTGCTTTGCGATGTAGAAGCAGTAATTAACGAACGACCACTCAGCTATGTTTCCAGCGCCGATGAGTGGGAGGTTCTTAGTCCTGCAAGGTTTTTAAGGCCTATACATTCGCAGTCGTTAGGAAAAGATTTTTTGGGTGAAGTTGCGGATTTAGACGAGGTAGACGCGGCATTTTTAAAAGGTCGTTTTACACATTTGCAAAATGTTCGAAATTCGTTACGGGAAAGATTTAAAAATGAGTATCTTGCAGAGTTAGTTAATAAAGGTCACAGGAAGAAGACGGAGCAGATCAAAGTTGGTGATGTAGTTTTGGTTGGAGCAGATAATCTAAAACGGGTACTTTGGCCAATGGGAAGAATATTAGAAATTTATGATGGAAAAGATGGAGTTAGCCGGGTCGCTAAAGTAAAAACAAAGAACGGATGCCAATTATGTTGAGTTGCTTTCTAATTACATAAAATAAAATACTTGGAAGGTGACTTTTTGTGATTACTTTTTATTGAAAACTTCGTTCTGACAAAATCTCGCGTCATAATGACAATAACACCATACAAAAAATATAACATATACAGTATGAGACAATAAAGTACAGCATGTCCCAACAGTCATACTTTCCATTTCTCGTAAACTTTGAACCCAAGTACACAATGACGTGCATGCACATTTATATAACGTATATGAGCTTTAGATTAAATTTTGTACAAGTTATACCTACTTTTAGGATTGGTTTTTCTGTGATAAATCGAATTGGGTATAAATACAAACATTACAAATATTGCTTACACTGAGAATTTTATAAGTTTTGCAAAAAGAAAAGGAATTATGTTAGATTTATAGAGATGGCACTCGTTACTACTAAACACCGGCGATTTAATTTTGATTTATGATCCAATATTGACAATAATAATTGATTGCTTAAATATACCCACATAATTGCCAATTAATATACGGGCTAATAAAATAATCAAATTTAAAATATTCTGGTCCGAGCCAATTGTTTATTCTTTAAAATGATAAACGAATAGTATTATTAATAAAAAAATTGTATAATCTGGAAAAATATTTTGTAACCGTATCCAAACATGTAATATTATAAAAAAATGTTTTATGTAATGACTTAAAATAAAATTAAACTTCCCATTGACGTTTTATTTTCAATAAAAACGTGATCCTGCGAGGCATTTGAGTATAAAACAAACAGGAACGAGCTACTCTGTACGGATGCTAAAAGTGCGACGGAAACGGACTCCATGACCCTCCACATTGTTTGAATGTTTCCCTGTGAGTGTGTCAATAAAGTGGATTTTTAATGGATTTTAGCAGTTAAAAGTTTTAATAACGGTTTAAACTAGTGAGACAAGCTATTGTTGTATGATTTGGTGTAAATAGATACTTGGTAGTTAACGAATATAGATAGAAAGATATCAAATGAATTGCCGGTAAAACATTGTTATATTAGGTACTAAGCCAATAACGACAAATATGGTTAGTTGAACAATATTAAACTCTTCTGGAATTCCATAAGAACAGCCAGAGGTAAAAATACTACCTCGCAACTGGAAAAAATCAGAAACCAAGATGGTAGTATGGTAAAAGAAGAGGAATGCGTATTAAAAAGATGGAAGGAATACTTCGAAAGTTTATTTGAGAAAGAAAATACGCAAGTACAGGCCCCATTCGGAGACATGAGTGAAAGTTGCAGTAAAAGTGAAATTAGCACGACAGAAATTGTGGAAGCGTTGAACAGTATGAAATTGGGTAAAGCTGCTGGGTACGACAGGATAACAGTTGAAATGCTGAATGCTGGACAAAGTGTGGTAACTAGTCTACTGTACCGCCTTTTTAACATTTGCTGGAGAAGTGGTAGTGTACCAGACGACTGGTGCAAGGCCGTTATCGTGCCGCTTTACAAGGAAAAAGGTTCGCAGCAGGACTGTAAGAACTACCGAGGTATTAGTTTACTTAGCATAGTCGGTAAACTGAATGAAACTGAGAAGATGATATGGGATGTGCAAGCAGGACTTAGAAGAGAAAGGAGAAGGTCTATTACGCTTTTATAGACAGAGTGGTGAGGAGTGAATTGTGGTCGACATTATCTGTGCATGGGGTGAGCGGTAGTTTAATACGAGCACTGAAATAACTATACGAGGATTCCATTGCTTGTGTCAGGATAAATGGAGCTTGCAAGGACTGGTCTAACATCGAAAAAGGTGTGAGACAGGGATGTGTGGCTTCGCCATGACTGTTTACCTTATACATAGACGATTATTTAAGGTTTGAAAGAGAGTGCGTATTGATTAAAAATGAATAATTTGATCGTCAAATGCCTTCTTTACGGCGGTGATCTAGTCATATTAGCCTCATCTGAAAAGGAGTTACAGGTAATGGTTAATGTTATGCATGATGCCCTGAAAATCCAAGAGATTAAAGTAAATGTAATCAAAACGAAAGTATTGGTTTTTGAAAAAAAAGATAGCATGACTGTGAAGTTTTGAAGGGAGATAAAGTGAAACAAGTAAATAAATTTGTGTACTTGGGTTCAAAGTTTACGAGAGATAGAAAGTATGACAGTGACATTGAGCGAAGGGTATTGGCAGGAAAACAAATGAATGGGGCACTGCATAGCTTTATGAACAGCCAGAAAGTGTCAAAAAAGGCACGCCTGGCTGTGCATAGAGGTGTGTTGGTTCCTACACTTATGTATGTTAGTAAATATTGGGTTTGGCAGAAGAAGCATGAAAATAGGATTAATTAATCTCAGATTTTTTACCATTTACTTTGTTTGTGATATAGTCTAATAAAATTCCACTCGTTATTAAATTTATCTCATAAGTTTGTCTTTTATTTCATAACTCAACTGAGTTGCTTAAAGAAAACACTATTCGTCCTGCGGACTCGTGGTGTTTTCAAGCAACTCAGTTTTGTCACTGAAGGCCACAAATGAGACTGCTTCACGCACGCCTTAACTTCGGCCGTTCGCGTTTCTCTGGGCACTACTGGTAAAGTCTGCCGGAAATTGCCAGCTAACAATACAGTAACTCCTCCCATTTGACAATTATTATTCTTAATATCTTGTAAGGATCTATTTAGGGCTTCGAAACCCCCTTTATGAGCCATATTACTCTTATCCCAAACAATTAATTTTATTTTGCGGAGTACTTCTGCCATATTACTTTAATTGGGTATATTGCTGAGTGGGGTTTCGGTTTGTATCAAATCGAGGCGAAGTTTAAACGCGAGTGTGAAGTCAAGGTATAAGGTAAGTTTTTCATTCGAATATCCAAGAACAAATAAAATATAAATTTTGAATTCTAATCCGATTTAAATGTTTTTTTATATTTGACATTCCAATTTTAAAGAGTATTGCATTGCACCAAGCTTTTATGTAAGTTCAACGTTTTTTGAATAAAATCGGATTGAGTTTTCAAACATGTGTCAAAATAAAATAAAAATCAAAATCAAATCAAAATCACCAAGGAATATTGATATCAACTTCGATGCAAATTACCCCCAAAATAACTTTCTACCCCTTTTTAACCCCGTTAGGCGATGAGTTTCAATAAAATACGAAACATGTCTTTCATCAATTCTGTTAAAGAATGTTTTTGCAAAATTTGAAGTAGATTGGACCAAGAAATCACGTTGTCCCATACAAACTTTGCCCCCGTTTTTCACCCCCTTAGGGGCTGAATTTTGGAAAATCATATCTTATCGGATGCCTACGTTATACAAAGAACACACCCTCCAAGTTTCAGGTCTCTACGATCAGCAGTTTAGGCTGTGGAAACTTTGATTTGTTTACTAAAATTTAGCATATTTAACACGCTTATATTAGTTTCACTTGTATATGTTTGCTTGTAACTGACTCTTTGGCCTCGATTTTGCCCTTCTTTAAGCTATCAGATTTAATTTAAACTTTTTAAAGACCGACGAAAATGCCATAATTCGATCAAAATATCCGATTATCCTGATTACTTTCGCCAGGATTCATAAATTTCTTTAGGGATCCTTTGTATGAGAGTAAGAGAGAGAGAGAGAGTGCGCAGTTCCTTTAGCGGAACAAAATATGGGGCAGTTTTCAACTTTCCAAAATAAGTAGTTTTTCTATTATTTAGTAGATGGCGCCACCAGCAATTTGCAGTAATACATGATATAGTGTTAATTTTTTAAAAACATTAATAATAAAACCAAATTTTCTTTAAATAAAATTTGTTTTATTATATTAACAATGTATTCAGTGTAACAGTTGTATTTTTAACACGCTTTTATTAGTTTAACCTGTACGGTAAAATATTAAGTGGGTAATCATATTTTAATTTAACACCCCTTTTCACAAAATGGACTAGCCCAACGTTTTTTGTTTTATTCAGTGCTCTAATGACTTAAAATTAGTTTGATGTTTCGAAGTAAATTTTGCATGTTTGAGCAAATGTGTGTTTAACAATTATTCACAATAGAAAGTGTTTTAAAAAATTGTGGTTAAACTGTGTAATAATAAAGTGCAGTTTTGTTAATGTGGAAAAAATATGTGGGAAATATAGTCTCTTTGTCGTGATAATGATGCAACTATAAAATATAGGTAAGAGTTGACAAAAATATAAGCATGTAGATATTGCTATAAATTATCGGTTTGTATATTATCAGTATTATCAGAATGTGTTAGTTGCGTATAAAAATTTACAACCATTCAACATTCGTCATGAAATGAGATTTATGCAGGTAGGTATGTTTCATCGGGATAAATGATATCGCTTCCTTCCTCACGATATTCTATTTAAAAACAATTCAATACGAAATAATCCATAGTACTTGTAAATAAAGTTAAACCACTATGTCTCGCCTTCTATAGATGCAACTAATTACTGTAATGTGTAATGTGTACATATTAAAGACGGTTGTTTAATAGCAAATCGAACTAAAAAGCAGAAAATAAATTATAGTTGGACTCAACTAGGGAAGGCCTATGTCCAGCAGTGGACGCATAGGACTGATTGATAATGATTATGAGACTAAAATTAATTGCTAACCAAGAAAAAAATAAAATAAATGTTTAATATGAGCTCCTCCCACTTCCATTCACTTTCCAAGTCGACGAAGGTTGTTTCTTTGTATTTGAAAGAGCATTTCCATATTATTTCTAATAGCATTGCAGTGTAACACAATTCTGTCTATTAAATCTTGTCTTGTTTGCACAAGTATTGAGTACACTATACTTTTAAGATAACGCTGGAAAAAGAAATCCATAGGATTGATGTCTCCTGATCGCGCTGGCCATTCGTTACTTTTTTTCTTGGTTAGTAATTAATTTTAGTCTAATGTGCATTTATAAAATAGGAAATATCAGCCAAAGGGCTTATTTTATCAAATTTCAACAAGAGTACCTTTTCGTTAGCTTAAAGTATGGGAAAGTCATTTTCGATATTTACATGCAGGGTGTGTCATCCCTGTCAACCATTTTGGATCACTAACCATTATGAGTAGTCCATCCCTGGCTTTAGGGCACTACTGTAAATCTGTTTACCTTTCCAAAATCTACAGACGTTATAATTATGCTAAAAATTTAATAAACATCAAATGAAAATTATGAAAATGAAAAATAAAAAACGAATTCAGAATTAAAATTTTGGATGTCTATAACTTAAAAACGAGGGCCTCTATAGGAAATGTTTATATAAGGTACTAACATTATTTTGATTTGACCTATACGCTTCCCATTAGTCCCGGGACATTTTGTATATTGGCAAAAGGAAAACGTTACGGTATCAACTTTAAAATGAATATTGTAAATTAAAAAAAAACTAAATTAGAATATTAAGTTATTTAATACGAATTTGTTAATTGTTGACCACAATTCAAATTAAAGTACAAGTTTTTATTTTCGCAATTTTATGTAATAGCCGTAGAAAAAGTATTGTATAAAACTCTTACGACATATTTATTTCTCACATGTCCGATTTGCAGCAAGAGTCGTGAGTAAACAGCATTCCCGTGGAAAATGAATATAATTCCAAACTCACTAATATTACACCATCATGGTGAAAAGAAGAATTAAAATATTAGTTGTAGGCTATATTAGTGAATATCTGTTACTTAGAAACTTTTTCTAATAGCCAAAGACTCACAGACAATTGTAAATTTTGGTATACCCCTTCATACATACATACATATAGTCACGGCTTTCTCCCGTAGGGGTAGGCAGAAACCACTTCCTTTTACTTGCTACGGTTCTTACACACATCTTTTGCTTCCTCTACTTTCATCAGGGCTCTCATACATGCTCGTCGGTTGTTGATACTCTTGACCTGGCCTTTCTTTAAAACAATGTTGATCTGATCGAGATCGATGTTCGCCGAGTTCGACCTCTACCGACTTCCGTCCATTCACACTCGCCTTATAAATTTGTTTCGTCAATCTTCCTTAATCCATCCTTTCTACGTGTCCAAACCATCTATCTTTGTAGCCACATTTTCTTTTACACCACAGCGTTCCCTCATTTCACTATTCTTCACTTTATCCAACCGAGTCACTCCGACTATACTTCTCAGACTACTCATTTCTGCAGCATTATTTCTATTTTTATGCTTCTTCTGCCAAACCCAACATTTACTACCATACATAATAGGAACCAACACTCCTCTATGCACATCCAGACTTGCCTTGTTGTCACTTTCTGGGTATTCATAAAGCTATACAGTGCCCCGTTCATTTGTTTTCCTGTCAACACCCTTCGCTCAATGTCACTATCACACTTTCCATCTCTCGTAA
The DNA here is from genome assembly GCA_950111635.1 of Agelastica alni. NCBI lineage: Eukaryota > Metazoa > Arthropoda > Insecta > Coleoptera > Chrysomelidae > Agelastica > Agelastica alni. Next base: position 20,221,661 of record OX467717.1, on the reverse strand, counting down.
ACCATGACTTTTGTTTTTCTTACATTTATTTTCATCCGTTTAATTTTCAGGGTATCATGCATAACATTAACCATCGCCTGTAACTCCTCTTCAGATGACGCTAATATGACTTGATCATCGGCGTAAAGAAGGTGTTTGATGATCAATTCATTCATTTTCAATCCATACGCACTCTCTTTCAAATCTTTTAAACAATCGTCTGTGTATCAAACTAAAGAGTAAAAAAATAATTCTTAGCATAAGAATAAAATTACCGACGAGAAAATTAATGTCACTGTTCTAAAAGCGTATTATTCCGAACCGCAGTTAGTTTAAAAATATCATACAAAGCGTGTTTTTTTTACTATTTTTAAACTATAATTTATTTATATTTGTTTCAATATTTATGAGTTTTTTGTTCTTTTCATTAAAATCTAAAGCTCTACGCCTCTGTCAAAACGGAAGCAGTAGTCGGCCATATGCACTCTACATTCCGGCACCTTATATTCAAATTGCGAGAGACCTGTGGTTAGACAACTAACATTATACGACAGATAAAATGGTGGTTGCATAGCTAAAAGGTAAAATGTAAAAGTAAAAAAAATCATGTGAAAAAATAATTTATTTCTCCTTACTAAATTATTAAACTTTCAACATTTTTATTACATTGTTTTAACTTAATAGATAATATAAATATTAAAAAAGTAGATGTATCAAAGAGAGCGCAGCACATGATTATTTCTACGACTTATGAATGTGTAAACAGACTTCTGAATGTGTAAACGTAAAATCAAGTGGTAATATATGTCGAATCATCAGGGACACATTATAATTATATACAAAAATTCGTCTTTTTTAAGGAAAAATTATTCAAGGGGTAGGTATTAAAAATATATATACCTAAATTTAATCATAAATTGGAATAATTTAAATATCACATAAATTACTTCTTAATCACTAAATAATGTTAAATTATATTTAATATACAGATATTTATAGAGGTCTTTTATACAACATATACAAATTTTATACAGTACACAAGAACCCATATACAGAGTGTTGATGTAAAGAAACTATTTGTTATTAAAGTACATATAAGTACCTAATGTAAAAGCAAATGTGTGTAAATATTAAGTAATACACTGAAGCTATCAATACTGACCGAAATGTAATACTAATGCTAGCTAAAACATCTGCTTTTAAAATGTGTAACCAAACTATTAAATTTGGGTGAAATAATTTTTATACCAAAGTACTACAATTTTTCCACGGCCCTGGTTACAATTAATTGAAGGTCATTAAAAATTTTATTTGTAGAATGTGGTAAAAATCATACCTTTAGCGAGCAGTATAAAGTTATAAGAAGAAGATTTAGCACAATTAACTAAAAATACACACAACCAAACTCATTTTGAATCACCCAGTATTTATGAAAAATATGTTTTTCGTAAAAAAAAATATGTGTTAACTAATAAAAACGTTTATAAAAGGTTAATAAGAATATTTGCTGTATTTGTTTAGGAAAACGACACAATTACTCTTTTTGTTTGGTATTCTAACTTTTTTTATATTTTTTATACAATTTATTTGAATAAACTACTATTCATTTATCAATGACTTATCTTTGTCTTAATATGTTCTAACCGAAGATAGTAGGTGATGCTCTAGTTAGGTTATGTGATATAAATAGGTATAAATAATTTTATAATTTTAAGTACAAAAAATCGTAGTAAACCATCACTAATTAATTTTATAATTTTTCAATTATTTTTAAAATAACCAACCAATTCTTTCGCTAATTTATCATGTCGATTATTGTTTAATTAAAAACGTAAAGTTATTACGTTACAATTTTCAAAATCCATGGTACGAATTTTGATATCCTTGTGCACACTCCGGGTAGGTTCGCTTCAGCGCATCCTATTCCCCAGGAGATGATCCCAGCCAGAAAGTAACGCCCGTCTTTGCCTTTGACCTGCAAAAAGTAGTTTCGATTTAATATAAGTAATATTACACCTTCTACTTATCCTTGTTGTTCTTTGTCATCACTTTTGCTTACCATATTTTTCGATTAACAATTATCTTCCACACCCAAAGGAAACTTTTTAAATCGTAAAAAAAAAAAATACATTTACGTTGATACATATATTTTTACTGATTTTCAACATATATGCTAAACCACTCTACACTTGAAGAAAAGTACCTACAAAAAATAAATGGTGGCTTCTACATTGGCCATTGATCTAGTCCATCGCGACAATGATAAAATTCTACAGTCTTTGCTTGTAGTGATTGATTAAAAAAAGTTATATAATGGTTATATGTATAACTATATGAACGGTAGACAAACCTATGTAAATAATATAATAATAGAAATAATAAATCAAACTATAGACAAATGAAAGAAGGTGTGCCACAAGGAGGAGTCCTCTTCACAATTCTGTTTAACCTCTTTAGAACATCAGAACATCCTTTAAATTTCAATCATAAATAACCAAAACCCACCCCAAAGCTTAAAAAAAGCAGTGCGAAGTAACCATAGAATAATTATATATATATATATATATATATATATATATATATATATATATATATATATATATATATATATATATATATATATATATATATATATATTTAATACTTAAAGTTCGGGTTGAACCGCGTCTAGAAATTTGTTTATTTCGACGTTTCAGATTCGATTTTGAAGCCATTTTCAAGAATTAGAAAGTAAGTTTTGGGATGAGAAGTGATTTTCACACAGAGGTCTCAATCTGCCTACTCCTTAGGTGTAGTCACTCGGGTAAGGTTTATGGATTTGTGACTTGAAGCCGGGGTCTCAATCTGCCTACTCCCCAGGTCTCGGCACTGGTTCTCTCCAAGGTCTCAATCTGCCTACTCCTTCGAATATATAAATATATATATATATATATATATATATATATATATATATATATAGACCTATATTTTCGTGAGTGATTTGTTAAAATGATTTGTTAAAATATATATAGGCAATTTTTCGAGAATAAAATAAAATTTATTGTGTCAAAGGACGTCCAGCTATCCTATCTTTCATTAATAGTTTTTTGGGTCGCTGAGTTTAATAGTGACATCCTATACGAAAGGTGTGAGAAGCAAGTAAATATAAAAACTTGGATTCCTTATTAAGATAAGGCACTCGCTGTCCACAATGTACTTATTGACGGAAAAAAAATCCCGACCTAGATTGTTACTAAGATCATCTTGTAATGAGGAGAGCACGTGTTTTAATAACTAACGTACTATCGTCAGCATAATGTAACAGGCTGTGCTAGCGATCTTCCATGGCATTCGGGAAATCATTAAAATGGATTAGAAAGAGAAGAGGTCCCAGGATGCTTCCTTGGCGAACTCCACGTATTATTCTTTAAACGTCCGATACATAAACGTTGTTTTTTTTCTCGAACATAACTGTTTGAGTACGATTCAAAGTAATCCACATCAGCACATTACCTCTAAAACTAATTTTTTTATTTCTCGTCTTCTCATTATAATAGGACCTGGTCCTGTTTGGTCCGTTGCGTTTAGCCTCCTTCGGAGCTCTTCCTGTGACGCTGAGCTCCAGCTTTCGTACCATCTTTTGGGTGGTCTGCCTTCCGGTCTTCGCAAGTTTGGTTTTTGCGACATGGCCCACTTTGCCCACCTTTCATCTGGCATCCTTTCCACATGGTCTTTCCAGCACCTCTTGCGTGTTCTAGCCCATCTTACCACATCCTGTATTTCTTCACTTAAATTTTTTTAATTTAGATAAAAGGATTTTCTTATCAACGCAATCAAATACCATTTTAAGGTCCAGAAAATTCCACACGTAATATCAGCTGAAATACCGCGGTATTTTTACCTTTTCTTTTAGTAAAACCATCTTGAATTAGATTAAAAGGTTTAAATTTGTTAAAGAAATTACAGATTCTAGAAAAGATAAGTTTTTCAAAAAATTTGGCAGTAGTAACGAGACCATAGGTGGTTGCAGCATATTAATGTTTGCACTTTTTAAAGAAAGGCTCATTAATTGCTAGATTTAGCTAAAGCCTCTTATTACTTTATCGACTTACTTGTAAAGGACCACCCGAATCTCCTTGGCAAGAATCCTGGCCTCCCACATCGAAACCCGCACAAAGAAAAATGTCAGGTATAAATTCATGACGACCAGCCCTCAGGAACATAGACTTGCATCGGTCGTTACTGACTATAGGAACTTGAACCTATAATATAATAATAATATTTATTCATATATCAGAAATTATAGTAATACAATTTAGATAAAAGAAAGAAAAAAAGTCGTGAACAAATATAGAAAAAGACCCATAGAAACCCATAGAACCCATGAAAAATTTAAAAAATATATACATATAAAAAAATTATAAAGAATGGGAGTACAATAATCATTTTTCGTAGATGTATATATAAGTTTATAACAATGACAACTCAATAGCAATTATACAAATTGAATATACTTTGTAAAGATAACACATATAAACATAAACACATTTATAGGCAACTGATCACATTGTATCATTTCAAATTTTTGTTTACTGGTCAATAAATTCATGAATATCTAGTCTGTGAATGCTCCCAATCCATTTCTTAGCAAGTCTATTGAATAGTGATGTTGAGATGATTTGTTTTAGTTCCACTGGGATGAAATTATAACATTTCGGGCCTAGATATGAGTAAATTCTTTGGATTAAACTTTTTTTAGGTCTTATAGTATTAAGATTTGAGTTGGATTTATATCTGGTATTATGGTCATGGTCAATTTTTTTCAACTCTGATTTATGTTTATGCTGTATAATAGTTCTGAGAAAGTGTAACTGTCTTATATCCAAATTTTTTGTTTCCTCATAGATTTTCTCTGTTGAGTATAGCCTGGGTTTTTAAAATATGGTTTTCAATACATAGCGTTGAATTATTTCTATGTTTATGATGTGACATTTATAGGCCCCATCTCATTTCACAATTCCATATATCAAGTGACTTTCAACAAGAGAGTGGTGTATGGTCCTTAGTTGGTTTGTATTGAAATAATTTACAAGATATTTCATTTTGTAAAGTATGGTTCGCAGTTTCTTCGCAACAAAATTTATGTGGATATTTCATTTCAGATGAGAATCTACTTGGAGTCCAAGATATTTTATATTCGACACTGAGTGTATGTTTAGGAGTGTTTCATCTACGGATATGTAAAGATTGTTATAGTCCGGTAGGTATTTGGAATAAGTAGTGAAGGCCACATAGTAAGTTTTACCCAAGTTCACTGTCAGTAGTCTACTCTCAAACCATTTCATGATATGTGAAAAGTCACTTTCGGCTATTTTCTTCAGGGACGTCTAGTTTTTTGCTTGATAGACTACGGTAGTGTCATCGGCAAAACTAATTATGTGGCCTTTCGTTTCAAGGTAAAGTAAATCATTTAGGTATAGGTTGAGAATCGGTCCCAGTGCCGTTCCCTGTGGTACACCATATTCAACACCATATTTAACTATTTGATATTCACTAGTTTCCTTTCCTATTCTGACACATAATATAAAGAATGAGTGTTTCGTAACGCTGATATATTAAAGGTATCTACCTCTTGTAATACTGACGGTAACGTGCCACCTTCGCTGAGCCTACCCCAACCTGTCACGGTGGCATTTTCGCCGATTAGTGGATCGTTGGAGGCCGGTAGACATATAGGAGAAATGTGCGGTAGAAAATCCAACGGTTTGTCTAATTGTACCAGCGCCAGATCGTACTCGTAGGTAAAATAGTTGTATTTCGGATGGACTATCTTCTGAGAAACGCCCCTTTCGACGTATGGAAGTTGCTCCTGGATGCTGGAAAAGTCGTATTCTCCCAATCGGATTCGAATTTGCGATGTCAGCAGACTGAAAATATAAACGACGACACTTTTACAGGTTACACTTTTTTATAGTTGAATCGTTTTAACTGAGCCCCTTATTTCCGTTTTTTCAATTATTGGGAAATTAAGGATTCGCGTTTTTGTTTGTAGAAAAATCCACAGGGACGCTAAAATTTTAATTTTACTTTTATTTGAACTGACACTAATTCTCGGATAAAAATTATAAATTGTATCTTGACAATTTTTTTAAATAAGTGCATAAAATTACCAAAATTTAATATAAAATATTTCTAAAGTTGAATTATTATTCTATTTTCATTAACTTCCCAGTGGGAAGTTATAGTAATGAGTCCGATTTTGCGAATCCCGAATGTTGATATATCTTCACATTTCAAGGTCCCCAGAGTCGAATACAATAGTTTTTAAGTGGACGTCTGTGTGTGTGTGTGTGTGTGTGTGTGTGTGTGTGTGTGAGTGTGTGTGAGTGTGAGTGTGTGTGAGTGTGTGAGAGTGTGTGTGTGTGTGAGTGTGTGTGTGTGTGTGTGTGTGGGGGCGCGCGTTTGGAATTATTTTTCGTCTTGATTATTTCGAGAACAAAAAATGATATCGACGTGGGACGCATAATTACGCAACTTAGAACTGATTAGATTTTCAGCAAAATCGGTCGAGCTGAAAAATATGATGACAATATTTCATAAAAAGAGGAGATAGTCTTAGAAAACAAAAATAGGAATTAAAGAATTTAAAACTTGTGTCAGTATTAAGAGAATAGCATTGAAGAGGCTATAACAGTGAAAAATTATTATTAGTAATAATCAAACGATGTTCTTAACAATTTAATATTGTTTCTAACAAATGATTACTGATCATAATAATTAAAAAAAAATTTCAATTGTTAGAAACCATTGAAAATAGCTTCCGCTTATGAAATGATATGAAAAAGTTTAAAAGAATACGGTTGACATAAACAGAATATTGTTAATTTGTTATAAACAATTTAAAATCGTTTTTCAAAATAATTAAAATAATAGAGGAGTATTGGTTCCCACACTTATGTATGGTAGTGAATGTTGGGTTTGGCAGAAGAAGTGTGAAAATAGGATTAATGCTACGGAGATGATTAGTCTGAGAAGTATAGCCAGAGTGACTCGGTTGGATAAAGTAAAGAATAGTGAGATAAGAGAACGCTTTGGTGTAATATAAGATGTGGTTACAAAGATAGATAAAGGAATGCAAAAGAACATAGTCCTGTAGGTACGTTAAAACGTTTCGACTTGAATAATTATAGTGCTGACTGTTCCGCCAGGACTTGCGCATAGGACTTGGACCACTGTACTCATAAAAACCGCTAAACGTCGTTATTCCCAACAACTTCGTCTTGCTCCCATTGGCTTAAAAATATTTGGACATACACCATTATATCACCCTTATAATGGTGTATGTCCATGTTAAAGAACGTTTCAACGAACACATTTCTAGTAATATTTAAAAATTCCAAAAACTGGACTTGCAGAGCGCTATGGAAATGGGAGGCTCGATTGTAAAGTTTAAAAAAATAGGTTTACTCATCCACGCAGTGTCCAGCGGTGGCTATCCAATTTTCGTTTAAAATTGCCCCTCCGCATCGGTGGGTGCTGGAAAATCCGAAAAATGACGTCCTTCTCACTGAAACCTACAAAAAAAAATTATATAAAAACGAACCTAATTCGAAATTCCAAAACAGTTAATGATATGTACCTGCCAAGGCCATCTTCCAAATGGGGCGTTTTTGCCGCCGACTATTCTTGTTTGTGGTTTAGTAAACATTTGAGGAATACCACACGCTGAAATTAAAAAATATTCATTTATATAAACCGATTTGTGGCTCGGTCTTCACCAACTTTTTTAGTCGCGCGATTTTTCAGTCGCAAAAACATAACACATTGTTTTAAATACAATTGCACAAACTTGCGGCTAAAAAGTGGTAACGATTAAAAAGTTGCGATATACCCTATTTTCGCTGTGACACAAACATCCGAATGGATTACAAAAACGGTGACACGCGTTTTGATCCCTGGACAAAATATCCCCGACAAATATCCCTTGAAAAAATATCTCACGGAATAAATATCCCAAGGAAAAATATTCCAACGAAAAAATATCCCAAGGGTAAAATACTCCTTGACATAATATCCTACACAAAATATCTTCTTCTTAAAGTTATTCGGTCCAAATGTTGGCAATGATTCTGGCTAGCATTATCTTGTTTGCTGCGGCATGGAATAGCCCAGTCGTGGTAGTAGGGAACCACGTTCTCAGGTTCTTCAGCCACGAGATACGTCTTCTTCCCGGTTCTCCCTTTCCCAATATCTTGCCTTTGACAAAATATGCCCCAGTATAAGGGAGAATGCAAAAGAGATACGGTCAGAAACTTATAATCATTATTATACTTTTTAAAATACCTACAATTTTCGTAAAAAACGCATATTAGGGAGTTTCTGTTCCCTCCCTTTCCTTTCTTTTCTTTCAGGGGAATTTCCCTCCCGGAAGTTTCATTACAATGCGTCACAAATTTTACAAAATTATATAATACACATACATATAGTCACGCCTTTTTCCCGTAGGGGTAGGCAGAGACAACTTTCTTCCACTTGCTACGGTTCTGACACACATCTTTTGCTTCCTCTACTTTCATCAGGGCTCTCATGCATGCTCGTCGGTTGTTGGTACTCTTGACCTGGCCCTTCTTCAAAACAATGTTGATCTGATCGAGATCGATGTTCGCCGAGTTCGACCTCTACCGACTTCCGTCCATTCACACTCGCCTTATAAATTTGTTTCGTCAATCTTCCTTCATCCATCCTTTCTACGTGTCCAAACCATCTAGTATTCCTTTATCTATCTTTGTAACCACATCTTCTTTTACACCACAGCGTTCTCTTATCTCACTATTTTTTACTTTATCCAACCGAGTCACTCCGGCTATACTTTTTAAACTACTCATCTCCGCAGCATTAATCCTATTTTTATGCTTCTTCTGCCAAATCCAACATTCACTACCATACATAAGTGTAGAAACCAACACACCTCTATGCACAGCCAGACGTTCCTTTTTTGACACTTTCTAGCTGCTCATAAAGCCATGCAGTGCCCCATTAATTTGTTTTCCTGTCAACACCCTTCGCTCAATGTCACTGTCATACTTTCCATCTCTCGTAAACTTTGAACCCAAGTACACAATTTCATTTACTTGTTCCACTCTTTCTCTTAAATAATATAGGTAATCCTACAATTTTCCTTAAAAAAAAGCGCCCAAAATAGTTGTGAATATTATAAACAAACATTCGAATTTTGGCGGCAAATTGGTCGTTTTAAAGTGCTGCTGTCTTTCGTTGGATTTTCTATCTACCACTTTGTTATTTTTATTATCGATAATTTAGTAGTTATCGTTTTGAGCAAAATTATATGTTTTTTACATCACACAATTTGCTCCCCCACATGGAAATCTTTAGTAAAATATTTACTATTACCAAAATTAATAGACTCTATTTGCTTCCGTTTATGGAAATCATTAGTGAGTGATGTAAAAGTTGTTTTGGTAATAAAAATATAACGTGTCTTTTTTTTTATTAATTTTGTTGTGTAATTTATTTCGTCAAATATTTGTTTATTATGTTGACGACAGTGAGGTTATTTTATGATATACATATTATGTAATCATTAAATTTTCAATATTTTTGTCGCGTATTTTTGGTCGAGGGGTTTTCTGTCGGGGGGATCAAAACGCAGGCGACCCACACAAACAAGCGTGAACGTGTACCCACTCGTGATAATATAGTCGCCATTCTAAAATCTGCTTGTTCTGGTCTTGAAATTTTAATTGTTTGAAATGTCTGATACCGAATCTACTTTTCAGACCACCCTCGCATACTAATTGCGTACGCGTATACGTCTTGCAAAACAAAAATTTGTTTACGACGGCTTCTGTAAATCTTTGCTATTAAAAATGTTTGTTTTTAACAGATATTTGATAATAACTTAAAATTGTTATTTTTTAGTACCTTCGCAAATTTAAATGCGGTATTATTTTTGATAGGACTTATCTCCCTTATGCATCCAAACAGTGAAAGTCAGTTCGGTATCATGGAACGGGAATTTTTCCCTTGGCAAAACCATCAGGCCAACTCTGGCAATTGATTTGAACTATTTAGTTGTAATAGCCAATACTACGTTATTTGTTTAGTATTTACTAATTTGATAAATAAACATGCTGATAAGCGACTTTTTGAATTATATAAAATTCCTGGTTTCGTTGAAAACGGCGATTTTTCGTTGGTATTATAATTTATTAATTTTGATTTAATCTGGGGGCACAGCAGTGCCCCTGCCAAGTCGAGCAAATAAGTGGCACGGCCATACCATCCTTTACTCGAAGCAGTTTTCGACCACCCTATAACTTCGTTGTTAATAAAACTAAAAGCCTGCATTTTCAGTAACCAAGCAGGCATTGTATAAACACGGTATATTTCTTCAATTTAAACCAGTAGTTTAAGAATTATAACTAGTTAAAGTTTCTTAATTTTGTTACTCCACTCACTGAATGAAGTTTACACAAAAAAAATAAAATTCAATTCTTAAAAACTTTTCCAAAATTTAGATACGAAGGCAACTTCGTAGTACTTACGAATATCATCATTTCCAGTCAAAGACATAGAAGTTACTCCGTTTGGAAGGCCTAAAGGGGCTGCAGTTGAAATTGGCGTTGCTTTTTGCGAAGAAATCGATAAAAGCAATTGCGGCTTTGCAGCTTCTGGTGGTCTGAAAATATAAAATATTAATCTTGAAATATTTTTCGTCCCATGTTTATCAATAATAATAAAAGGTAGTGGTGAAAATATTAATAAAGAGGTTTTTTACCGCTTTGTTGTAGTAGGCTTCGCAGGCTTCATTGAATACTTGGTAAAATACTTATCGGGCACGCTCTGCACCGGTTTCTTCGTGGGTTTGCTCTTCGTTTTCGTAGGCTTCTTTTGTCTAGTTACCACACTGGATTCAGTTGTCAGCTGAGAAATATGCAGGCCACCCACTTCGATTTGAGGGCTGTACGAGCTGTGATTTGATGTTATGAACGCAGGCTCCGTCGTCATTTGCCAACCGGGTTTTGTGTAGACTAAGTTCGAGTTTATTGTGAAATCGTCGTCAGTATTCATCGGTCGTATACTGTGCCTGAGAATAAGATCTAAGAGGATAAATGGGTTCTGAAGTTAGACGCAAGCAGTTAGCTTCCAATTGTGTTTATTAAATGCTAAAAGTGATTTACAAACTTTCATTGGTCTCGCAAAGTAGTGAACTTTCACAGAGACAAGCACGGAATTTCAAACCCGACGTTCGAATACATCGCTATTGAAGAGGTCTAGAGTAAGAAAACCTTCAAGTTGTACCCCTAAACCTTAGACTGTACAAGACTCCATCCTATGGTAAGTCGATTTTCTTTACAAGTTGGCCGTTATAATAGGTGATTCATTTAGAGTTACTTTTTTTTAAAACAAAAAATTAATTAAAACAATTTTATTTTATAATCTTTATTAGTATACAAAAGAACCATTCTTTACAATTATTTCTTAAAGATAATTTCTTTCAAATGTTGTCCGCGACTACGGTTATCATTTCAATTACGCGTGATGGTATTTCGAGTGGTATTTGGCCAATGACTAGAGTGATATTGGCCTCCAATGCCTCAATCGTAGCCGGCTTATCCATGTAGACTTTGGACTTTACATTGCCCCAAAGGAAAAAGTCAAGAGGTGTGATGTCACATGATCTAGCCGGCCAATTCACTGGTCCAAATCGTGAAATGATCTTTTCGCCGAATTGTTCTCGCAGTAAAGCCATGGTTTCAAGGGCTGTATGTCAAGTGGCGCCATCTTGTTAGAACCAAATTTCGTCGAGACCACGGGCTTCAATTTCAGGAATCAGATAGTCTGTTATCATGGCGCGTAACGGTCACCATTCACAATAACATTCCGGCCGGCTTCTGTTTTAAAGAAATATAGACCGAAAATTCCACCATAAGACCATAAACCACACCAAACAGTTGTTTTTTTCTGGATTTAATGGCAGCTCTTGAACCTCTTCGGGTTGTTCATCGTCTCAAATACGGGCATTTTGTTTATTTACGAACCCATTAAGCCAAAAATGGGCCTCATCGGTGAACATTTTTTTTTTTCGAAAACAGTGGATCTTCTGCAAGCTTGTCAAGAGCCCAACAACTAAATTGAAAACGATTTGAGAGGTCGGTTGGCTTCGGTTCTTGCACCAATTGAATTTTGTATGCTTTCAAAGAAAGATCCTTACGTAAAATACGCTAAGTTGTTGAGTACGACAGGCCAAGCTGTTGAGAACGGCGACGAATCGACACTTCACGGTCTTCGCGTACACTCTCCGCTACTGCCCCTATATTTTCTTTACTACGTGCTGGATGTGGTCTATTTGGCAGAGTATTTTTCAATAATGAAAATTGGGTCTCAAACTTACTGATAGTAGAGCGAATTGTGCGTTCGGTAAGCCGATTATGTGGACCAAAAGTTGCTCTAAGCGCGCGATACAAACATTCCTTGGAGAACGCCCATTTTCATAATAAAGTTGAACAATTTGTAGACGCTGTGCCGGGCCGAGTCCTTCCATTATGAAATGTCGAACACTACTAAACAAGAATGCCACTTCAGTTGACATGACGCATGCACGATCATGCAATTAAATACCCACCACAAAAGTACCTCTAAATGAATCACCCTATATTTTTACAGTCTACTTTTCAAAGGATTAATTTATTTTGGATGAATTTACGACTCGTTCAAATTAATTAATGTATTAATTTGGTCGCTGAGTCGATACTGCTTTTAACTGTGTCTGCTAAATTTCTGATTTTTTTTTAGCCATTTTCTGGCAATTGTGTACGACTGTAGCCATTTATTGGTGTCTCTGGGATCCTTCTGTGACGCCACTTGTTGTGCAGGCTCCTTACAATTGTCTAACAGTACATACAATCGTCCATTATATTCATTTGTACCGAAAGGGTATTACAAGAAAAACGAGGACACTTGTACAAATTGTTTGAATCTGTTTTATAGACCCACAATAGACTCGTTACGTTATTACATATTCATCAAACAAGCTTTTTCACAAAATACGAAACAAAACCCAATGCACGTCACCAATGACGTAGATGATTCAAAGCAATGATATCACATTTTAAGTATTTAAAGTACCTTGAAGATTACATGCTGGTAAAGAAAAAGGTTTTGTGACAAATTCTTTGCTATTATCGGCAAAGAATATTTTGCAACTAAAAATACATTGTTTGTATTTTGGTTTTGTTCACAAGCTAGTGGTTTCACATTTACCCTAAATTTGTATGTTTTTAAAAATTGTTTTTTTCAGGAAAAATAAATATATTTCATAATAACAATGGCAAGATTTTTAAGTGAAACATTATTTTCTTACAATACCTAGATTCTCGTTTAATTCTGACAATTTGGCAACGGTGTGTAGCTGTGACACTATGAAATTGTGTGAAGTGCATCAGATTTTGTCTTGTATTAACTACAAATGTTAACTATATAACGAGGCGCGCTGATTATCATCAGAGCGTCTCGTAAATGTGGCACTGGCATTGTATCCCTAACTACCAAATTATTGTCAATATCGTTGTCATTGTCATTGTACATACATACATACAAATAGCCACGCCTTTTTCCCAAAGGGGTAGGCAGAGACCACTTCCTTCCACTTTCTATGGTTCTTACAAACATCTTTTGCTTCCACTACTTTCATCAGTGCTCTCATACATGCTCGTTGGTTGTTGGTACTCTTGACCTGGCCTGGCCTCAAAACAATAATGATCTAATCGAGATATGTTCGCCGAGGTCGATTTTTAACGACTTGTCCATTCACACTCACTTTATCCAACACTCCTCTATGCTCAGCCAGACGTGCCTTTTTTAACACTTTCTGGGTGTTCATAAAGCATGCAGTGCCCCATTTATTTGTTTTCCTGTCAACATCCTTCGCTCAATGTCACTGTCATACTTTCCATCTCTCCTAAACTTTGAACCCAAGATTACAAAGTCATTTACTTGTTCCACTCTTTCTCCCTTAATCATAACTTCACAGTTTGTCATGTTTTTTTCTCTTTCATAATTCATAACTAGATCCGAATAGTGCGTCTAATTACACTCATAATTATTGCGAGTAATAAAGGCACTTATTATTTACAGATTTTCCTCGTAACAATTTAAATGATCTTACCTAGGAGGAGGAGTGGAAATTCTCCAGGAATAAGCTGGTCCTGTTGTTGCTAACGTTGGATAGGGAGTTGCCAGAGAAGATCTTGTGGAGTTACTGGCCTGGCTGTGACTGAAATTACAATTACAAAACATTTAAAGTAAAACTTCTTATGGGAGGGCTTTGAAATTCTAATCCGAAAATTGGTGGGGGTAAATACTGTCAAGGACGTCAAGCTAACTTATTTTTTATTTGGAGAGTTATTCGTGAGCTATCTGCAAAAAATTTTAAAGAAAATTTTTCGCGAATAAAATAAAATAATATTTTTAACACACTTTGATAACAATTTTTCAATTTTATTTTTCAAACAAATTTGAATTCTGAACGGAACCTTATTTTATGACATCTGTTTGTCATGTAATCATATGTTAAATTTTTTCAAATACATTTATAATGACGTTACTATAAATAAATTTTTACTGAATTTTAATTTAACACACATACCTCCTATTTTGAACAAATATACTATGCTCTTTAAAAAAAATATTATATAATTTTTCACATCATAACGACCTAACACCAACAGTACCTGGTGAAGAACTTTGAAAATGCGGGAACGTAATAGAAAAGTCCCGTAGTTTTAATTCCAAAATATATGACATATGACATGGTTTTTCCTCAGGCAAATCGTCAGAACTTAGTTTATTAACATAAGTTGACTTTCTCTCTGAGTCACTTGAGAGGGGACTGCAGGTTGATTTCATGTATACTGATTTTTTCAAGGCTTTTGACAAGGTGAATCATGGTCTTCTGCTTCAGAAGCTTAATTTTCTTGGCATTGGTGGTTCAGTCTTGTGGTGGCTTCGCAGTTACTTAACCAATAGGCTCAACAGGTTCGGATAAACCATTTCAATTCCCATAAATTTTCAGTGACATCGTGTTTTCCCCAGGGTTCACACTTAGATCCATTATTATTTAATCTATTTATCAATGATATTGTTAGTTGTTTTCGTCATACTGATGCTTTACTATTTGCAGATGATTTGAAGTGTTTCAAAATTATTAAAGGTCATGAGGATGTTGAAGTATTGCAATCAGAATTGGATAACCTGTCTGAATGGTGCACTCTTAACGGTATGGATCTTAATGCCAGTAAATGTTACATAATTCGCTTCTGTCGTACCCAACACTTAATAACACTCAATTACAACATAAATGGTCAACTGCTAGGTACAGTCAATCAGATAAGGGATTTAGGAGTAATTCTCGACAAATCACTCACCTTTAACCACCACATCACTTCTGTTGTAAGAAAATCCATGAAAATGTTGGGTTTCATTAAGAGAACTACTCATGATTTACTGGTGTTATTTCAATTAAACTTTTGTATTTTTCGTTAGTGAGGTCACACCTTGATTACTGTTCTTCTGTATGGTCTCCTCATTACTTAGTTTACTTTAGGAAACTCCAACATGTTCAAAACAACTTTTTACGTTATATTGCATTTAAGCTACATGTCTATCAAGACTATGCTGCGTGGCTGCAACAGCTGCAAATCTGCTCTCTTGAGAACCGTAGGAAACAGAGAGATCTTACATTACTTTATAAAATCATAAATGGTACATGTAACTGTCCTCAACTCTCGAGTAAAAAAAGTCTCTTTGTTCTAACAAGGACTACAAGGCAGAGTCAAATATTTTACGTACCAATCCATAGATTTAATTATGCGTTCCACACATTTCTTCCTAGATCTATGAGACTCGCAAAATCACTGAAGAAAATATATTTGTGATTTGAATGTTCCGTAATTTATATTTTACCACTTCATGATATCTGTATATCTGCTTTATAAACTATGTATATACATTTTAGTGTTTATGTCGGAATTTGTGTATATTGTATATTTTTCTTCCTGTTGTTTTTATTATATGTAAATTTTTTTTTATTATATGTAATTTAAAAGTGCTTGCCCGTAAATAAATAATAAGGTTTTTAGGAAAAATTTGGTCGTTTACCTGTTTGGTTTAGGTCTACTGGTACTAATGTAATGACTTAGTGGTTTGGTTGGCTTAATAAAGTTACTATTATGACTATGTTGACTTTGACTAGGACTAGAACTCGGATGTGTATAAAGCACTTGCGGTTTGTTTAAATGGTGATGCTGCTGCTGCGGAGGAATCAGTGTGTTCTGAGTCGAATTGTGCGAACAACAGGAACCAAACATAAACGTATCCACGCACATACCTAAAAACATAAAAATATCGTCTACAACTTTTGAGTTTTAAGCCAGAAAAATCTTACTACATCGAAGTTCCAAGCTAAATTACACTTTATAAATAAATATTCTTTAGCAAATAAAACGATAATTCAAATGTAACCAAACTTGCAAATAATGATAAAAAATAACGATAAATAATAATCGTGGGTAATTAAACAGCTGATGGGTATTTCTCCAATTAGGGTACTAATACCAAAATTATAAAATTATTTTGGCGACTAATACCAAAAATGTTATAATAGACGCATAAATATACCCATCAGGAATGTACCCCTTGAACAGCTAATTATAAACTTGAATAATAATAGATTTAAGGGAAAAAAAATTTTGGCTCCAGGTAATTGATTATTAGCAGGTTTATATAAATATTAACATATTATTTAATACGTACATAGGTAATAAAAAACAAAGTAATTGTTCTAAATAAAAAATGTAAGTCTCGAAAGAAAAAACTCTGTATGTCTTTTCTTACATGTAATATAGTACTATGTCACGTCTAAGCTTTCTCTCATATTGAAATCCCATTGCTTGATCTCTTTTTAACTGTGAAACCATTCTCCTATTGGAAACAAACTTACTACATACCACTAGTTGTTTATTTTTCTTCAAAATAGCTCCATCTCAAATGACAGCTTTTGAGAATAGTTGTTTCTAGTTGCTTTTCGGCAAAAATAAGTTTTTTAATTACTTCTGGCTTAACTTGTGTCCCTTTTAATAAAGATTTTACTTTTGTGTTTGGTGAAGGGGTGAACTTTATTTTGGATTTTTTTTCCTTCTTCCTGCAGTTTTGCACTCGATTTTTATTCAGTTTTAACTTTATTCTTCTAAGCTGTAACTTTAATCTTAAGTTTTCTCTCACCAGCTTACTCCTATCTCTCCTTTTCCTTTTACATGCAGGTCTATTTCAAGATGAATTGAATATAGCGGAATTGATTTTTATTGTACTAGGTGTGCTAGGTAGTGTAGATAAATTTTCATCGGAATTACTACCTACTTCAAAATTTAGCATACATGTTGGTGTGCTTGGGGGACTATTGTGTAAGAGAAACTGTTCTGTTTTTTCTTTAATTTTTTTTTCCACTAAGGTAGGTAGAAGAATTTTTTCGCCATTCTTTCCGCTTATTTTCCGATCTGACGTATCTTTTTTCAGTTTAACTTTCATTTCCTTTTTCATTCTTTCATACTTTAATTGGTTTTTCTGTCTAAGTTCTTCTATAAGAACAGGATAATTTTTAATTTTGTAATAACGTTTTTTCTCCGCATCTCTCTTTTTTTGCAGCATTTCCTCCCTACTTTTTTTTTCCAGACGCCGACCCATATTCGTTTATGCTAAAATAAAAAAAATATCTGCTTACCACAAGTAGTTAAACAAAAAAGACGATGAACGTTATTTTCCAACTATTAAAATCATTTACCTGGCAAACCCAGGTTAACACTATTCGCCAGGTAAATGATAATTTGTTGGAACAATCTAACCAACATCAAAATTAGGCGGAAAAATAGCCCGAAAATCAGAGGTTATGTTTACATTATTAAAACTTACCTGGAAAAAAATCTGTTTCAAACACTTTCCAAGAATAACACGTTAATCAACTGCAGGTTAATGACAAGATCAAAATACACGCACAAATATTTTACCTTTATGATATTTACATAAAACCTCACAGTTTTTAATTAACGAATCATAAACGCTCCACATGCAGTTGCTGTAAAGTACCGACTAGAATATAGTTACAGTTACTGTCAACTAAATAGGGAATAAACGCTAGCGGGAAATTTAAATTTTGTACCAGGTAAATAATACTTCATTTGATTACATCAAAGAAAATTTTGTTATTTTGATTGTATTTGTGTTTTGAGTAAACTTTTTTATATTTAGCAGTAGCTTAATATTTAGTGAATGTGAGGTATATGTCAAATTATTTTTATTGTGGGAATGTAATTGAAAATATCACATAAACTGACAAAGTATCTAGGTAATTACAGGCCAGGTTAATGACAAGTAAAGACTAATGTTTTTCATTTATTCGAAATGTTATCTTGTAAGCATGCATCTTGCACAATAATGTAATAGAAATATAAATTCAAACACAGTCAAATTAAAGCAACTGACTAAAATCTTTATAACTCACTTTTATTTAGTCATAACATGGATTTGCACCCTAACCAGAGAAACACCCTAATGCATTTCCTAATTCAGTTTGTATCCTAATTGTTTATAGGTTATTGTTCTTTTTTCAACTAAATTCTATCAGTTTAACAGTACCGTATCAAGTTTTCTTCATAATTATTAAAAAAACTCAATAAAGAATACAGGGGTTGTCGATAAAGTAATTGGGAGTAATGTATGTAAAAAATAATACTGGCCCAAATACAGATGTAATACAATTTACATACGACCTTTGATAAATAAAAACACTATATTTACTGATTTTATTAGCACTAAAAATTCCCAACTACGCAATAAAAATTTAAAAAAACTTCTTAAATTTAAAGTTTCCTGATATTATTTAATTTGAACTTTCCAACTGAACTGATATGTCTATAAATCATGTCAACTGTACATACACAACTGGAGCCACTTATTGGTTTTTTTGGAAACTCTTTTGACCAGGCATTGTTAAGTAAATTATCTGCCTACGGTCTCCCAACCAAACTGCGCCAATGGCTCTTGAGCTTCATGCAAGATAGCTCCTTACATGTGGCAGATGACGGTATTTCTTTTGATGTGTTTAAAACCAATGCCGGGGTCCCCCAGGGTTCGATCCTGTCCCCCACCTTATTTCTTTTACACATCAATGACCTCTTGAAAACTACCACGAACCCCGTTTACAGTTTCACAGACGATAGCACACTTGTCTCAACTTTCACATCCTATCGATCACTTTCGGTGAATGATACAAATAGACTAAGGCAGGAACAGGTTGACTTCATCAATAAAGATCTTGAAGCAATCGTCGAGTGGGAAACAAACAATCTTGTTCAGTTCAACGCCCAGAAAACACAAAGCGCCACGTTTTACAAGAAAGTGAATTACTCAAATCATTCCATCACAATGTCCGAAAATACCCTTGAATCAAATCCCTCCATCTCGATTTTGGGAGTCACGGTGTCCCATAATATGTCTTGGCATGACCATGTTGCTAGCATCGTAAAGTCAGTAAGCCAGAGGCTAGGTTTTCTGTGGAAAGCTAGAAAGTTTTTTACTCCTGATCAATTGTTGACGACGTATAAGGCTCAAATCTGACCTTTACTGGAGTATTGCTCGCACATTTGTGGTTCAGCACCAAGGCATTCCCTTCGTCTTCTAGATTCCATTCAGAAAAGGGCCATTCGGTTGATAAACAGCTCAACTCTCACAGATACCCTTCACCCTCTAAAACATAGAAGAAGAGTTGCAGACCAGTCATTACTCTACAGATATTACCATGGCAGATGCTACAGAGAAATAAAAACCACATTCGGCCGATGAACTCGGCACGCTGATCAGTCTCACCCATTTATTCTCAAGATTGACACTACAAGGACCAATCTTCATTAAAAATCATTCTTTTACAGGGCTGCTACGGAATGGAACAAGCTTCCAAAATCAGTTTTTCCAGAGAACTATGACCTGAAACTTTTCAAAAAGCGGGTCATTTCCTTTCTATAATCCCTTCCCCTTCTAATAGTCGCAGTGCGGGCCGTCCGCGGCCCACACGATAGGTCTACCCTTTTTGCGACTATTTTCATTAAAAAAAAACGTCACTTAATATGCAGACTCTTGACAGTTTTCCAACTATTAGTATATTTGATATCGACCAATTAATGTAACAAGATAAAAGTGCGATGGAAATGGCTTCCATAAACTTTCAAGTATGACTCATTATTTGAATGTTTTTCTGTGAGTGTGTAAATAAAGCGGATTTTTAATAGATTTAAAAAATTTAAAATTTTAATAACGGTTAAAATTAGTGTGACAAAGGCCTTGTTGTGTGCTTTAATGTAAATACCTATTAGTTAACCATAATTAACATCTAACTAAATTGGTTGTTCTTTAAAACACTTGTAAATAATTTCATCATTTCGATTACATAATAGTAAGATGTTGTAGCTTTCCTAATAGTAATAAGCAAAAATTCACCACCACCCAGACAGCTTATTATAAATAATACAGTTATTGAAAAAATAGAGCTACAACATATTTGGGAACTACAATCAACGAGAGTTGGGATCATTCTCTCGAAATACGTTTTCGAATAGAGGGTTCGTGTTACATTCCTTAAAATGTCTAAATTTTGTAAATGCCACTTTCTGAACTTAACAACTAAAATACGACTTCTCCGAGGCTATGTGTTTCCTGTGCTCCTATATGGAGTTGAGTCATGGACTGTAACAGATGCAGCCAGTAAAAGGTTGGACGCATTTGAGATGTGGCTGTATCGACGTATACTAAGAATCCCTTGGACAGCCTATGGTACAAACAAAAGAGTACTTGACATTTTAAACAAGGAAATGGAGATCATGAGTACAGTCAAAAGTCGGAAATTGGAATACTTAGGACTCATCATGAGAAACAGCGAAAGATACGGTCTGTTGCAGCTTATCCTACAGGGAAAGGTGCTTGGAAAGAGGGGACCAGACAGAAGAAGGATCTCATGGCTTAAAAACCTGTAAACTTGGTTTGCAACCTCCACCACGGGTCTATTTAGGGTCGCAGTTAATAAAATAATTATTGCCAGAATGATCGCCAACGTCCGGTAACGGACAGGCACTGGAAGAAGAAGCTTTCCTAAAGATGGATAAAGAAGAATTAACTAATTTTGCGAAAAATCTTAAATTTTTTTACAAGAGCAGAAGTGTTTTATGCTCCCATCATTTAGCTGAGGATTGTTTTGATTGATATCATCTCAGTTAAAAGTGAGACTAAGTTCCCCAAGTGGTGATGTAACGGAAATTTGTAGAAAAACAGAAATATTTTTAAAACAGGAGCAAAGTTGTAGAAAAAAATTAAATAAAGAAGACGTGTCTTTGAAAATTTTAAAACATTTTATTGGCAGAAATATTTTTGAAAACATTGAAAATTTAATGTAATGTAACATTACTAGAAAATCATAAAGTTTTGTTATAAAATCTATTTTTTATTGTTACCTTACTAAACGAATAAATTATTATTATTTTTGTTCTTTTTATTTTACAAAAATAAAGCCCTACGCCTCTGCCCAAACGGACGGAAGCAGTAGCCGGTTAAAACTTGTCTAAGACTATGCTTCTTCCTGATGTTTTATATTCAAAGGTAACAAGACTATTTGTAAGATTATTAAAATGGTCAAGAAAACCAGGCATTTTTTAAAATTGACTGGATGGCATAACACGGTCTACTGACTTCTTTTTACGATCATTTTTCTTTTAATTTGTTTACGAAACCTTTGTAAAATTTTGTTTAACCACGTAGATACTTCCTTATATTTAACTCGAAATTATCTGCCTGATTCTAGTAGCTGATATATTGCTGATATATATAGGCAAGTAGAATCTTATTTTTTGATGCAAGCATTCATGCCAGACTTTGACAAAAGACATCAAGAAAAATTGTAGAACAGACTTTTCTTTTTTCTATCACTTTTTCTACGATATCGCTTGTTCTATGCACCTGATCTATTATTAAATGGCTTTATCTGTACTCGAACTAGTGGTTGGGAATAAGAGTTCTTTCTTCTATTATTGGTTATAATCTTTTTAAGAGTTAATTTTTGTATAATTTTGACAAAGCAGGTAATATTGAAATAGAGCTATTTGAATGAGGTTATTATAAAGGTTTTCCTGGATTGGAATAATATGATTTCTACCACATTCCACATCTTTAGCATTGATAAAATGTGTAAGTTTAATAAAAGCTTTCTTCTGAAGTTGTTTTAATACTTCTTTAGTGATAAGATCAAATCCAGAAGCCTTCTTTTGAGTTATGCTTTATTTAATTTTTTTAAAAGCTTTTTTTGATGTGACAGGTCTTGTTTCAATTTATTCTTGATCAGGGAGTTTCCAGTTTATTATTTCGTAGTTTTCGTTTTTTCTGAATGGTCAGCCAACCTGTTGGTTTGTTTTACGTTGTTTTTTGGACTTCTCTTTTCACTTGTTGTGTATGTAGCATTGTTTAGTGTGGTCGTATCCAATAGTGGAATGTAGACGTGTACGCCTGCTTCATTGATTATCGAAAGGCTTTCGACTGTGTTTCCCATCAGAGACTTGTCGAAATCCTCAAGTCCACGGGTGTCGATACGGGAGATCTATTGTTTATAAAATATGTCTACAGATTTGTTTAACAGGGCATCTGAACCCAATATAATTTCTGCTCTAAGTGGTGCTGTTAAGTCTGTTCATTATTATTTGTTAAAAATTGTTTTTTAAATGGTTGTTGTAATTGATATTTCGCAAAGATATTTGACTTACCTATGTGGTAACCTTCACTCTTAATGCATTCATATACGAACATACAAGTACCTTCTTGGCCGTCCACCCAACAAGGTTTTGGATTAATTTGATAAGCTGAAAACGCATTATTCATTGGTTAATAAAAAATCTACTTCACTACAATAAAAATAAACAAATTTTGCGCTTTAAAGCAGTAGTAAAAAATTCATAAAAAGTTACTCGTTTTAGACTTGCATATAAATCGACGGATAAGACAATAAAAGAAATAAATCTAAACACAATACATTTTTATTTTAGATACTCATTTCCGTGTATTGTGTAAGACGTTTTATAAATCTAAAAACATGTAAAAGCTGTTTGTTTAGTGTCAAATTGTATACCTTGATCTTTCCTTTTAGAAGAATGAGCGTTTGTTGTTGGCGACCACGCCGGTAGTACCACCAAGAACAGAATTATTATCCGGGCAACAACACTCCGAGCATTATCTGAAACAAACAATGATAAAATTAGCACCATGTAATATAACCCATAAATGTAGGTATTAACTTTTGTACTAATGTATACATAAAAAGTTTATTGAATAGAAACAACCTAATATTCACAATACATTCTTAAAGAGACAATACAAGATTTAATCAAATATGTAGATACAATAAATCATATCACAACACAATTGTCGTTTAATTTTTAACTTCCCAGTGAAAGTTTTAGTAATGTGTCCGATTTTGCGAATCCCGAGTTTTGATATATCTCCACATTTCAAGGTCCCCTGAGTCGAATACAATGGATTTTAAGTGGACGTCTGTGTGTGTATATACGAGGGCGGTTTGATAAGTCAGTGACTTTTCGAATAAAACAAATTTTTTTCCGCAAATAAACATTTTATTTTTCTACATAATCACCTTTTAGCTCGATACATTTAGTCCAGCATTTTTCTAATTTTTTTATTCCCTCCAAATAATAGGTTTTTTCAAAGCTCTCAAAATACGCGTTTGTTTCGGTAATGACTTCTTCATTCGACTCAAATCTCTTACCGCCCAGCCATTTCTTTAGGTTTGGAAACATAAAATAGCCGCAGGGGGCTAAATCTGGAGAATATGCTGGATGGGGTAGCAGTTCGTATCCCAATTCGTGGATTTTGGCCATCGTGACTAAACAAGTGTGCACACGTGCATTGTCTTAATGGAACAGCACTTTCTTCTTCGCCAAATGCGGCCGTTTTTGCTTCAAATCAACGTCGAATCTGTTCAAAAGCTTTGAATTATATTCGCCGGTGATCGTTTTACCTTTCTTGAGGTTATCGATGTGAATGACACCGCGTACATCCCAAAAAACTGTGGCCATGACCCTGTTGGCTGACAGACTCTGTTTCGCCTTCTTTGGTCCACGTTCACCCCGAGCAACCCACTGTTTCGATTGTTCCTTGGTCTCTGGCGTGTTGTGATGGATCCATGTTTCATCCACAGTAACAAAACGGCGCAAAAATTCGTCCGGATTACGGCTGAACATCGTTAAACACTCTTCCAAATATTCGTCCAAATATTCGTGTAAAATATAATGTACCCGTTCAGTTGAGATACATCTACAGCATGAGCCAACTCACGCACTTTCATTCTCCGATCATCCAATATCATTTCATGGATTTTATCGACGATTTCCGGCGTGATCACTTCTTTTGGGCGACCTGGACGTTCGGCGTCACTAGTGCTGGTACGACCACAACGGAACTCTGTAAACCACTTCTTAACCATTGAAATTGATGGTGCCGAGTCCTCGTAGTATTTATCAAGTCTTTCCTTAGTTTTAGTGATGGATTTTTTACGTAAAAAGTAATGCTTAATCAGCACACGAAATTCACTTTTTTCCATTTTCGTAAAAATTCACGAGGTTGTCTGCTTTGAACGATTATCTCGAGAAAAAAAAATGATATCGACGTGGGACCAATTGCATTCGACGCATAATTACCCAACTTAGAACCGATTAGATTTTCACAAAATTGGTTAAGTTTTTTTGTGGAGTATCAAAGAACTGAAAAAAATGGTAAACTACATGAATTTTGCAATTTATAAATTATACTTAAATATTGCTACTAACAAATGATTATTGATCATAAAGTTTAAAGTTTTTTTTAATTCTTATAAACAATTGAAAATAACTCCCGTTTATGAAATGATAAAAAAGTTTGACAGACTACGGTTGACTTAAACAGAATATTGTTAATGACAATTAAATTTGTTATAAACAATTTGAAGTCGTTTTTTATAATAATTTTAATAATAATAATTATAACAACAACACATACGGTATTTTTTCATTCTTTCCACTGGGAAGTTAGTAAATTAAAACTGAGTAATAATAATAACTGATCACTATGAAAATTGGCATGTAAATTTTCGTGGAGAATTCGTTTTCGTTATCCACTTTGTTGCAGCTCCCCACTAGGTGGTGCTGCAGCATACCAACTTCTATATCGGTTATCCGATCCCTATGAAAATTGGTATCCTGCTATAATTAAACAAGGAGAATGTATTTGCTGTATTCATAGCTGTAAACTCAAGTAATTTTTCTACAATTTTTATAAAATAAATCTTATAAGTGGAGCTTTGCAGTAACTTAAAAAGTTCATAATACAAACTAGCAGGACAACTTCTGCCGGGCTCAGCTAGTAAATTACTAATTTAGTTATTAAGACAATTTTTCCAAACATAGATTGCCACGTCTTTTTTGTTCTCTAAAGAGTACTCTGCCAGTGGTCTCTCTAACGGCAAATTATGCCCGAGCTCAGCCGTAGAGGGTAGAAGAAAAAAAATATAAAAGTGAGCCGCGCCACCGACTTAGACGGTTCAAGCCGGAAACCCCTAGGTCTTATAGGCACTAGCAGAGCCACACGATAAACAACTAAGATTATGGTGAACCAAATAAATAAAATTATAGCAAAAATATATTGGATACTTTACTCACACAATAAATTAAAATACACAGCTCAATAACAAAATTATAACACATATAATCAAAATTAACAGCCAACAATAAATCGAAACTTCAAAATTTACAACTTTATGAGACAACAATAAATCAAAAATCCAAAGTTTACGATTCCATAAAATAATTAAAACAAAGGTAAGAATGATAAACCTTATCAGGTTACCAAAAAAAAACGTATACAAGTCAACTTTTTAACAATACTTCATCAACGTTCACGTAGGGCCGCTAATTTAATCACGTTTTTTTTTCATTTACATAAAGATTTACACTGTTAAAACAATCGAGCTTATTTAAAAATATTTCTTTTTACGATGGCTGTCCTTCAAAAGAGCAATATTGTAGGATATTTACAAATAAGTATGAAGAAAACGTTTTTACTTGGACACAAAGAACTATTGAGAATATTACTTTAATCAAAGTTCAGCCTTGGCATATTATCCAATGCAATAAATAGTTTTCAACAGTGCACCATATTAATAAATTAAAACAAAACTTAATCGCGGTGTCAAAAACAAATCACGTCGTTTAAATATTCTAAAATAAATCACTTGTAACCTTTGGGTATATGAATTCACTATTCCTGTGGCCTACTCCTGTGGCCGGATTGATTATGGAACTGTACCTGCTACTTAACAATGGCTTCCCTCCATCAGATCCTGCATGCGGATATTTTAACTCGACACCAAAATCCAAAATATCAACAACAAAGGTAAGATAGAATGGTCAAGTTAAAAATTAAATGGTTTTTCTTCAAAATCCAATTAAGATGGCCCAAATACAGCCAGATATGAAAGAAAAAACCGTAGAGGTTCTGCTCACGTGTTAATATCAAATCGTTCCAAAAACTCTCACCCGACCTCGACGACTGACACCAAGCGACTATCCACTACTGACTCCCAGGCCGGATATCAGAAATGACACGGGACACGCGTCAGCCAACAATCTTCGCAAATCTATGTTCCAAACTCATAATCGCGCTCGTCCGTGTTGATAGCCAGCCCATCCACACAGAAATGCAAACCAAACAATAATATAGCTGACAACACACGACAATCGAGGCCAAAAATCAAATCAAAAATTTAATAACAAAAACCCCCACTCCATCTCCATCGATTAACAAAAATGTCACAGCCATTAATAATTAAATCCCAACACTACAAGGTATGCAACACTATCTACAACGAGTGATAAATTTAAATTACAACAAAATACGGTAAGCGAAACTATTTACGAGCACCTGAGAAATACAAAACTATCAGAGATCCAATTAATAATGGAACTGTAGAAGGGAAAAAAAATAGGCACGTGACAAGATAACGATATAAAATAATGAATCAAAAAGTGCCAGTTTTTCAAGGAGATTTCAATTTTCAATTTATTCAATGTAGAGAGTACAGTCGACAACAAGTAGTATTGTAATTCGTTTTGTAAAATTTTCAGTTTTCAGAAAAAATTGGTAGGCATACAAGTATATTCGTTAAAGTAAGATTATGGTACATAATTATTATTTTGTATAATGGTCATTATAAACAAAGTAATTTCACTGATCCAACAATGGTTCTCAATTATATAAAGTATGGAATTCAGAAACTTTGCAAAAGTAATGGCATATCTTTAGTTAATATCATATCAATGTCTAACGGTCTAGCAAAAAGAAGAGTTTAAACTTTTAAAAACAGAATGAAATGTACCAGAAAATCTAGCAAAGATTTAAATACTTCTTGGATTACCGAACTACACCTCAGAAAAATTCTGACCAATCACCACTAGCAATGTATATTATATAAGAATTGGTACATCTCTTGATCAAATCAAACCAAATAAAAAAATAATAAATAAAAAATATATCACGACAGAGGTTTAAAAGATAAAAATTTCCAAAAAAATTATTACGTTTGGGTATTGAACTTCGAGGGAAAAGAATTAAAAAAAAAATCATAAAAATGACATCATTCTTGTCATATCTGGTTGAAAATAGTGGAGTGATTAGAAGAGAGCATACTCATCAACTAAGGTCCGGCAAAGTTTGAATGTTTGAACAGAGAAACATAAAAAAACATGTCTATAGTAAAGATGGATTCTGGAAATTATAGAACAATAATTTACCAGGACACTAATAAAATTAAGGAAAACAATAA
The DNA here is from genome assembly GCA_950111635.1 of Agelastica alni. Taxonomy (NCBI): domain Eukaryota; kingdom Metazoa; phylum Arthropoda; class Insecta; order Coleoptera; family Chrysomelidae; genus Agelastica; species Agelastica alni. The sequence goes on along the minus strand of OX467717.1, from coordinate 20,193,727 downwards.
TTGAAGAGATCAAAAACGAAGGCAAAACCCGAAGATATCCTATTCGTGAATAGAGGCCTTCAAATTTTCCTCACAGTCGGTTTTGTGTGTTGTTAAGGAAGGACAAATATGTTAAATAATTGTTTCTTAATTTTTTGGTTACAAGTTAATAATGATGGATAAAAGATTATCAAATTATATAAAAAAGTGTCAAGAATTTAACTACTAAAACACCTTTTCTACCATATTACACCAACTTATAAACTAAGTTACTGACTTATAAATGTAACTTTTAAGCTTTGTAATAAACTATGGGCTTCTCTGGAATAGCAGGGAATAGAAAAAGCAAGTCAGCTCGACGTTTTCTTTGGACAAAAGTCGTTTTGTAAACGTATTTTTTTTGTACCTGCAGTCAAAACTTTCCAGATGTCAGATTGATCATTCATAATATTAAAAAAATACATTCGACGTAACGAAACTCGAGTAGAAGTAAAAGTATCTAAATATTACGTCAATTTTTTTCCTAGATTAATATGACGTTATGAGAGTAAGAAGTCTTAAATAAAAGAGGTCAGTAGGTAAATTACCTTTTAAAAATAAACAAGATCTCTCTCGTTAGGAATATGTAGTTTTTGTAATGTGTATAGTTGGCCATTGTTATTATTTATGTACTAAGTAGATGATAGTTAGGCCACGCCTAGAAATACAGCGTCTCTTACTTAAGATAAACGCTGATTTGTTTACTATAATTGTAAGTAATGTCCGTTTTCATCTTGTCGAAAAATATCACCGTTTGAAGTGAAAACTTAAAACTATGATGGGTTTTTAATTTAATTGTAGCATTAAAAATTAAAATTTTATAATTTGTATATTAAAATAATAAATAACCCAATAAAAGTGGGCTGCCAGCTCGAGGCCACTTTTTGACAGATAGAAGAAGAAGAAGCTATGACGTCACCGTTGCTTCTGAACCCTTTGATTACGTGAAAAGGTCAATAGGTGTATACTACCCTTTTTGCGACTATTTTCATAAAAAAAAAAAATACAGTTTCAATTGTAATTAACTTTAATTATTATTTTAATTCTTTCATTGCAGGATCACTGTGCAGAACAATAGTGAGTACTAAATATTATAATAAATGTTTAATATTATTTTGATCATAAATTATTAGATATTCTAAAACTTATAGAGGACGAAATCACACATTTTGGTACAATTATTCAATGATATCTATAACTTAGGTTACATCCCTCGGTAGAAATCCGAATATTTGTTTAGCTTTCCGCCTTCAGTAGGTAGAAAAATAGTATACATACCACGGGTATTAAAGTAAGAAATGTCTCAGAACACATGTGCTCTGACATTTCTTACTTTACTACCCTAGGTGTGTAATGTACTATTGCGGGACATAGAAATTTCAATGCAATGCAATGATCACCCATTTTCGAGGTTTTGGAAATTAAAAAAAAAAATATGATGGAATTATTAAAAGAAAAAGATTGTTGTTCTGATTTACGGATCGCGAAGTAGGATAGCAAAAATATTTAAAGTAATTCGTGCGTGCGAAAACTGATACTGATTAAGATCGCGTCCGCCGAAAATTTCATTTCTCTTGATATGTTATTCGGATCCTCCCGCTCATCATTATTTGTTCGAAAGTAAAAATGGACGGAGTTCGTTACCAAAGAAGTTAAACATTTTTCCCTAATACATAAAACGACCACGAGGTTTTTTGCTAAATTGTATGTACCTAAATAATTGTGCAGCCAGCACACCCTTAATTATGTCGGATGATATTGCGTGACGGTTGTCAGAAGTTTAGTTAGTTTTCATTGCTGTTTAGTACAAACATCGTTGTATGCTATCTTTATACAGTGTGTCTACTTAAGTTGGAACCAAATGGAAAACATTTTTATTATTGGTTTTATGAAAAAAATTATTCCTGATAAAAAGTTGGCTGAATTTAGAGTCACTACTGAGAGCAGCAGAGGACAGAGAGAGATTTGCCGAAATTGTAGCCAACCTTCAGTGAAGACGGCACGTTAAGAAGAAGAATACACAATGGAACAGTATAATTAGGGGACACACTATCTGTTCATAAATAAAATTGTCACACGAGAATTTTATTTCATGAAATATATTTGTTGTTCCAAACAAACGCTAAACCTACATTTATTTTAACTAGCTTCGTCGCACAATTTCTCAAGCGACCATTTTCATGATAAATTAAAATTGTTAAAACATTTAGTAATTTCAAAACAATACAATAATAAATTAGTTTAACGTTTTGTATTTTTAATGAATGTGGGATTTCATTCTTAACCGTCTTAAATGTATGACCAATAATATTTGAAATTTGAATATTTAAACTTTATTATATGTAAGTCCGGTGCCTATAGCGTCTTTAACGACATTTCTCCCGAGGTGGGTTACGAAAAGCGAACCTGGGTCTATGATCGAGTCAACAAATCAAAAGTTTCCGAACAGAGGTAGGCAACTCGGGTTAGGTAAACGAACGTGCAGGTTAGGGATCGTGTTAACCCGAGTAGGTTTCCGAAAAAGCCTATTCTAATGCGTGTTTGATTAACAGAAAATACTAGTTTGAAAAACTTGGTCGTTATTATGCTTCCGACAATAACGATATTTTAAAATCGGTAGGAATTATAAAAACATCAGTACGATTAAAGTGGATTATACCATATTTCATGAATATACGGTGGTTTCGGATTATCGTTAGAAACTCGATAACCAGTATTTAACTGTACATTTAAGAAGTACGAAAGTAAATTCCCCTAATATTTTTAAACAAATTTCAATTTTATAAGGGATGAAATATAAAAATTATTAAAAACGTCGATATTAGTGTCGAGTTCATAGTTTTTGGGGTCGCCGAGTTTGAAAGTGATATTTTCAATGCAGACAAGCTCGACCAATGTGAACTTCGACTGTACTATTACAATTTCACAAATCGATTAATTACGTCAATATTTTCGGATTTCACTTAATGGTTTTGTTACTTTTGCCAGTAGGTGCTACGCGCAAATATTTTCAAGGTCATAGACGGTAGGAATATCCACAAGCTCTAATACAATAGGGTACTTTCGGAAGTAAAAATTAAATTATGAAATTTGATAAAAATTAAAATTTACGTAGAAATATACTTAAATATTTTAATTTTGTCATAAAAGTACATTATTGTTTTATTACATTGAAATTAAAAGTCGTTATTTTTAATTTGTATATCACGTGACCTTAAAAACGAGCCGCCATAGTGTGAAGTCATATAGGCAAAAACTGTCAGTTCGGTGTAAACAACTAAACTAAACTGACCTCTACCCTGACGTCATACCTACAAAACTCGCGAAATGAATTAATGAGTCATAAATGGCTACTGTTACTTTGTCGTGTGCCTAAATTTAAATAATATTTAGGAACACGACAAAGTAACAGTAGCCATTTTTGATTCATTTTGCGTGGTTTATAGGTATGACGTCAGAGTAAAGGTCAATTTGTTTTACTGCATCTATCAACTTTAACTCCAAAGAGTAATAAGTCCTGTATATCTTGAGTCTATCCTGGCGTTATCTAAGGAATGCATTATTGTCCAATGTTCTACTGAGTCAAAAGCTTTCTTATAGTCGACAAATGCTAAGTGGATATTGATGATGTATTTGTTTGCTGTTTCAATCAGAAAACGAAGAGTTTGTATATGGTCGGTCGTAACGTAGCCTTTGTGGAAGCCGGCCTGCCCTACTGGCTGGTTATAATCTTAGTGAGGAGCTTGTATAGGGTGCGAGAGTAGACTGATTGGTCTGTAGTTATCAAGATCAGCTTGGTCGCGGACGCCAGGCGACGACGACGAGGAGCGAATAGTGGTGTTGAAGCGAAAAGCTATGGAAATGCGCTGAGGTGTGGGCAGCTTCACTGGAACCTTTATGGCCTCGACTCACGCTTTCGACGACGTCTTCCGCAACGTAGATGTTAGATTCCTTCGATAATTCAGTCAAGCTGGCTCGATGGGTTTTTTACCTCTCATAGACTGAAGGGTTTACTGTCTTTTATCGCTGTGAATTTTGTTATCGCAGTAAATAAAACAACAAACTTGTCATCGAGAATATATTGTATAATTTAATATATGGAGCTTACAGTTTCAAGCATCCTGTATCTTCAGAATAATTTCACTGGTTTTTAGCTGTGAAATTTAATTTATTTTATCTGATTATATTGATGTGCATTTTACCATGTGGTGTTTTAAAGCGGTGATTTTTCGGCGAGATGTGCTTTGCTCGGCTGTTGAAATGCGAAAGAGGGCGAGAGACCGGAAGCCCAGAAAAACGTGGCGTCGTTTCTCGCGCTGAATTTAGCGTTTTATTGGTCAAAAAATCGTAACCGTCTTTTCTTTGCGCATGATTTTATAGCTGATTACTAATTTTCACGTGACTTTATAGCTGATTTCTAAAATTGCACACGACACTTTCGGAATATTCTGGAGGGATAATGAATGCACGTATTTTTAGATGATTTTTTTGTCGGCGTTAGGGCCGTACTGAGTAGTTTTAAAAATTAAGAAATTTCTCAGAGAGTAATTGTACAGTCGGAAGTACTAATTTCCAATTTAAAAAAAGGATTACCTCGCTTCTTTGCGATTATTTGGGTATCCTTTGCTCATCGATGCACTTATCAAGTAGATTCCTTATTGCTTCCCGAAGCTACCTCCCTGCTATTTTTAGGATTTCCGTGGTTATTCCGACAATGGTGTAAGATATATTTGGATTCGCCTTCGTAGTCGACGAGAGCTTTTGGATGCAAGAGTACATCTGGAAGCCAGGTATCTGAGGAAAGGGACAAGAAAGAGGCTGGCGGCAGTCTTGATCAAGGGACGACAATAAATAGATGCATTTTTGTTATCGAGGGATAGTTTGAATACGTTTGACGATAAATATAGTTTTTGAGTAGAATACGTTTTTATTATTTCTTACAAGCAGCGGTTGGATTGGGAACATCTTATTATATTTTTTTTATTTTATTATTTTGAAAGAAAAAAAAAGTGTTAATAAAAATGGGAAAACGGAAAAGTCGTAATCGTGGACGTGAAGAAAGACGTCGCCGCCGACAAAGTAGTAGTAGTTCAAGTACTACCCAAGTTCTTCGAGTTCAGATAGTAGTAGATCATGATCGATAAACTTAAAACGTGAGGTGAAACGTTTGAAAAAAAACTGAGTGACATTAAAAACAGAACTGTTTGTGAAGTGCGCGTTGGTGATGAGAGTTTGGTGCCATTTTTTGACCCTTCGCGTGATGATATTACGGCCGAAGAGTGGGTCCGGAAGGTTGAAACTTTGGCTAGTCGATACAAATGGGATGATCACTTTGTTGTTCGACTGATTTTAAACTGTCTTGAGGAAATGCATTACGTTTGCAATTCAGGTGAAAACCAGTTGGACAGAAATCAGGAATAGCGTGCTGGACCAGTTTAGTAAGTGTGTTCCATTTGCTAATTTATTAAAAGACGCACCTAATTATGAAACAAGGGTAGGACAGAAATTAGAATGGAGTTGTTGCGCCCACACTTGATTTTTTACGGACAGATATTGTCACAATGGAGTTGCTACGCTCATATTAGATTTTTTTACAGACAAATATTGTCACAATGGAGTTGCTACGCTCATATTCGATTTTTTTACGGACAGATATTGTCACAAGGGAGTTATTACGAACACATTCGATTTCTTATGGACAGATATTGTTACAAGGGAGTTGTTACACTCATGTTCGATTTTTACGGACAGATATTGTCACAATGGAGTTGTTACGCTCACATTCGATTTCTTATGGACAGATATTGTTACAGGGAGTTGTTACGCTCACATTCGATTTTTACGGACAGATATTGTCACAAAGGAGTTGTTACACTCATATTCGATTTTTACGGACAGATATTGTCACAATGGAGTTGTTACGCTCACACTTAATTTATTGAGGACAGATATTGTTACAATGGAGTTGTTACGCTCACATTCGATTTCTTATGGACAGATATTGTTACAAGGGAGTTGTTACGCTCACATTTGATTTTTACGGACAGATATTGCCACAAAGGAGTTGTTACACTCATATTCGATTTTACGGACAGATATTGTCACAAGGAAGTTGTTACGCTCACATTTAATTTTTACGGACAGATATTGTCACAAAGGAGTTGTTACGCTCATATTCGATTTTTACGGACAGATATTGTCACAAGGGAGTTGTTACGCTCCCATTCGATTTTTACGAACAGATATTGTCACAATGGAGTTGTTACGCTCACACCTAATTTATTGAGGACAGATATTGTTACAATGGAGTTGTTACGCTCACATTCGATTTCTTATGGACAGATATTGTTACAAGGGAGTTGTTACGCTCACATTCGATTTTTACGGACAGATATTGTCACAAAGGAGTTGTTACGCTCACACTTAATTTATTGAGGACAGATATTGTTACAATGGAGTTGTTACGCTCACATTCGATTTTTACGGACAGATATTGTCACAATGGAGTTTTTACGCTCACATTTGATTTTTACGGACAGATATTGTCACAAGGGAGTTGTTACGCTCACATTCGATTTTTACGGAGAGATATTGTCACAAGGGAGTTGTTACGCTTACACTTAATTTATTGAGGACAGATATTGTTACAATGGAGTTGTTACGCTCACATTCGATTTCTTATGGACAGATATTGTTACAAGGGAGTTGTTACGCTCACATTCGATTTTTACGGACAGATATTGTCACAAAGGAGTTGTTACACTCATATTCAATTTTTACGGACAGATATTGTCACAAGGGAGTTGTTACGCTCACACTTAATTTATTAAGGACAGATATTGTCATGTGTAAATTATTTCTAGGTATAATTTATTTCTTTAGGAACAGATAATTCTATTTTCAACAGCGATAGGTCTGAGGACAGACCTCTAATGCAGGATGGACGAGTGTAAGATATATTTGGATTCGCCCCCGTAGTCGACGAAAGCTTTCGGATGCAAGAGTACATCTGGAAGCCAGATATCTGAGGAAAGGGACAAGAAAGAGGCTGGCGGCAGTCTTGATCAAGGGACGACAATAAATAGACGCATTTTTGTTATCGAGGGATAGTTTGAATACGTTGACGATAAATATAGTTTTTGAGTAGAATACGTTTTTATTATTTCTTACAATAGCCACCATTATAATGGACAAGAATGACATTACGTCTGAGATTTAAACACCATGGCTATCTATTACCAAAATCGACATTTTGAAGTACTTTTTCTAAACATAGTAGAATACCCTATCATGGAATCGTAGAGTATTCCTTACATGCACGTATCGTCCATTCGTTTATCAGCGATATTTTTATCATAAAAATCATCGAAAGTTTATACGAAATACAAATCAGGTTATTGTTTGAACGAACAAAAAAAAAAGGGACAGCAAAAAATTTAAATTAATATTCGAATCATTAACGGCGGCACGCCCGAATTTTCTTAATTCGATTCCTAATTTCGATGATACACTCACTTTTAATAATTATCGTAGTTAATCGAATTTATGCCGAATCGCCGGAGGGACATTGCACGCTTATGTGGATGTTTATCTTTACGGTTTAATATACCAGGTGTCATGTATGTACTCGTAGAGGCAGAAAAACATATCCACACACAGGGAAAGTTATTCCCGAGGCCGCTCTTTTTGTTTTTACAAATTAAATTTAGAATATTTGACATTAATAGACTTGAATTTTTAATAAAAACCACACGACAACGGTCCCCACCGTGTTCCCAAAGTCGGCAGTGTCGATTCAAATCGAATTGGGTACCAGTGGCGTATCGTAAATATTTTTTAACGGTTATCAAATATTTATGTAGCAGAATATGTATTAAAATTAAAAAGTAAATAAAAAAATATATAAGTTGATGGTAAATTTGCCAAAGGATAAAATGGTTAGGACATGTATACAGGATGGGGGAAGAGAAAATTGTGAAAAAAATCCTCGAATGGAAACCTCAAAACACAAGACTAAAAGGGCGACCCAAGAAAAGGTGGATGAACATGTGGAGGAAGACCTAAAAACTCTGAGAATAGAAAACTGGAGGAGAATAGTGAAACAAAGTTGAGCAAGCCAAAAACCACCAAGGGTTATGAGCCAAAAGAAGAAGAAGAAGAAGGTAAACCTGTCGAATCACGGCTCCACCTCGAAAGTGCTCCAAATTTTTTTCTATCGTTCTATACTACTAGTATGTAGAATCGCAAGAAATATTAAGGAGGCTGGCTTTGGGCCCCTAAAAAAATTGGTACATACGTACAATCGCAGCTTTTGCGAAAAATGACTCCAAATTTTTTTCTCACAATTATTGTTGTTAAAAAATGGTATCCCATATAAAATGAAGTAGGGTGAACTCATAAAACCCCATAAACAACAAATATAAAAATCACCTGTTATCATCAAAAACGTTAGGTTTGCTTAGGCTAATAATAATCGGTATTAATTGAGGCAAACAAAGGCGGGTGTGAGGGAGAAATTAAACGCAGACTGGCCATAGCACGTAACTCAACAATAAAACTAACTCGAAAATGGAAAGACTCTGCAATATCTCAACGCAACCTGGATCTCTGAGACCTGGACTTTAAAAATGGCCAATCGAAGAATAATAGATGCTTTTGAAATGTGGGCCTACAGAAGAATGCTGCGAATATCATACACAGAACACCGTACTAACGTGTCAATTCTTAAACAACTAAAAATCACCACGAAGCTATCAACTAGGATAAACCAATCATACCTACGATATTTTGGACACATTGGGCTGGAAAAACTTGTTGTAGAGGGAAAAATCAATGATAAACGACCAAGAGGAAGGTCTCCGACGCGCTGGGTGGACCAAACCAAAGAAATCATCGGTCACGGTCTGGAAGAAGCTTCTCTTGCAGCTCAAGACAGAGAAGGGTGGAGAACTACGATCCGAGCAATTGAGACATGATGTCTTCATACTCTCTCGAGAGTAAAAGGACAAGAGAGAGAGATTAATTGGGGCAGTTAAATTAAAAAAATTAGTCTAACCTAACCTAACATCAACAGTACCTGGTGAAGAACTTTAAAATGCGGGGACGTATTAGAAAAGACCCCTACAACTTTAAACAATATACATACATAAAGTTAAGCCTTTTCCCCATAGGGGTAGGCAGAGACCACTTCTTCAACGAGCTTATAATGATAGCTATTATTCTCGAAGATAATAGCTACGATTACACACTCATAGATATAATCAACACGTATTGAGAAATATGGGGAAGGATAAAGAACTAGGTACTATTGAAGATAAAAACATCCAAAATTGAATACTTTGGACACATAATAAGGAATAGCCAAATATATGGAATCTAACAGTTAATTTTACAGGGAAAGATAAACGGTAAGCGGGGTCCTGGAAGATGAAGAAATTCGTGGCTAAACAATCTACGCACATGGTTCAATACAACAACTGTGGGTCTGTTCAGAGCAGCAGCGAACAAGAAACAGATTGCCATGATGGTCGCCAACGTCCTAAACGGATAGGCACTGTATGAAGAAGAAGAAGACTATACCTTCTCAGAGTTTTAATGCAATCTAAATATTGAGGCCTTTTCTAATACGTCACTGCATTTTTAAAGTTTTTCATTAGGTACTGTTGGTGTTAGGTTAGGTTAGGCTAATAATAATCGGTAATAAATTAGTCTAACCTAACGTCCTAATCTAACACCAACATTACCTGGTAAAGAACGAACCTAATTTTTTTTAGGGGTCCAAAGCCATGCGCCTCTTTAATTTAATGTGGTAAAGAACGATGAAAAAAAAATTGGATCACTGTCGAGGTTGAGCTGTGATTCGACAAATTTACCTGGTTTTTTGAAAATATCTCGGTTTCTGTTGCAAATATGCTAAAAGTGACTTTTACCAATTTCATAATCAATTTTAATATATACATTTTTTTGTTCGAGATTTTTTTCCGTATCTTTTCACGTTTTTGAGATATTTTCAAAAAAGTTACTTAGGGGGTAGTTTTTAAATTTTTTAGGGGTCCCAAGCCATCCATGCGCCTCCTTAATATTACTTGTGATACTATTGATTATCGATAAAAAACATTTCATAGAAATTTGAAACCAATTTTTGCAAAAGCCGCGGTTGTAAATATTTACCAAAAAAATAAAAAAATGATAATATTAAATGCATGATATTATCCCAGTTCACAGTGGGTCCCAGTCGTAACGACACACAAACAAAGGTTTACAGGTGTCGGGGTCCCCGCATTTTCGAACTTCTGCACCAGGTTCTGTTGGTGTTCTTGTTACGACCCACACGAGATAAATCAGGTGAATAGGGTGAAACTAACCAACAAAAAAAAAACAAACAATTATTTTCTGGCAGTACTTTTTGAACGAACAAATATCGTTAGATAAATTTTAAAAAGATAAGCTTTGAATTTACGAAAGTTATAGTCCTAAGTTTACCTATATCGCTGGCACAGTTGCAATGTACAGTAAATCACGTTAAAATCTATTTAAGTGAATTTTACGTGACAGTATCGCTACCGTCGAATGTGTAAAACGTGCATGTAATTGAGATTATATCACGCGTGCCACCTAATAATAATTCACCATTACATTTATTATTTACCATTATGTACAGAGTTGTACATGAAATTATTGACTTCACACTGCAGGAAATGGTTTATTTGATTTGATAACGTTGTTAACATCGGCATTTCTATGTCGAACACTAGTTTAAACAAAAATATCGGTCACTTGTATTGATATTTACTTGTTTAACAACTTTACATTATTTTTATTGAATCATGCACAAGCACAACATTTAATATACAAGGTATGATAATAACGTACTAGGAAACTAGAATAAGGCTACTTTTTTTTTAAATAGTATAGGTAAAGCAAGATTATATATCAGTATTATCACCTTAGCATAAGACCTATTCAAGAGGTGTTATTGAAAATTAAAAAATGGATATTTTTGAGATAGTTTTTTTGGAACGCGCGTCCTATCGAATAATGTTTCCAATAAAATGTGATCATCATAACGTCCTCTGCAATAAATCCCTATATTTTTGCAAAACTTATAAAATTATCAGTATCAATATTCGTAATGTTTGTATGTACACCCAATTCAAATTTTTTTTATTCTCTATAAAAATAATAATATTTATTATATTTTTATTATTTAAAAACCGGGTTCACAATCATCTCCTTTCTATAATCCCATCCCCGTTCTAAAAGTCGCAGTGCGGGCCGTCCGCGGCACACACGATAGGTCTACCTTTCTGTCTACCTTTTTGCGACTATTTTCAGTAAAAAAAAAGAAATCATGACAAACTGTATGGTTCTGACTAAGGGAAAAAGAATGTAACAAGTTAATGAATTTGTGTGCTTGGGTTCAAAGTTTACGAGAGATGGAAAGTATGACAGTGACAGTTGAGCGAAGGGTGTTGGCAGGAAAACAAATGAATGGGGCACTGTATAGCTTTATGAACACTCAGAAAGTGTCAAAAAATGCACATCTGGCTGTGCATAGAGAAGTGTTGGTTCCTAAACTTATGTATAGTAGTGAATGTTGGATTTGGCAGAAAAAGCATGAAAATAGGATTAATGCTGCGGAGATGAGTAGTCTGAGAAGTATAGCCGGAGTTACTCGGTCGAGAGGTTTGTTGGTACACTTATGTTTAGTTTGTAAGAAAAAGCATTCTTCTTGTTAAAATTCCGCTCCTATCGGAGATTGGAAATCATCACCACTACTCGGACCTTATCAATAGCCCGCCTGAAGAGTTCTGCGGACGTGCAACCAAACCACTCTCTGAAGTTGCGCAGCCAAGAGATTCTTCTTCTGCCAATTGTTCTCTTGCCTTTTATTTTGCCTTAAATAATTAGGTTAAGGATATTATATCTATCTCCTCTTAGAACATGTCCTAGATATTCTAATTTTCTCATTTTTATGGTGCTACTAATTTTTTTGGCTTTAATTATTAGGCGTAGTACTTCTTTATTTGAAACCTTGTCAACCCTTGGTATTTTCAGCATCCTCCTATAACACCACATTTCAAATGCTTCTATGTTCTTGATGTTTTCTAATTTAAGTGTCCAAGCCTTCATTCCATACAATAGAATGGAGAATATATAGCATTTAAGCATTCTGGTTCTCAGTTTTAATGTTATATCTCGGCTGCAGAGTATTTTATTCATTTGTATGAAAGCGCTGCGAGCTACTAAAATTCGACACTTGATTTCTTTTGTGTGTTCTGCTGTTTCAGTTACCCTTGTGCCAATTTATTTGTAAGAGGATACCCATTCCAGGTTGTTATTGTTATTAATATTGTTGTTATTGTTATTAATATTTATAGATGGTCTATTGTGATTTGGGCTTTGGTTTTTTGAAGTTGCCATGACTTTGGTTTTCTTTAGGTTTATATCTAGGCCATATTTCTTGCAGAAAATGCTTGGTAACTCAACCAGATGTTGTAGATCTTCCAGACTGTCGGCAAAGATAACGGTATCATCTGCGTATCGCAAGTTGTTAATTCTTTTCCCGTTTTGACAATACCACCGGTTTCCTTTGACAGCGTTTCTTCAAAGATGCCTTCACTATAAACATTGAACAAGAAATGCGACAATGCACATCCCTGTCTAACACCTCGACATATCTTAATCTCCTCACTCAGATCTTCTCCGACTTTTACTCGTGCTGTTTGGTGCCAAAAGAGATTGGATATTATTCCTATGTTATTCGATGTTTTTTCTCTTTAGTATCTCTAGGAGTTTTGGGTGTTGGACTCTATCAAATGCCTTTTGAAACTCGATAAAGCAGATGTACATATCATGAAAAGCATGAAAAAAGGATTAATTATGCGGATATGAGTAGTCTAAGAATTGTATAGCCGGAGTGATTCGGTTGGATAAAGTAAAGAATAGTGAGATAAGAGAACGCTGAGGAGTTAAAGAAGATGTGATTACATAGATAGATAAAGGAATGCTAAGATGGTTTGGACACGTAGAAAGGGTGGATGAAGGAAGCTTGACGAAACAAATTTATAAGGCGAGTGTGAATGGACGGAAGTCGGTAGAGGTCGACCATGGCGAACATATCTCGATCAGATCAACATTGTTTTGAAGAAAGGCCAGGTCAAGAGTACCAACAACCGACGAGCGTGTATGAGAGCACCGATGAAAGTAGAGGAAGCAAAAGATGTGTGTAAGAACTGTAGCAAGTGAAAGGAAGTGGTACCCTTCGGGTAAAAAGGCGTGACTTTATGTATGTATGCATGTATGTATGTCCAAAAAAACAGTATTTTGCGGACTTGTTACGCAAATTACTATTAACTCGGCTACTGCTGAAGTTTTGGGCCCAGCGTAATAGTGAATACCCATAAATTGCCAATTGTACTGTAAAAAAACTATTACCATTTGCTAGGTCTTACCGTTATGAAGTAGGATTTTCCAAGTATGCTCTAACAAAGTGTAACGTGCCTTTTTTTTCCCTTCTACAGTTTCTTTATAATTGTATCTCTGATAATTTTGTATTCCTCAAGTACTCGTAAATAGTGTCGCGTACCGTATTTTGTTGTAACTTAAATATATCATTCGTTGTAAATAGTGTTGCATACCTTATTGTGATAAGATTCGATTGTTAATGGCTATGGCATTCTTGTTGATCACTGGAGATTGAGTAAGGTATTTTCATTATTAGATTTTGCTTTAGTTTTCAGCCTCGATTATTGTGTATTATCGATTATATTATTGTTTGGTTTACATTTCTGTGTAGATGAGGCTAGCTGTCAACACGGACGAACGCGATTCTTAGTGTGGAACATGGACTTGCGAATATTCTTGGTTGACGTCAGTTCCGTGTCATATGTTTTTTGATATCCGGCTTGGGAAGTACTAGTCGTTTGGTGACAGTCTTGGGAGTGGTGTGGTGAGAATTTTTGGGGCGGTGTGATATTAACAAGTGTGCAACACCTCTATGGTTTTTCTTTCATATCTGGCTGTATTTGGGCCATCTTAATTGGATTTTGAAGAAAAACCATTTAATTTTTAACTTGACTATTCTATCTTACCTTCGTTGTTTATATTTTGGATTTTGGTGTCGAGTTAAAATTACCGCATGCGGGATTTATTTGAGGGAAGCCATTGTTAATTAGCAGGTGCCGTTCCATAACCAAACCGGCCACAGGAGTAGTGCATTCGTATACCCAAAGGTTACAAGTGATTTATTTTGGAATATTTAACGACGTGACTTATTTTTGACACCACGATTAAGTTTTGTTTTAATTTATTAATATGGTACATTGTTGAAAACTATTTATTGCATTGGATAATATGCCAAGGCTGAACTTTGATTAAAGTAATCTTCTCAATAGTTCTTTGTGTCCAAGTAAAAATGTTTTCTTCATACTTATTTGTAAATATCCTACAATATTGATATTTTGAAGGACAGCCATTGTAAAAAAAATATTTTTAAATAAGCTCGATTGTTTTGACAGTGTAAATCTTTGTGTAAATGGTAAAAACATGAGTGGGCCGATTAGCGGCCTTGTGGGAACGTTTGATTTAGTGTTATTAAGGAGTTGACTTATATACGTTTTTTTTTTTTTTGGTAACTTGGTAAGGTCTGTTACTCTCACTTTTGTTTTGGTTGTTTTATTGAGTTGTAAATTTTGAATTTTTGATTTATTGTTAGCTGTTAATTTTGACTATATTTGTTATAAGTTTATTATTGAACTGTGTACTTTGATTTATTGTTAGCTGTTAATTTTGACTATATTTGTTATAAGTTTATTATTGAACTGTGTACTTTGATTTATTGTTAGCTGTTAATTTTGACTATATTTGTTGTAATTTTATTATTGAGCTGTGTACTTTGATTTATTGTAGGAGTAAAGTATCCAATATATTTTAGCTATAATTTTATTTATTTAGTTCACCATAATCTCAGTTGTTTATCGTGTGGCTCTGCTAGTGCCTATAAGACCTAGGGGTTTCCGGCTTGAACCGTCTAAGTCGGTGGCGCGGCTCTTTTTTATATTTTTTTTTCTTCTACCCTCTACGGCTGAGCTCGGGCATAATTTGCCAGTAGAGAGACCGCTGGCAGAGTACTCTATAGAGAACGAAAAAGACGTGGCAAAAGACTGACAAAAAAGTAAGTGTAAGCAGATATAACTGTTGAACTCTGAACCTGATTTTGACGAACTTGTCCCACGCGCACAAGCTTAGCCATTCCATTAAGTTTAGATGGAATGGAATAATTAAAAAATAACTATTGATATGTATGGTTTTTTTAATGATTAATATATTTTGTACTTGCTGTTATTTTTAATTTAATATTTGAGAGCTATGAAGATAGCACGATGCCGATATTTTTATGAAAAATTCATATTTTAGTGCTAGTATTATTTGCTCTACAAAAGGTTGAGAAACACTGCCTTAGCCTGACCCACGCTGGGAATTCCGTCAGGAGGTGTATTGTGGTCTTCTTTGGCCCCGAGCACCCCCACTACTGCGCGGGCCCATTTTAAATTCGTACTAGTCCCACCCATGCCCCGAAAATCACACCATAAAACGCTAAAAGAAATTTTATCTTTCGATAAATAATCTACCTATTGTTTTTGTAAAAAACGCTGACAAATGTAGTGGTACATATTTTGCCGGTTCACGTCGCATGGAAAATAACAAGAATAATAAAATGGTGGTCGCGACGAGTTGTTTGGTCCACTGGGTATTTAACATACAATGAGGTTTTGTGTTTTTCGAGAGGCAGCAACGTAGCGGACATTGAGATGTAATTAAGGTAATAAAAAGTGGGATGGTCTCCAAAACTGCCAACGTTCAATCAATCAATGTGTTCTCGAAAATTGACAAGTGGCGAGAAAAATTTGTCGAACAAAACAACGTCGATACGCGTTCGTAAAAACAAACATAATAATGTAAGCCGCGGGACATATTTATACAATAAAACGACGAACGAAAAGTACTTATAAATAGTGGGGAAGACAATGAAAATTTAATAAACAAATTCATGGAGACTATTTTTTCTAAAACATCGTCCAAAAAACTCTTGATTTTGCGTAAATGTAAGAAAAACAAAAAACACGCCGAATTAAAAATCAAAGGAGAGGTTTTAAAATGTTCTGCTGTTTGCAAGTGGCAACCCTTAACCACCTCTTCTTTAAAAATCAGCCATATAATATAAAAAATTTATTCTATCCATTTATTTTGCTGATAACAACACAAAAACGACCTACGCCACTGTTGAATAAGGTAGATGTCTGGTGAATCCCGTGCAATAGCCTTGGATATATCTAAAGCCTTTGACCGCGTTTGGCACCAGGCATTGTTAAGTAAATTATCTGCTTACGGTCTCCCAACCAAACTGCGCCAATGGCTCTTTAGCTTCATGCAAGATCGCTCCTTACATGTGGCAGTTGACGGTATTTCTTCTGATGCGTTTAAAACTAATGCCGGGGTTCCCCAGTGTTCCATCCTGTCCCCCACCTTATTTCTTTTACACATCAACGACCTCTTGAAAACCACCACGAACCCCATTTACAGTTTCGCAGACGATAGCACACTTGTCTCAACTTTTACATTATATCGATCACTTTCGGTGAATGATACAATTAGACTCAGGCAGGAACAGGTTGATTCCATCAATAGAGATCTTGAAGCAATCGTCGAGTGGGGAACCAACAATCTTGTTCAGTTCAACGCCCAAAAAACACAAAGTGCCACGTTTTCCAAGAAAGTGAATTCCTCAAATCATCCCATCACAATGTCCGGAAATACCCTTGAACCAAGTCCCTCCATCTCGATTTTGGGAGTCACGGTGTCTAATAAAAGGTCTTGGCATGACCATATTGCTAACATCGCAAAGTCGGCAAGCCAGAGGCTAGGTTTTCTGTGGAAAGCCAGAAAGTTTTTTACTCCTGATCAACTGTTGACGACGTACAAGGCTCAAATCCGACCTCTACTGGAGTATTGCTCGCACATTTGGGGTTCAGCACCAAGGCATTCTCTTCGTCTTCTAGATTCCATTCAGAAAAGAGTCATTCGCTTGATAAATAGCTCAACTCTCACAGATACCCTTCACCCTCTAGAACATAGAAGAAGAGTTGCAGACCAGTCATTGCTCTACAGATATATCCATGGCAGATGCTCCACAGAAATAAAAACTCTTGTACCACCATTGGCCACATTCGGCCGAAGAACTCGGCACGCTGATCAGTCTCACCCATTTACTCTCAAGATTGACACTACAAGGACCAATCTTCATCAAAAATCATTCTTTTACAGGGCTGCTACGGAATGGAACAAGCTTCCAAAATCAGTTTTTCCAGAGAACTATGACCTGAAACTTTTCAAAAAGCGGGTCCACAATCATTTCCTTTCTATAATCCCTTCCCCTTCTAATAGTCGCAGTGCGGGCCGTCCGCGGCCCACACGATAGGTCTACCCTTTTTGCGACTATTTTCATAAAAAAAAAAAAATTAGGGACAAAAATCATTATCTTGTAAGATATTATATTTTAAATGTTTTATTCTGAAAGTAAAAGTTTTCCTTTTTAAGTAACATTTGGTGAACAAAATTTCACCCTTAAAAATTGTATTATTTTATTATTTCGGAGAGGTATAGTTTAAAATATTCGAACTACGAGTCATAAAAACCAAAAACAATTCGAGCATTGTATTGACTGCATGAACACTAAATGTTACACGATGTAAAAAGGTCAACTGTAGTACAGTAGAAATGGTGAATCTTTTCCATCACGTGACTATTACGTCAGCAACAATATTCATTTAAATCAAATCAAAACTTCTGTCGACTCTATAAAAATAATCGTGTATGATGTTATGTTTGATTTATATTGACAGAAAGAGACAGTATGTAGAAAATATGTGTTGTATGAATCGTAGATTGGGTCACGTGATGGAAAAGCTTCACAGTTTCAACTTGTAATAAAGTTGCAAGCAGTCAGTTCTCTCCGATCCTTGATGGTGTTAAGACACTCTTCCGAAAACTCTATTTTAATAAATAAAATCTTCCAATGAATAAAATCTTCATTCATTCTAAAATAATACACTGTCACTTTTATCCATAATCCCAACACTTCTGAATACATTTTGTTTTTTTGTTTTAAAAATATAAATAGGTAGTATTTTTAGTTAGTTATTCGTTAAATTAGCTATTATTTGTAGCTATAGGATTTTGAGTTATTTTAAAATGGTGTATTCTCTGCAAAAACAAATAGAAATATAATATTTATTTACGGTTATCAAAACAAGTGCGCTCGAGGAACAGCTCGAGATTTTAATGAAAAACATTCTAATAAAAATTTAGGCCACCAGACCATCATGGAATTAGTACGAAAGTTTGGAGGAACTGGATCCACTTGTATTTCATTCCAAAAGTATCCAAATTTACAAATATTTCTGTTGGTTCCATACAAAAAGTGATAAAATTGCAGAAGTTTTTATAAACCCATCATCACCTTAGTGATGATGACTATGACCGAAGTATTAAATTTTGTGGAACAATGTCCCAAAAAAAACAACAATACGTAAATTTGTCTAAAAATTATGTTTCAGTGATAAATCAACGTTTTATTTAAGTGGCTTTGTTGACACACACACACAATTGTCGGTACTGGGATGACGAAAATCTCTATGTGTTTCGACAGGATAATTCTCAGTTTCCAGCGAAGATCAATGTATGGGCCAACCTATCGGGCGAATTGTACCTAAAATTATTAGAAAATGAAATTGATCCACTTATTACTTAGTCACTAGAAAGACAAGTTGATAAACAGGGAAATATGGTGCTAGATGAATAAAATATACGACTAGCTGTAGGACAATGGCTAGACGAACGATTTCCAAGACATTGGATTGACAGAAGGGGTTTTATAGAATGGCTGGCAAAATCTCCAGATCTAACACCACTGGACTTTCTGTGTTGCTATTTAAAAATATAAGCTTACAAAACTCCTCTCGAAGATAACTGAAGAATGTAGACAAATTACTAGCGAAACGTGGCAAAGAGCTCGAGAAGAATTTAAAAATTTAAAAAACACTTTAAACAGTTACTGTAAATACATTTAATGAGCTGTTTAAAATTAACTTCATTTTAGTTTCTATGGTAATTTTGCTGTTTAATGTTTTCTGTAAAATAAATCGATAGAATTAATTATTGTAAAGGGATAGCTATTTGACATTTTAATGATTTTAAAAGGGTGCCACTTGAAAACAGCCAAATAACATTTTTAAACCCATTCGCAGTTTTGATATTTTTTGCAATGATTCGAGTCATTAAAAGAGGAAGGGGATGCATAAATCTATCCTTTACGAGGCATAGTCGAAAATTTCTTGGCTAAAAGTTGAAAGGTCTACTCAAGGAATTAGGAATGAATTGTGGTTGATATTATCCATGTAAAAGGAAAGCGGATTCCACTGCTTGTGACAGGATAAACGGAGCTTACACGGACTGGTTTAATATCGAAAAAGGTATTGGACAGGGATGTGTGGCTTTACCACGGATGTTTAACTTATACATACACCTTTGTTTAAAAGATTTAAAAGAGAGTGTGTATGTGCGTCAAATGTCTCCTTTACGCCAATGATTCATATTAGCGTCATCTGAAGAGGAATTGCAGGCGATGGTTATTAATATGTATAATGCCCCAAAAATCAAATGGATCAAAGTTATTGTAAGCAAGACGAAAGTAATGGTTTTTAAAGGGGAAGAGAGCATGGCAAACTGCAAGGTGCTGATTAAAGGAGAAAGGGTGAAACAAGCGAATAAGTTTGTATGCTTTGGTTTAAAGTTTACGAGAGACGAAAAGTATGACTGTGACTGTGAGGAGTGCTGATCCCTACACTTCTGTATGATAGTAAATGTTGGATTTGCCCGGAAAATTATGAAAGTAACATTAATGCAGCAAAGATAAGTAGTCTGAAAAGTAAAGCCGAAATGATTCTGATGGATAAAGTAAATAGTGAGATAAAGTAACGCTGTATTGTGAAAGAATTATGTAACAAAGATAAATAAAAGAATGCTTAGATGGTTTAAACACGGATGGATAAAAAAAAAAATTGACGAAACAGAGTTATAAGGCGAGTGTGAATGGACAAGTCGGTAGAGGTCGACCTCGGCGAACGTATCTCAATCAGATCGACATTGTTTTAAAGATAGGTCAATTCAAGAGTAACAAGAACCGACGAATATACTCGAACATCTTTAATACATAGAGTTAAATTATTATTGTAATGGACCACTTCCGGTTAAATAAGTCGGAGTAGGATAAAACGTCAACAAATCACGATGATTCCTGCTTGACAATAAACAAAGAAGTTGGCGCGTATATTCTTAAGCACGAATATGTATTTATGTTGTAGAAGTAGGAAAATGTAAACACAACTTGAGAGGGAGAAAGAGAAAGAGAGGTTTATTATTCTTACTTACACAAAAGTCATTTAAAAAAAGAATTGTTAGGCAAAGAGAAAGAAAGTTAATTTAAAAAAAATGTGATCGAATCTCCCGTACTATAGCAACAATTAAGTAAAATGCCTACAAAGCAACTCTTTTACAATAATGTAAATACTCGAAGCTACTGTTTTTTTTTTATTTGCCGTTCTATTATTTACCATAAAATTGTTAGCCACTTACTCCCATTGTGATTTTCTTTGGTCAATAAAAAAAACTAACTTTTGAGGTTTTTAACCATCGAAATGGTCGAATAAATTATTTTATGGGTATTTTATATAGAACCTGGTTTTTGAGTGTCGTTAAACTTCGATTTATTCAAAAATACCTATATTTGGTGTATTTAAAAAAAACTATATGTTAGACTTGAGGTGACCCGTGCGAATACTTCGCACCGATAGCGGTCACTTACGTAATATAATAGGTTAGGCTAAAACGGCGGTTCGGAAGGAACCCACTTAGGCCTTTTGGCTAGTTGTAATACCGTGATGGACGGCGGTGCCATCCCCCTCTACCGTGAGAATCAGTTGGAACTTTTAATAAAAAGTGTAAGGTCTTTGATGCTAACTGACTTGAGATCAAATAAATCATCAAAGTTCGGTTGCCCTAGTATAGAAAGCCGTTTTCTGCATAGGGCAGGGCAGTGGCAGAGAATATATACCATTGTTTCCTTCTCTTTCTCATCGTGACAGCTTCTATAGAAGTCGTGTCGTAGCTCTGCGATTCCCATGCGCCGTGCATGGGACCCACCTGCCCAGTGTCCTGTTATGGCCGCGATTGCGGATTCCCTGGATAGAGTTAAAACATCATTAGTTCGACGTAGATCTAGTTTAGGCTAAATCTGTTTCGATGATGTGCAAGTGTCACCTCAAGTTGGCTTTTTGAATTATGAGACAGATACAGCTGGGAGGGTGGTGCCCTCTTTTGCTAGGTCGTCCGCCTTACAGTTGCCTGGTATATTCCTGTGTCTAGGTACCCAGACAATGTGAACTCTAAACATAGTTGCTAGCTCATTCAGGCCCTAGAGATCAAGTATACTGAGTTCAGTGATTTGATAGCAGCCCGGCTGTCGCAAAGAATGGATATCTCGCTGAACTTTTGTTCGTTGCGAATTGTCCAGACAATTGCCTCGGTAATGGCTGTCATTTCAGCTTGATACACAAATAGTAATTAGGTAAACGAAACGACAGGCTAAGTGAGGGGTCTTTTGAGAAGACACCACAACCTACTCTTTCCTTTAATTTAGAG
Organism: Agelastica alni; assembly: GCA_950111635.1. NCBI lineage: Eukaryota > Metazoa > Arthropoda > Insecta > Coleoptera > Chrysomelidae > Agelastica > Agelastica alni. The sequence goes on along the minus strand of OX467717.1, from coordinate 20,171,950 downwards.
CTACGTAATATCATCATCATCATCATCAGTAATATAATAAAGTAAAAATAAATAAATGTAAATACTTATTAATTTTTAAATATTTTAATTTGATGGACTCAAGACCTCCCTAACAGGGAGGAATACTAGAAGATGGATGAAGAAGTTATAGGATGATGTAGGTTCCTGCCTCTGCTGAACCTCGCCGTGCTTCGATAAGATGTTAAATATTTGATAAATAGTTGGCTGGCTTGTATATTTCTATCTGCTGCAGGTTTTTAATTTTTTTGGCTTTACCGCTGTGAATTTCGTTGATAAAACAACTACAATTTTTTTGTTTATTAATCTATAACAAAATGTATACAAGAGCTTACAGTTTTAAAAACCTCCTGTCTTTTTAGAATATTTTCACTGGCTGAAGGATTTTAAATTAATTAATTTTATCTAATTATATTGATGTAAATTTTTACCACGTGGTGTTTTAAAGTTAACTTGTTTGTTCTCTCTGCGTGGACGAAGAACAAAGTCGACTTATTTAACATGACACCTATCAAACATATATAACTAATAGAAAAGAATACAAATATCATTTATAATACAACTAATAAAAACGTTACGTAGTCACCACCTTTCAGTGGAGATATCTTGAAAGGAGGTGGGCTGAGGAAATTTTGTTATAGGTAAGATCCATCATAATTTTATGAGAGCAATTACCTCCCGAGTTTTTTGCACAAATTTAGAAACACCCTGTAGATACCACTGCTGACATCCGCTGTCATCTTCTACATCGAAGACACTATATAAATGGGAGAACAATCTTACAGCGCACTAAGATTTTTATTTCCTTTTTACTCTTACGTTCACTTGAGCAACTTTTTACTGCATAATTGTTTTATTTAAAAAATATATATTTATTTCTCGTTGACTTACTTCACTCTATCCAAAACAGCTTATTTCAGATCCAACTTTACGACTACTAGCGCCACCTATATATAACACATTTTGGTGGACACTTTTTTAAAACTTACTTACTTTCCGAGACCAATACACTGATGTTTACATTCAGATTCTTCCGTTTCAATAGTTGGCAGCGTTTTTTGCAACGATTAGGTCCTCCATTGTACATGCCTCTCCCATATTGGGACATCTGAAAAGGCGACTGTCGTTCTGAAGCTCCCCGAAGTCACACAGCTCGTAGTTCACATGCATTTTCCATCTTATCCTATTTGATTTGCAGACTTAGAAAAGGCCTATGACAGAGTGGTGAGGAGTGAATTGTGGTCGACATTATTTAAGTATGGGGTGAAGGGTAGTTTAATACGAGCACTGAAATCACTATACGAGGATTCCTTTGCTTATGTCAGGATAAACGGAACTTACACGGACTGGTTTAACATTGAAAAAGGTGGGAGACAGGGATGTGTGGCTTCGCCATGGCTTTTTAACTTAAACATAGACGATTGTTTAAAAGTTTTGAAAGAGAGTGCGTATGGATTGAAAATGAATGATTTGATCGTCAAATGCCTTCTTAACGCAGATGATCAAGTCATATTAGCGCCATCTGAAGAGGAGTTGCAGACGATGGTTAATGTTATGCATGATGCTATAAAAATCAAAGGAATAAAAATAAATGTAAGAAAAACAAAAGCAATGGTTTTTAAAAGAGCACAAAGCATGACAAACTGTGAAGTTCTGATTAAGGGAGAAAGAGTGGAACAAGTAAATAAGTTTGTATACGTAGAAAGAATGGATAAAGAAATATTGACGAAACAAATTTATAAGGCGAGTGTGAATGGACAAGTCGGTAGAAGTCGACTTCGGCGAACATATCTCGATCAGATCAACATTGTTTTGAAGAAAGGCCAGGTCAAGAGTACCAACAACCGACGAGCATGCATGGGAGCACTGATGAAAAAGGAAGAAGCAAAAGATGTGTGTAAGAACCGTAGCGGAAGTGGAAGGAAGTGGTCTCTGCCTACCCCTACGGGAAAAAGACGTGACTATACGTATGTATGTATGATTTGCAGCGCGTCACTCCTGTCCTTGGTCTGTTCAGTGTTTTCCAAGTGGCGTATGGTAGAAGTTTTCCCGGTAGCAGCTCTTCCCTGGGTTCGCTCCACCGATTTGGGTGTTGTTATCTCCACAGTTCTATGCGGCGTTGTTCTGAGCATGTCTGCAGTTGTTGTGTGCACTGGAGATTGGATTCAATAAAAGTCCCGTAAAAGATTGTTTTCCTTATCTCCACCATCGATGTTAAAATCATTAAATAATAATAAGCTATTAAAAATGTGCCACTTTTTGAAGCCATCTGTTGCTGACGCTGACGTCAGGGGAAGCGAAACCATAAGTTTGCTTTCTACCAAATTTTGCATAACGCGCCATAAGAAGTTTTCACTTCAATAAATTTTCCGCCCCGTGTAGCAGCTAGTGCGGTGGAATTTTAATAATCCACCCAGTATAGCAGCAATTGTTTGGTGAAAAAGCGATATTTTTTAATCGTACAGTATCTACTTTCCTAGGAAAATCTTCATTATATCTGCGGCAGCTCAGTAATTGGCATATAGTGAATTTTATCTAGTAATAGCATAGCATTATAAGTGGAAACACCGGTAATTTGAAATAATAGACACTGCATAACAGAACACACTGCACAGCGGCGTCTTCGCCCAAAACTATCCGGAGACACATTCTTAATTTTGAGATCACCGTTTAAAAACTTTATTTTTTGTATATATATTTTGCCACGTCTTATTCGTTCTCTAAAGAGTACTCTGCTAGCGGTTTCTCTACTGGCAAATTATGCCCGAGCTCAGCCGTAGAGGGTAGAAGAAAAAAATATAAAAGTGAGCCGCGCCACCGACTTAGACGGTTCAAGCCGGAAACCCCTAGGTCTTATAGGCACTAGCAGAGCCACACAATAAACAACTAAGATTATGGTGAACCAAATAAATAAAATTATAGCTAAAATATATTGAATACTTTACTCACACAATAAATCGAAGTACACAGTTCAATAGCAACATTATAACACATATAGTCAAAAATTAACAGCTATGGTAAAATTTTCTTGCTAAAACAAACCAAAAATTTAGAATTTACAACTTTATAAAATAACCAGAACAGAAGTAAGAGTAACAGACTTTACCAAGTTACAAAAAAAAGGTAAAACATATATAAATTAACTCATTAATAACACTAATTCAAACGTTTACATAAGGCTGATAATTCACTCGTTTTAACCATTTACATAAAGATTTTCACTGCCAAAACAATCGAGTTTATTTAAAAATATTTTTACAATGGTTGTCCTTTAAAATATCAAGATTGTAGGATATTTACAAATAAGTAGGAAGAAAATATATTTTTACTTGGACATAAAGGATTATTGAGAAGGTTATTTTAATCCAAGTTTAGTTTTGGCATATTATCTAATGCAATAAATAGTTTCCAACAATGTACTATATTAATAAACTAAAACAAAACTTAATCGTGGTGTCAAAATAAGTCACGGCGTTATATATTTAAAATAAATCACTGATAACCTTTGGGTATACGAATTCACATGTACTTCTGTGGCCTACTCCTGGGGCCGGTTTGATTATGGGGCGGCACCTGCTAATTAACAATGGCTTCCCTCAAATAAATCCCGCTTGCGGATATTTAACTCGACACCAAAATATCAACAACGAAGGTAAGATAGGATGGTCAAGTTAAAAATTAAGTGGTTTTTCTTCAAAATCCTATTAAGATGGCCCAAATACAGCCAGATATGAAAGAAATCCCATAGAGGTTCTGCACACGTGCTAATAACACACCATCCCAACAACTCTCACCAACACCCGACTTCGAAGACTATCACCCAACTACTGACACTCCTAGGCCGGAAATCAAGAAATGGCAAGGAATAAACGTCAACCCAGAATCGCACTCGTCCGTGTAGATATCCAGCCCCATCCACACAGAAATGCAAACCAAACAATAATTCTATCCCTACAAGGTATGCAACACTATCTACAACGAATAATATAGTTTTTAATTTACAACAAAGTACGGTATGCAACCCTACTTACGAGTAACTAAGGAATACGAAACTCATCAGAGACACAATTAATAATGGAACTTGTAGAAGGAAAAAATGGGCACGTGACAATTTTTATTAAAGTTATAATTTTTTTGGCGTAAAAATGGACAGGCGCCGAAGCAATGAGATCCGGGAGCGATGCGATGGGATGCCAGATGTTGTTAGATGGTCACGATAAAGAAGAAGAGAGTGGAGAGAGCATGTCGACAGGATGGCAAACGATAGACTCGCCAAGACAGCATATAAGGAAAAACCGAACACGACCAGACCATTAGGAAGACCACCAAAAAGAAGAAGACTTCATCGTCACAGGACATCGAATAAAAAGTTGGAAAAAACAGGACATAGTCCTATCAAAAGGATGAAGAATTGACTTTTGTGTACTTCGCACCAGTAAAGTTTTCAACTGACCACCATTATGCCAGGCAAAACAAAGTCAAAGTATTTTTAGTGACAACTTACTTATGTCTCACCCTTTAGATATCTTGTCGAAACGATTGCGCAACAGTTTTATTAATGATATTAAAAATTCGAACATATTTGTGACGAATTTAAAATTGCAAAAGAATCTGCTAAATTAACAAAAAAAAAATTACATCTGGCCTACGTCGCGTCATAAAAAACGCCACTGTGATAGGATTAGTTTAAACAGTTGTAAAACACGCTAGATGTAATGTTTTTAATTTGTGACTATACCATCTTCTCCGTTTGCCTCCGTTTGCGTCCGATACAATTCGAGAAGAAGGAAATGAGAAATTTAAATTAGAGTCCTTTCAAAACAACGGGACTTTTGTCAGATGATCTGTTATTAATTGAAAAAACCATAGGTTTTTTAGTTGTTTTACTGTTTTTTTAACAAAAATTGCGTAACGAGCTCTTTCAAGTGAAAAGGCAACAGTCTTGCATGAAATACTCCACAATCAGGTTTGACGTTAATTTCTAATTAGAAAAATTAATGCTGGGAAACAGTCATTCAAAGTCGTAAATTATTTAAAATGTTAAAAATATCATTGACTTGTTAAAACTTCAAAATGTTTAACTGTTATTTACAATAATTTGGTGAACAATATTATATTAAAAAACAATCCACGAAAGCTATATCTAAGTACACAAAAAATAACTCGACGTTTAAAGAAATGTGAGTCGTATTTTGTTAATACCAATGTAACTTCCACTTATGCACTGAACAATTTTTTCTTTCACTAATGGTAATGTTAATATAGCAAGAGAAGCAGAGGAGGCTGCCACAAAAAACAACGCAAAAAAACTCTATCAAATAACGAAAAAACTCTTCAACAAAAAGTTCCAAAGGGACTCACCTTATGTGATGAAAGAGAATGGCGAACCTATTACCTCGAATGAAGAACAACTGATCGTCTGGAGAAACCACTTGTAACGTGCCTATTTTTTCCCTTCTACAGTTCCATTATAATTGTGTCTCTGATAGTTTTGTATTCCTCAGGTACTCGTAAATAGTGTCGTGTACCGTATTTTGTTGTAACTTAAATATATCATTCGTTGTAAATAGTGTTGCATACCTTGTTGTGATAGGATTCGATTGTTAATGGCTGTGGTATTTTTGTTAATAGCTGGAGATTGAGTGGGGGTTTTCATTATTAGATTTTGCTTTGGTTTTTGGCCTCGATTTTTGTGTGTTGTCGGATATATTATTGTTTCTGTGTGGATGGGGCTGGCTATCAACACGGACGAGCGCGATTCTTGATGTGGAGCATGTACTTGCGAATATTGTTGGTTGACGTTGGTTCTGTGTCATTTTTCTTGATATCCGGCCTGGGAAGTGTTCAGTCGTTTGGTGGCAGTCTTGGGAGTGGTGTGGTGAGAATTTTTGGGACAGTGTAATATTGGCAAGTGTGCAGAACCTCTACGGTTTTTCTTTCATATCTGGCTGTATTTGGGCCATCTTAATTGGATTTTAAAGAAAAGCCATTTAATTTTTAACTTGACCATTCTATCTTACCTTTGTTGTTGATATTTTGGATTTTGGTGTCGAGTTAAAATAACCGCATGCGGGATTTGATTGGGGGAAGCCATTGTTAATTAGCAGGTGCCGTTCCATAACCAAACCGGCCACAGGAGTAGTGAATTCGTATACCCAAAGGTTACAAGTGATTTATTTTAGAATATTTAAACGACGTGATTTGTTTTTGACACCACGATTAAGTTTTGTTTTAATTTATTAATATGGTACATTGTTGAAAACTATTTATTGCATTGGATAATATGCCAAGGCTGAACTTTGATTAAAGTAATCTTCTCAATTGTTCTTTGTGTCCAAGTAAAAATGTTTTCTTCATACTTATTTGTAAATATCCTACAATATTGATATTTTGAAGGACAGCCATTGTAAAAAGAAATATTTTTAAATAAGCTCGATTGTTTTAACAGTGTAAATCTTTATGTAAATGGTAAAAACATGAGTAAATTAGCAGTCTTATGTGAACGTTTGATTAAGTATTATTAAAAAGTTACTTGTATACGTTTTTTTTGGTAACTTGGTAAAGTTTGTTACACTTACTTTTGTTTTGGTTATTTTATGGAATCGTAAACTTTGGATTTTTTATTTATTGTTGTCTTATAAAGTTGTAAATTTTGAAGTTTCGTTTTATTGTTGGCTGTTAATTTTGATGATATTTGTTATAATTTTGTTATTGAGCTGTGTATTTTAATTTATTGTGTGAGTAAAATATCCAATATATTTTTGCTATAATTTTATTTATTTGGTTCACCATAATCTTAGTTGTTTATTGTGTGGCTCTGCTAGTGCCTATAAGACCTAGGGGTTTCCGGCTTGAACCGTCTAAGTCGGTGGCGCGGCTCACTTTTATATATTTTTTTTTCTACCCTCTACGGCTGAGCTCGGGCATAATTTGCCAGTAGAGAGACCGCTGGCAGAGTACTCTATAGAGAACGAATAAAACGTGGCGCACTTCAGTAATATCTTAAACCGACCTTCTACACCATACAACGACGAAATAGCTCCTCGTGAAAATTATCTGAGAATCCCCGCAAACGAACCGACGCTAGCGGAGGTAAGAAAAGCCATAAAATCTCTTAGAAGTGGCAAGGCTGTCGGTCTCGACAATATACCCCCAGAAATCTTTAAAGAATGCGAATCGCGAATCTAATACAACCACTTATTGCCCAAGCATGGAACAACGAACACATTCCAGCAGAGTGGAAAACGGGGCTTATCATAAAAATTCCTAAAAAAGGTGACTTGAGCCAATGTGCAAACTGGCGAGGTATAACCCTTCTAAACACCATCACCAAAGTTATATCTTTGATAATTCGTGACCGAATTTCTCCCAAGAGTAGACGAAAACTTGCGACAGGAACAGGCAGGATTTAGGAAGGATAAATCCTGCATAGACCATATAAATAGCTTACGTATAATCATTGAACAGTCTGTTGAGTTCCGAACTTCATTATATTTGGTCTTTATTGATTTTGAGCGGGCTTTCGTCACACCATCGCATCACGCAGTGTGGGAGCTTCTCAGGGAAACTGGCATTCCAATCAAAATGATTCAAATTATAAAACAGCTCTATTCAAAGTCTGCATGTCAAGTACTTCACAAAGGAATACCAAGCGAACCTATAACAATCTCAAGCGGAGTGAAGCAGGGTTGTGTCCTCTCTCCAATGCTCTTTAATATCGTGCTGGATTTCGTTCTCCGCAAAGCTAATGACCAGGACAGAGGAATAAGATGGGGTTTCAATGGCCGGCTAGAAGACCTAGACTACGCCGACGAAATCTGTTTTCTGGCTCACTCCTTTGAAGATATGATGCAGAAGCTCGTTAGACTCAGTGAAGAAGCCAAGAAAGTTGGTCTTAAGATTAATATCAATAAAACTAAACAGTTAAGAATTAACACTGACAACGTTAATCCATTACATATTGAGAACCAACCAATCGAACTAGTCGAACACTTTGTTTATCTTGGAAGTGTAATTGACAAGGAGGCACAGATATAGACATTAAAACCAGAATACAAAAGCAAGGAGAGCTTTTGGAATGCTTAGCAGGGTCTGGAGTTCGAGAGCATACACCACCAACACAAAACTACGTATCTTCAACACAAATGTAATATCTGTTCTTCTGTACGGATGCGAAACATGGAAAACCACTAAAAGCTCATCCAGGGCTCTGCAAGTTTTTGTGAACAAATATCTACGCAGGATATTACGTATTTTCTGGCCGGCCCGCATTTCAAATGAAGAGCTCTGGAGAAGAACAAACCAGAATCTGACCGACACAGAGATACGGAAGCGCAAATGGGGATGGCTGGGTCACACCCTTAGAAAACCTGAAAATAATATAGCCCGAACGGCCCTGGAGTGGAATCCCCAAGGTAGCCGCGCTAGGGGCCGCCCAAAGACAACCTGGAGAAGATCGATATTAAGTGAAATACGAAAAATGAATAAATCATGGCAAGAAGTCAAAATGCTTGCCAGAAATAGAGTCCGATGGAGAAACTTTGTTGAGGCCCTATGTTCCGCCATGGAATGATGGGAATATATATATATATAAATATATATATATATATATATATATATATATATATATATATATATATATATATATATATATATATAATGGTAATGTTTATAATAATTACAATAAAAATAAACAGTGGACTACATCACATTTTTATTAAAATTTTAAAAAGTATAACATCGTTAGTAAAAATTTTTTTTAAGAACATTTGGGAAAAGACAAACCAAGTTTAATCATACGAGTTCACTAGGCACTATAAGTGACTTTATCTATACGACTTTACTGAGCAACATAAGTGTCTACTACTTAGATGGGTTTACCGGGAGTACTCAGTATCTTAACTCATAGAGGTTTACTAGGTATCGTCAGTCTCTTTCCTTATACTAATTAACTGATTGTCCTCAGTGTCTTTTCTTACACAAGTTCACTGGGTACCATCAGTGTCTTTCCTTATTTAAGTTTACTAATAACCCCTATTGTCTTTAAATGAAGGTTTATGGGGTACCATGTTTTTTCTTAGGACAGTTCATTGGGAATTTTAAATTGAAGAATATTTTTATATACCAATTTACGACTCTAATATCATAACAATGGCAAGACAATCCAGCTCCTTGACACTGCAGAATTAGTGAGATAACTCAAGAGAATCAAGCATTTTGAGTTGATGCAGTGAGAGTGATAAAATCAGAGCAGTGCTTAAGTGTACGTTAATATAAATCTAAAAATACTGTTGAGTAAGATCTTAGTTACAAAGTAGTGTTTTGAGTTGCTGTTTGATTTTAAGATCAGATTGCAATGTTAAGAGATATTGTTAAAAAAATGACAATTTACTAAGCGTCCTCAGTGACTTTACTCATGCGCGTTCATTGGATACTATCATTGTATTTTCTCATGCCAATTTACTATGCCACTGTAAATCCCAAATGTCTTTTCTTGTAGAGGTTTACTCGGTACTATCAGTGTCTTTTCTTATGTAAGCTCACTGGACATCCTTGGTGTCTTAACTTATACTAATCTACTGGGAATTCTCAGAATTTTTACTTACGAAGGTTCACTGCACTGTTTACTATCACACTATTCGTATTTTTCTTTATGTGATTTTACTGAGCATCATCAGTAACTTTATTCATACAAGTTCACTGGGTACCAGCAGTGTCTTTCTTCATGCCAATTTAAGGTGTAACTTTTTTCATACAAGTTCACTGGGAATCCCCAGTGTCTTTACCTATAGATGTTCACTCAGTATCATCAGTGTCTTTTCTCATGTAAGTTCACTGCGCATCGTCACTGTGTACATCAGTGTCTTTCCTCATGCCAATTCACTGGGCATCCTCAAGCATCCTCAAGCGAGTTCATTAAGTAACAGTCCTTTCCTAAACCAGTTTACTGTCATCTTAAGTGTCTTATTCATCCCGAGTTCACTGGAAATTTTTAGCGCATGAAGCGAAGTATATTTTTTTCTTAAATCGTCCTATATTTTCATTATATGTAACATTAGTATAAAACCTATTTTATTTGTTATTATTTGTCATTTTGTTAGTTTAAACAAAGAAGAGAATAAGGTAAAAAGCTAAATTATAGATATTATAAATATAACAGATTTCGGGTCATGTACAGGAACGAAGAAATGTTACTTGTTTATTTATAATCAGGCCAACCCCTCTTTACTGAATATGTTGATTTCGACCCAGCTCATTTAGCTTAACTCGAGCTCAAACTTCTCAATGTTTCACATTATTTATGTAATAGATTTGTCATCCTTTGTTGGACAAGTCAAATTTTCGACTATTTAATATTGCATGAGTTTTAGATGTATACATTCAGAAGTATTAGTTTACTCAGCATAGTCGGCAAACTGTATGCAAAGATATTAATTAAAATAGTAAAGAATGAAACTGAGAAGATGATATCGGATGTGCAAGCAGGATTTAGAAAAGAAAGGAGTTGTAAGGATCAGGTCTTATAACAGAGTGGTGAGGAGTGAATTGTGGTCGACATTATCTAAGTATGGGGGTGAGCACTGAAATCACTATACGAGGATTCCACTGCTTGTGTCAGGATAAACGAAGCTTACAAGGATTGGTTTAATATTAAAAAAGGTGTGAGACAGGGATTTGTGGCTTCGCCATGGCTGTTTAGCTTATACATAGACGATTGTTTAAAAGATTTGAAAGAGAGTGCGTATGGATTAAAAATGAATAATTTGATCGTCAAATGCCTTCTTTACGCCGATGATCAAGTCATATTAGCGTCATCTGAAGAGGAGTCGCAGGCGATGGTTAATGTTATGCATGATGCCCTAAAAATCAAAGGGACCAAAATAAATGTAAGCAAAACAAAAGTAATGGTTTTTGAAAGATAAGAAAGCATGATAAACTGTTCTGATTAAGGGAGAAAGAGTGAAACAAGTTAATGAGTTTGTATACCTGGGTTCAAAATTTATGAGGGATGGAAAGTATGACAGTGACATTGAGCGAAGATGTGGTTACAAAGATAGATAAAGAAATGCTTAGATGGTTTGGACACGTAGAAAGGATGGATGAAGGAAGATTGACGAAACAAATTATAAGGTGAGTGTGAATGGACGAAAGTCGGTAGAGGTCGACCATGGCGAACATATCTAGATCAGATCAACATTGTTTTAAAGAAAGTCCAGGTCAAGAGTACCAACAACCGACGAGCATGTATGAGAGCACTGATGAAAGAAGAGGAAGCAAAAGATGTGTGTAAGAACCGTAGCGGAAGTGGAAGGAAGTGGTCTCTGCCTACCTCTACGGGAAAAAGGCGTGACTATATGTATGTATGTATCTATGTACATACCTCAAGACCCCCGTAAATGTGGCTGACATTCTTTGGGCAGCGATGCATCACTATTTCACTATTTGAAATAAATAAGTGAATTATTAGAGATACCATTTAACCACGAGTTGGCTGTTCATAGGTAATAAGAGCGCACGCAAAGCAACCATATATTACAAGATAGTAAATAGTTAAATAGTATGTAGTTACAGCAATCGCCAATGGTTTAGCACTTCAGTGAGCGCCTTTACATGGATAAATTTCGTAATTATCTAGGTTAAGCACTAATTCTTGTCGAAACGAATTATTTCTTGTCGACTTCTTAACGTCAATTGAGTTATTCGTTATTCTGATTTCAGTTTGAATTATTCGAATTTAAGAACGTTATACAATGTCAGCGGTGCCTTATTAGCGGCTTGAATTAATTGAATTTAGAGCACCTTGTAAACCTGAAACATTCCACCAAAATATTTACAGCTATTGAAAAAGTAATACATGCAGAGTGGACCAAAAGTCTGAAATCGGACAATTATCTTGTAAATTGCGCTTTTATAGACTTGGAAAAGGCCTGTGACAGAGTGGTAAGAAGTGAATTGTGGTCTACATTGTCTATGTATGGGGTAAATGGAAGTTTAATACGAGCACTGAAATTACTTTACGAGGATTCCACTGCTTGTGTCAGGATAAACGGAGCTTGCACGGACTGGTTTAACATCGAAAAAGGTGTGAGACAGGGATAGGTGGCTTCGCCATGGCTGTTTAACTTATACATAGACAATTGTTTAAAATATTTAAAAGAGAGGGCATATGGATTGAAAATGAATAATTTGATCGTCAAATGCCTTCTTTACGCCGATGATCAAGTCATACTAGCGTTATCTGAAAGGAGTTGCAGGCGATGGTTAATGTAATGCATGATGCCCTGAAAATCAAAGGAATGAAAATAAATGTAAGCAAAAAGAAAGTAATGGCTTTTGAAAGAGAAGAAAGAGTGGAACGAGTAAATGAATTTGTGTACTTTGGTTCAAAGTTTACTAGAGATGGAAAGTATGACAGTGACATTGAGCGAAGGGTGTTGGCAGGAAAACAATTGAATGGGGCACTGCATAGCTTTATGAATAGCCAGAAAGTGTCAAAAAAGGCACGTCTGGCGGTGCATAGAGGTGTGTTGGTTCCTACACTTATGTATGGTAGTGAATGTTGTGTTTGGCAGAAGAAGCATGAAAATAGGATTAATGCTGCGGAGATGAGTAGTCTAAAAAGTATGGCCGGAGTGACTCGGTTGGATAAAGAATTGTGAAATAAGAAAACGCTGTGGTGTAAAAGATGTGGTTACAAAGATAGATAAAGGAATGCTTGGTTTGGACACGTAGAAAGGATGGATGAAGGAAGATTGACGAAACAAATTTATAAGGCGAGTGTGAATGGACAAGTCGGTAGAAGTCGACTTCGGCGAACATATCTCGATCAGATCAACATTGTTTTGAAGAAAGGCCAGGTCAAGAAAACCAAAACCCGACGAGCATGTATGAGAGCACTGATGAAAGTAGAGAAAGCAAAAGATGTGTGTAAGAACCGTAGCAAGTGGAAGGAAGTGGTCTCTGCCTACCCCTATGGGAAAAAGGCGTGACTTTATGACTTAAGCCTCTTGTAGAAAAGCGCTGTGAATTTGCAAAGCAAATGCTCTGCAGTTTCAGCGAAGTTCTCGCAGTAGCGGCAACTATCACTCTCTGTTTTGCCTATCTTTTTATCTTGGATCCATCAGTGTACCACACTGCAGCATCCCTTCCTAGTTGAGGTCCGTTCTTTGTGCAAACTTGATGGTTGTTTATAACCACTTCAAACTGCATTTCGAAGTCGTACCTAACTGGCATAATATCTGTGGCTTAGGCATGGATTCTAGGAAAATATTTTCCAAAATCTTCAAATGTCCATTTCGATTTCTTGCTCTAAGATTTATTATCTGGCTCAGTCTGAAGGTACTGATTGCTGCTTCTTTCATTACACATAAGTGCAATGGTGGAAGGTTCAGCATTACCTTTACGGCTGCAGTAAGGCACGTGAATGTTGCCCCTGTGATTCCCAGACAAGCTATCCGCTGCACTTTCTGCAGCTTGACTTGTGCCGAAATTTGTTGCAAATATTGTCACTTGCGAATTCTTGTAGTTTCTTTACAAAGGCTTAAACTAAGGTCGAAAAATCGAAGAAAAAGATAAAACATTAGTCTACCGTTTTGTTTTACTTTTTTTTGGATCCGTGAAAATGAAAATCGTTTATATTATTTTCTATAAAGTATTTTTGTATTTTTACAAAAAATCTCTAAAATCTCTTCGTTATATGAAGTTGCGGATTTTGTTGGTTATATTACTTTCTCGAATTTAAAAATGGATTTTACACCCCGCTTTGGTGACATGTGTTTGCGCCGTTACCAGTCAGTATGAAAATGTTAGCGTTAGTGTGTACGTCTGACTTATTAGCAAAGAGACCACGACGTGTGCAAGAAATCAAATAATTTATCTTCTAGACTTCGTATAAGGCACCTGTTCATTGGCAGACTCACGAGAAAATATTATTTTGGTTCTTCCAATCAAAACTTTTACAATTCTATACCTGCAAATCGAGTCTTAACGAGAACGTCACCTGTCATTTGTCACACGTCACTTTTATTTGTGACACTCGTTTTGAAAGTTAAACTAATTTAAATTTTATTTGTATAGGTTAAAGAGATAATTTCATAAATAAATTTAAATTAAACGAATTGCCGAGTAAAATTTACATAAAAAATATTCCGACTTAGCATAGATATGACCATTATCAAAATAATCATCTGTTGTGAGTTTGAGCGTGCACTGCAATTAACAAAAGAATAATTGTTAATGTAAATGTTTACGATTTCCGAGATGAACACGTAGTGATAATGATTTAGCGATTTTAACAACAATATAAATGCAATTGGAGCAAGGCACTTGAAAAAATACAGAATACAGATCAACTGAAAATGACACACAAAACTGCACGCTATGTACAAACAAGAATGTACAGGGTGATTTAGTTTACAAGGAAGTGGTTGATTTTAGTTCCCACTGTTTTTATTGTAGGTGATCAATGGTTTTTTTATGTAGATGATACTGCAGTCATAGTAAGTGAAGATACTTGAAAAAACATCAAGGATTATACCTAAAAGAGGTAGCAACCTGACTCTTCTTCTTCTTAGTCTAACGTCGAGAACGACGTGTAGTGATCACAATTTAATGTCAGGTGTTATTACTCAGAACTCTTCTTACAGTCTCTCGCCATCTCCCACGGTCAGCAGCAGTTCTAATGGTTTCCACTAGTGGACGCTCGGTTACTTTTGATACTACAATGTCTGTCCATCTAGATGGGGAGCGTCCGCGTTTCCTTTTGCCAAGGGGTTTGCCCTAGACAATCAGTCTCTCAATGTTGTCGTGACGAGTTATATGTCCGAAGAAGTTCAGTATTCGCGCTGATGTAAAGCTACTGAGACGGTTTGATGGTCCAATCTTGTTCAGCACTGACACATTGGTGCGATGTGCCGTCCACGGTATTCTTAGCATTCTTCGCCATACTCACATTTCAAAGGCGTCGACCCGACGCCTGTCGGCTGCCTTTATAACCCATGTCTCGGAAGCGTACCAGAAAATGGAGAACACTAGAGCATGGACCAGTGATTTTTTGGCATTGATGGATATATATCGATCTTTCCAAATTTTATGTAATTGGCTTTTTGCTGTTCGGCCAAGTTGAATACGACGGCGGATCTCCATCTCGCAGCTGCCGGAGGAGTGGATAAGGGCACCCAGATAAACAAACTGATCTAACACTTCACAGTTGGCAATGTGATGTGGTCTGTTTGCTGCCTTATCCGACCTATCAACTATCAATACTTTAGATTTGGCATAGTTGATTTTTAGACCACTCTTTTGATGTTCTCTCGAGTCGTTGTATCAATTCTGTAAGTTCTTCTGCTGAATTAGAAGAGTGTCGTCAGCATATCTAAGATTTGAAATTTTTTTCCCAGTTATAGCAAAGCCTCCTTCCCACTCAAGTATCTCTCTCATTAAACATTCTGTATATATATTAAACAAGAGAGGTGATAAAATACACCCTTGTCTAACTCCCTTTTTGATATCTGCTGTTCTGGAAATATGATTGTCAATTTTGAGGACTGCTCTACCTTGTTCATTGACTTTTTTAATGAGATTTACCAGATGATTAAATACTCCCGCAACGCACAAGATCTCCTACAACTTTGACCATTTTACATTGTCGAACGCTTTTTCGTAGTCGACCAAACACATATACATGGGTGCATGGTATTCCCTGGCCTTCTCCTTAAGTATTCGGACGTTTAGTATTTGTTCTCGTGTACCTCGCCCTTTGACAAATCCTGACTGTTCAGGTGCTATTTGGTAATCGAGAAAGTGGACCAACCAAGATCGAAGAACATACAGAATTATTTTGCTCGCATGTGAGATCAGGAAAACCTGACTAGTCCTAAATAAATGATCGTTAACTATTAAAAATCTACTCTCTCTTTCTCTTGTCCTTTTACACTCGAGAGAGTATGTCTCAATGTCTCAATCATGTCTCAATTGCTGCTTCCTGCAGACCGTGACCAATGATTTCTTTGGTTTGATTCACCCAGCGCGTCAGATACCTTCCTCTTGGTCGTTTACCATTGATTTTTTTAGCTACAATAAGTTTTTCCAGCCCATTCGTTCTTCTTGCAATGTGTCCAAAATATTGGTTTATCCTGGTTAATAGCATGGTGGTGATTTTTAGTTTTTTAAGAATTGACACGTTAGTACGGTGTTCTGTATATGATATTCGCAGCATTTTTCTGTAGGCCCACATTTCAAAAGCGTCCATTATTCTTCGATTGGCCATTTTTAAAGTCCCGGTCTTAGAGGCATATGTGGCAATAGGAAAGATCAATAATTTCGGTTTGTTGCGTTGAGATATTGCAGAGTCTTTCCATATTCGAGTTAATTTTATTGTTGAGTTACGTGCTATGGTCAGTCTGCGTTTGATTTCTCCGTCAGCCGCCTTTGTTTGTGAAAAGTGATCCTAAATAGGTAAATTTTTTAATCAATTCAAAACCATCGATCTGTCTAACATTGGCAGGATTGCGGTCTATTATCATAATTTTTGTCTTCTTTTTGTTCAACGTAAGACCATGTTTTTTGCTGATCCTGTCCAACTTTCTCATGATTTCCGTGAGTTCTTCTTCCGAACGAGCTAGCATTAAGGTGTCATCTGCATATCTAAGGTTAGTATTTCTTTTTCTTCCTATGATTAAAAAACTACTACATCCTATATAATATTTGGAACTTACTGTATGAGTGTGCCGTCCACTATGAGCATTAAAATTAATAATAATCATTTGTGTAGATTCAAATCATGCTAATATCTTGGCATAATTTTTGATTATAATATGAAATGGGATAAAAATAGATTATATATGAAAGAAAACTCAATATTTATTGGATATACTACATAAAACGTCCAGATATATGCAAACAATATTGTTTCATCAATATCATCATCATACAGTCCGTCGCGTACACTGTCGGTCATAGGCCTCCTCAAGGTCTTTCCACGTTTCCCTGTCCTGGGCAGTTACAAGCCAGTTTGTAACAATCTTTTTTAAATCGTCGCTCCATCGGGTGGGAGGTCGACCTCTGCTGCGTTTGTCGGCTCTTGGTCTCAATACCAGTATCCTCTTTGTCTAGCGGTCTCCGTTCATTCTTGCCATGTGTCCGGCCCATTTTGATCTTAGTATATGCTCCACGACATCATTTACCTGTGTTCTTCTTCGAATATCTTTATTACTGACACATTCTCTTAGGCTCAGACCAAGCATCGATCTCTCCATTTTCTCTAAGTAATTTTCTTATAGATGCATTAGTAATTGTTAGGGTCTCTGAGATATATGACAAAACTGGTAGTATACACTGATTGAAAGCTTTCCTTTTTTTAGTCTTATCGAAACACATCTCTCATGAGACTTTAACTTATCTAGGTTTACCCATTTCCAACGAGGGCGGAGCCAGTGAAGAGATCAAAAGGAGAAGCTCCATAGCAAAGGAAGCTATAAATAAACTATCTAACATATGGAGAAGTCATGAAATCTCTTTGGCAACAAAAATGAGACTGGTAAGGAGCCTGGTCTTCTCAATCTTTCTGTATGGGTCAGAATGCTGGTCGCTTAAAGTAACGGACCAACAGAAAATTGACGGCCTGGAAATGTTCTGTTGACGTAGAATGCTGAGAATCTCGTGGACACAGAAAAGAACCAATGAATCAATACTTCAACAAATAAAACCAAAAAAGAGATTAAGAACAATAGTAGCTGAAAACATCGCTAAATTTTTTGGCCACGTAGTACGAGGAAACGGCCTTGAAAGACTAACCGTTGAGGGCATGGTAGCCGGAAAAAGACCCCGAGGTAGGTCCCCCACTAGATATACGGACCTCATCACTAACATTACCGGACAAAGTCTAGCCTGCACATTCAGGATGGCAGAGAAAAGAGAGGAATGGAGACATATTGTGGAGAGCAACTCTTGAAAGCACGATTCTCGAATGCGAGATAGCGACTAAGAAAAAGAAAAAGATAAAAATCGAGTAAATCTGGTATTTTATTGAGATCTGTAGACCAATATGTCGGCTTACCAGTTAATATTGTGTTGCATTTTAGTTCATTAATTCTTTTAATTTTGTATTTATTAATGTAGATCCCCATTAAACAAGTTAGGCAATAATATCATTGTCTATAATGAATCCATATCCGTGACTATTAAGGAAATCTAAATATTTTTTTTACTGAGTGTTCGGATTTCTTTTAAAGTCAGTGCATTAATAATACCCAGTATACATCAATTTTACTGTCGTGTTTACTTACGATGCCATTCTTTTTTTTTGATGAAAATTAAATTTAAAATGACATTTCCAACCGTAAATCATTTCATTATAATTGGGAAGTCATACGATATAAATAAATTTTTTTAATGGTTAACTTCAGGATCGGATTTGCAGCGAGTTTAAAAAAATATATGTTAACTTACATCTTTGCAAAATTTTATTAAACTAACAAAAAAAAATATTTAAAATGAGAAAGCAGTATCCAATAAATGGTTTCGAATAATAAAAATCATTATAAGGCATACAAAAAACAGGAAAAAAACCCTGTACCTGTATATAGTACAACTTGCTACCAGATCCATTGCCAAATGTGCATCCCAAAAACTTGGCTTTTTGTTTCGTGTCAAGAGCTATTTCACTTCCAGTCAGCTGCTTATGATCTATAAGGAACAGATCCGCCCTGTCCTGGAATACTGTTTCCATATTTGGAGTGCGGCACCCAAACATATCCTAAAACTATTGGATTTCGTCCAAAAAAGGGCAATTCGTCTTATAGATATTCTCATGGGCGATGCTCTTCTAACATATCAACAATCGTTCCTTCTTAAGCTGTTTCTTTGAGTTTAACCCGTCAAGTTTAGACTTCACACCTCTTCGTTGTCACTTTAGAGACCTGCAGAATATTTCTTCTCAAAGACTCGTTTATTCAACAAACAGCGGGGCTTTGGAACACTTTGCCTAGGGACATGTTCCCCGAGGCATACAACCTCTAGAAATTTAAGAAGAACACCAATTCCTTCTTTTTTTCACTTAGTTCTCACGATGTTCTCTAAGCATTACAGGATATCCCTTGACCATAACAAAATTTCCTTAGCCCACTGATATATCACCCCTAAAAAGTGGCGAGTAAAATTAAGTCTTAATTTTTTTTCTCAAATTTAAGTAAAGATAGAAACTTGAAATTTTGTAATATCCGTGCACTCGCAAAGGACTAACCATCGGTATTTTTTCATCATTCCTGTTACATTAGGAGGAGGTAAAATTAGCTTCCCTCACCTTATTTAATATCGAATATTTTTTTCGAGATTTAATTTTGTAAAAAAACAATATTACTTAAAATCCCTGTTTATTTAAAAATATTTCTTATTCCCAAGATTTTTTTCTCCAACCAATAGATTAGGTGAAAAAAAGTATAATACAATTGGTATCATGATTTTTAATCTTTATTAAATAATAAACTACATATAGAGAGTAGAAAATAGTAAAGATGGAAAATGCAAAAACGATTTATTATAAATGTTGGATATGACCACCCCCAGCCAAAATTAAAACTTAATTATACTTACCACATTTTAGAGGCAGACCACCCACACGCTGGACAGACAACGTAAAAGGGATTCCAGGAAATTGGATCCAATCTGCACAAGATTGAAATACGTGGCAAAATTTGAGAGATATAACCTCAAGATGATAATGATGATAATCTCGAAAGGGGGTGGGCTTAGGAAATTTTGTTATAGAAAAGATCCATCATAATTTCATACAGGCAATCACCTCTTGTATTTTTTGCATGAATTTAGAAACACCCTGCATAATTCGAAAGTTATTTCTTTTGACACAAATTCATTTTTAAAATAGTCTTATTTGTGTTTTTAATATTTTAGTGACCATTTGGTTGAGTTAACATTAAGAGACATTCTACGTAATGCCAACCCTGAAAAAACCAACGACTATTATTAACCACACTTTTGATTTGGAAAATTATATTCATACATTATAAGTACACAGAAGACAGACTAATTAAATTAAATAAAATATTTTTTTATTCTTTTGTGTGTGTGTGTGTTTTCGTGTAATAAGCAAGTGCATGATGTATAATATTATTACCCGGATTTCACTAAGAACTTTGGGTTTATTAAACTTTACTAAAATGTTTTATTGTATCATTAAAACTGCGTTAGGATTGTTACAATAGATAGTCGATACCAATAAAGTTTTATTGACTTTATATCTCCACCATTAGATTTCTTTTAGTTTATTTACTGCCAGTCTTAAACCGTAATTTACTGCCTGTTGATTTTTTTTACAATTTTTTTTCTTCATGACATGCACCCATAACTAATTTTTTAAATTTGTTTAAATATAAACACACACTTAAAAGCGGGTTTACACGGGACTTGACCCTCGATCGTGATTTGATTGTTATTAACATAAAAAATGTATTGGCTGCTAGGACAAAACTCAAAGTTACTTACACCCAATAAACAAACGTAGGAATAAAATTACTGACGAGAAAATCTTATTTTAAAAAGCAGTTAGTTTTTTTGACAGTGACAATAATTTGCTCGTCAGTAATTTTATTCCTATGTTAAAAATTATTTTTTACTTTTAAGTTTGATTAACTCTAAAAGCGTGTTTTTTCTTTTTTTTTAAACTATAATTTATTTTTCGCATTTTAGATCAATTTGTTTTACTCACTAAGAAAATTATGAATTAAACGGTAAAAGTACAAAAAGAATGCATCGGCCAGGAATCGAACCCAGGCCCGCTCGCGTGGCAGGCTAGCATTCTACCACTGAACCACCGATGCATTTCGTTACGTGACGATTCCTACTAAATCGCACTACCCGTAAGCCGCGTTAAGGAAATTCGTTCCAAAAAGAATCAAGCTGTGGCTTGGTGATGGTTGTTACATAATTTTTAAGGGTTTAAATCCAAGAATTACATAACTACCAAGAATTAATTGTGGACTGTACCATTTTGAGTAATAAATTTCTCGACTAAAAAGAATGACACCGGCTTTAATAAAAAACGAAATTACCATAAAATTATGCTCATTGGTTCCAATATAAGTAATAGAAATCCCTACTTTGAGTTTCCACGATCGACAGTTTCAGCTCCCAATATGAATTTATAGCCTTTTGGATGTCACATATTAAGTCGATTCCAATGTCCCTCGCTTTAATATATTTGCGAACACAAGAAAGTTCTTCGAGAATTAACACAAATGTAATTGCACAATCGTACAGCGGTTTGAACTTATTACGAAGGTGAGATCTGATACCCCACCAATCGTATAGCGGTTAAACAAGAGTAGTAAGGAAAAAAATAAAGGTCAGTGAAGTCGTAAATAATTTTAGTAAAAATTGAAAAAACGTTACACCAAAAAAAAAATAGAATTTAGCAAATTGCAGTAATCACGATAATTCCTTGTATTCACAAAGACCCGAAACAACAACACACAGCTGATAGTAAACAACCAGATAATAGAACGGGTATATAAATATAAATATTTGGGAACATGAATTAACAGCAACAATGATTATGCTAGCGAACTGAAAGCAAGAATTGAAATCGCACGCAGAGCCGTCATAAATATGAAACAGTTTTTCTGTAACAGAAATTTAAATAACGATCTCAAAATACGTATGCTGAGATGCTACATATTTACCATCTTACTATACGGCATAGAAGCGGCCACATTGACGAAAGTCATGATGAGAAAAATAGAAGCATTCGAGATGTGGCTATATAGGAGAATACTGAGAATATCTTATATGAACATAATTACAAACGAAGAAGTACTAAAAAGACTCTCAAAAGAAACAGAAATTAATAACGAAATAAAAATCAGAAAATTACAATATCTGGGCCACACTATGAGAGGAGAGAGATACCGAATGCTACAAGTGGTGATGCAGGGAAAGATTGCAGGGAAGCGCAGCGTGGGAAGAAGACGAATGTCGTGGCTCCGCAACCTGAGAGAATGGTTCAATTGTTCATCAAATCATCTTTTCAGATCAGCAGTCAACAAAATGCAAATAATCATGATGATCGCCAACCTTCGACGGAAGACGGCACCATAAGAAGAAGTAATCACGACACTAACGGGAAATTATGAAACCATTCGCAAAAATATTCAAATCAATTTGCTTATTATAATTTAAGACGAACATTTTTTTCCAAAGAGATAAAATTAACAATTATTAGAAAAATGAAGGACCAGTAATCCGACTCTTTTTGGACCAAAATGTATAATTGAATGTTTAATTTATACTCTGGCTTAATTCGAACTACTTGGTATTGTACTTACTTTGTCTCTCCATTGGTTCTATAAGAGCATTATGGGTTTCTGCTCTTCACTTTCTGATCCTTTTCTCTTCCTGTGAACCTCTAAGGGTAGTCACTCGTCTCAGGAAACTATTGCGTCTTCTAGTTGGCTGGTATCCATATAGTGGGTGTCCGAGGTCCGATTCTTGTTTTGTTTTTTTAGCCGCTACTGCTACTTCTCTTCTAATGTGAGGCAGGGCGATATCAGCAAAAGTATATACCTGATTAACAGGCGTTGGTATTAGACATCCAGTCACAATAACTACTATCTGATTAAGCGATATGCCCACATGTTTGGCATGAGCAGATGCTGCCCATACAAGTGGTGCATATTCAGCCGCAGAGAAGCATATACCCAAGGCTGATCTTTTTAGGCTTAAAGGTTGGGACCCCCAGGACCTCCCTGTCATTTTATTTAGACTATTGTTTCTTGCAGCTACCTTGCTTTTGGTGTTGAGGCATTGCTGTTTAAAGGTAAGGGTTCGATCCAGGGTGACTCCAAGATATTTTGGATTCGCACAGTGTTGGTGCTGTGCTATTCTTCGAGTGATTGAAAAATGTGCACATTGAAAACCTGTCTCTTATCAAAAATGATAAGAGCTGAACAGAAATCAAAACACGAGCGTCGCACTGATTTATTCGTAGAAATAAAGAAATTGGCGCGAACACAAGCTCTTTGAGTTGATTCCTTTAAAGATTTATCAACATTCATGCTACTTTGACTTTAAAAAACATAAGAAAATTGATACGGATTCGGCTGGCGAACATTTATTGTGCTGCCAGTGTCGTTATTCTTATTAACATTTTAAATAAATGTATTCTCCTAACTTCTTGCTAATAAGCTTTTAGTCTGTTTGCTTACAATGTTTGTTAGATTGGCAAAGAAAATACAGTTTTATCAACAAAGCGAATTAGTAAAACAATAATCGCAATCTTCACTTAAGTAACTACATTAAAGCAAAACTGCAATTTTTTTATTTTTAGGTCAAGGAAAGTAACGGAAAATTTATGGCATGTACGCTTTACCAATTCACACTTTCCACCGACAGAAAAAAAAATGTGTTCTACTTTTCTTAAACATACAATAAATATAAAACGTTTCTTGTCTAAAAAAAAGTATGGTACATATACCACAAATCACCAGTGCCGTACAAAAAAGAACATTTTCCAAAATTCTATAAAAAAGTGAAAGTGGTCTAATCCCAAAATATCCCGAAAACTTTTAAACGCTTTTCGAGTATCGTGTCTGTATGCAAAGATATTGATTAAAAGAGTAACAAATGAAATTGAGAAGATGATATGAAATGTGCAAGCAGGATTTAGAAGAGGAAGGAGATGTATGGATCAGGTCTTTTCATTACGAGGTATAGTCGAAAAATTCTTGGCTAGAAGTCAGAAGGTCTACTGCGCTTTTATAGACTTGGAAAAGGCCTTTGACAGAATGGAGAGAATTGAGTTGTGGTCGACATTGTCTATGTATGGGGTGAGCGGTAGTTTAATACGAGCACTGAAATCACTTTACGAGGATTTCACTGCTTGTGTTAGGATAAACGGAGCTTGCACGGACTGGTTTAACATCAAAAAGGGTGTAAGACAGAGATGTGTGGCTTAACCATGGCTGTTTAACTTATACATACACGATTTAAAAGAGAGTGCGTGTTGATTGAAAATGAATGATTTGATCGTCAAATGCCTTCTTTACGCCGATGATCAAGCCATATTAGCATCATCTGAAGAGGAGTTACAGGCGATGGTTAATGTTATGCATGATGCCCTGAAAATCAAAGGGATGAAAATAAATGTAAGCAATACGAAAGTAATGGTTTATAAAAGGAAAGAAAACATGACAAACTGTGAAGTTTTAATTAAGGAAGAAAGAGTGGAACAAGTAAATGAATTTGTGTACTTGGGTTTAAAGTTTACGAGAGATGGAAAGTATGACAGTGACATTGAGCGAAGGGTATTGACAGGAAAACAAATAAATAGGGCATAGCTTCATAAACAGCCAGAAAGTGTAAAAAATTCACGTCTGGCTGTGCATAGAGGTGTATTGGTTCCTACACTTACGTATGGTAGTGAATTTTGGGTTTGGCAGAAGAAGCATGCAAATAGGATTAATGCTGCGGAGATGAGTAGTCTAAGAAGTATAGCCGGAAGATGTGGTTACAAAAATAGATAAAGGAATGCTTAGATGGTTTGGACACGTAGCAAAAATGGATGAAGGAAGATTGACGAAACAAATTTATAAGGCGAGTGTGAATGGACGGAAGTCGGTAGAGGTCGAACTCGGCGAACATCGATCTCGATCAGATCAACATTGTTTTGAAGAAAGGCCAGGTCAAAAGTACAAATAACCGACGAGCATGTATGAGAGTACTGATAAAAGAAGAGGAAGCAAAAGATGTGTGCAAGAACCGTAGCAAGTGGAAGGAAGTGGTCTCTGCCTACTCATACGGGAAAAAGGCGTGATTATATGTATGTGTGTCTTTTTGAAATTTGTTTTTCTTGGTTGTTAAAGACATTTGAAGTAAATTATTCGGGTATAACTAATATAATGTTATTTTTAGTTTTCTTCGAACAGGCCAAACGCACATTAGACTAACAATACTGTAGAAAAGATAACCTGTTATTCCTGTGGTAAATGGTCGTCTATATTTCCTAGCCCTAACCTAAATCAATTCTTCATGATAACACTCCTAAATAGGAAAGATCTAAAACAGCTAGTTGGAATCATAACAAGCTACCACCCAATCGTTAATTATCTAAAAAAGAGAGACACGCTGGAAAATAATTCCTGTAGATTATTCGCTGAGGACAAAGAAGCTGTTCACTAAATGATGAATTGATAGAATATGAAGCACTATCACAAAAAAGACTAAGAATAAGATGTCTGTGACGCAAGATAATTAATTTTGTACTTCGTAGGGTTTGAAACGGACCCAGAAATAAAAAAAATAAATAATTTAAGGAATGGCACAAAATATCTTAACGTCAAGATGCCCGAAGGCTTTAGTCGGGCCCGATCTTATTGTTAAATAATAAAATTTACGCTTTTGATGTTACGATGATACATAGGCCAGTACCGGTATGGCATCCACCATAAACATACTCGTATATCTTTTATCTGCACGATGCGATTCTGTGATTTATCTTCCATTGAAAATTCATACTCGCTTATATAAATAAAATAATGTCTGTTTGTGTGTATGTGATGTCGATTAGCGAGCTAAGACGCGCCTCTCGTGAAAGTGGACTAGTTTGGCAACACTTTTTCATACTTCCATAAGAGGAGGATTCATCCGCAGATCAATATCTTTCATTATAACTATCGATGTGAATAAATTTTTGAATATTTTAATTTTATTTGCTACGATGAAACACTCGCTAAATTCTTCACATTTATTGCAAGTCACTTTCAGCTACACATTGAAGGCGCAAAGATTCAGGTACATGCAACAAAAATCCACCATCAAAGTAAAAATTTTAATTTTTCGATCATCGGGTTTTTATTTTACTGAAAATAGTCGCAAAAAGAGTGGATTACGAAGGGCCCGCATTGCGACAATTAGAAGGTAGAGGGATTATAGAAAGGAGATGGTTGTGGACCCACTTATTGAAAACTTAAATGTTGTAAACGAAATTTTAGAAAATAGACAAAGTACAGTTAGCAGAAGCAAACAAAAGCCCTGGTGGGCGTATTTATGTCGCTGTGGTTGTATTTTTGGTATCGATATATTTCATTTCATATCGAAAACCGGCTATCGATAACATTAATTGTCAACTGTCAACCCAATTAGTAAGGTTAGTTTTGTTTTTAAAATTCCAATAATTTTGTAAACAAGGAAAATTAGATTTAGGGCAATTGTATTGATGTACTATTAGGAAAGTTAAATAAATTGAAATTTAAAAGGGTTTTTTTCTCGTTTGGAAGGTGATTGAGAAAAGGTTTGTACTGCCTTTATATTATAATTTGTTCAAAACTGTGACCAAGTGGCTTATTGTGAATGATTAATGACTATTAATCATGATTTTAACACAATATTACATTTGCGATACTTATTAAAGATAGACTGGACCTGTGGTTTGGTGGATCTTAAATTTCCGATTAAAATTTGAGGTATTGTTCAAATACACTTATTATTTCAAAAAAATACCTCCTTCTAGGAGCATGTATGTTTGAATTCTAACTTTTACATGTTAAGAATAAATCACAATTATATTTGTTACAAATTTCGAACAATATATAGTGCAAATATAAATTAGTCCAAGTTAAATTCCTGCAATTAATTGTTTATATTAGGGAACTTTACTGTTATCTTAAAATTTAATATTATACAGTATTATATATGTTCGTAATAAACAAATCATTACAGTATATATACCTATATATGCTTGTGTATTTGCATACATTAGATTTGTCTTGTTAGGATAATATAGTCTTGATTAACTGAGAGTTATGTAAGACTGTTGGTCTGACGAAAGAAATAACACTAATAACACAGAGAGAGGTTTACCTTTACAAGATTTACATTTTAATTTTAAAAACAAAACTCTTGATTACATATATATTTCTAATAATGAAATGTCGTTTTTTAAGTAACTCACGTTATTTAGTACAAATCTATAAAAGTAAGTATTAAAACAATTTATAGGATAAATGTCACTTTACCAAAATGTCTTATAAAGCAAATAATAATAATTAATCACTTATAAAACCAGAAAAACACCGGCAAGCTAACAACAAATGTTTTAAATAACAGCTGACAGCACTCATTATTGTATTATTCATAAAATCATTCGATTGTAATATTTCGATTATACGCGCCAACCTTTAAACTTTGAAACCTTACATCGCGATTGGTCGTTTGCAATAACATTGATTTTGTTTGCTTCTGTGTATTCGTTATATTAAGTCATATCCACGCTTAAAATCTTTAAGCGCACGGAATGACAAAATTCGCTTGTTTTGCGTCGCGCACACGACACCGTTCTCCAAAGAGGGGATTTTTCAAAAAAAGTGACGGTTCTTTTCTAATACGTCGTCGCATTTTTAATTTCTTTTCTATAAACAACGGCTGGACCGATTTTGATGAAATTTTCAGCCAATCTTTAGATTAGCCCGACGAATGATCGTGTAAAGTTTGTAGTAACCCCGCATATTCAATATGAACGTGAATCCAGCTTATTTAATTGGTTTGTCAAATTTAGCAATAATGAAAATTATTATTATACGGGTCTTTTCTAATACGTCCCCGCATTTTCGTTCTTCACTAGGTACTGTTGGTGTTAGGTAAGATTAATTTTTTTACTTTTACTGCATCAATTAATACCGATTATTATTATCCTAACCTAACCTAACGTCCTGATCTAACACCAACAGTACATGCTGAAGAAGTCAAACGATCACTTGCCCCTTTCGTTCTTCACTAGGACTGTTAGTGTTAAATAGGACGTAAGATAAGGTTAGGCTAATTTTTTTACTTTTACTGCCTCAATTAATACCGATTATTATTAGCCTAGCCTAACTTAACCTAACATCAACAGTACCTGGTGAAGAATTCATACGATCATCCGCCGGGCTAATCTAAAGATTGGCTGAAAATTTCATTAAGATCGGTCCAGCCGTTATATTTTAATGTTAACGTGTCATTTTTGGGCAATGTTAATCTATTTTGTATCGTTCCAATTTTAGTATAAAAAATCACAAAAAATCCATAAATCATATTAATAATAATCCATAATAGTCCAAACGTTGGCTGTAGAAAAGAAATTAAAAATGCGGGGACCTATTAGAAACGACCCTAAATGTCTTTTCTTACCTTGTATCGAATGATACAAGTATCCGAGCGACATAAGCAGAAGGGGGCTGCAAAACCCTTGACCGCCATTTTAAGCCTAAACATAGGGACTGGGACATTTGTACCTGAATCAATTTTCCACTTTACTACCGAGAGGCTCGAGGAACTCCCGAAAGAGAAGAACCACCGAAAACTTAATTTGTTATTTTGCTTAAGATAATACTAAATAAGATACTTTTCATAAACGAAACCTTAAATTGTACTGATAGGAATTATATACTCGTATAGTTTATAGTGTACAGTCTTTTACTTTATTAACTGGCTAAATTGAAACCGAAACCGAATCCTGGTCGTACTCAACTGCGCTGAAGCTAATCCCCCAGCGAAAAACATGTTACAATGTTTATTATATGACAGTAGTATGGAATTATGACAATAGTATGGAAAAATGACAGTAGTATGGAATTATTTGTAAGTTCCATAAGTTTCTAACAGATGGCGGAGTAAGTTAATTTAACAACACACTTCAACATATTTTGCTATCTAGCTTTTGTAAACATCCAGTAAATGGCGCCGTGTTTTGATTTCTTGATGCTACAATCTATTCACGTTGTAGGTGTTTATGTTTACGAGTTAAATCCATAGTTTTTGGGATCGCTGAGTTTGAAAGTAACATTCGTATTTTTGTTAGCACCCCTGCGAAAAGGGTGTGAAGGGGATGGAATATAAAAACTGTTAAAAGCGGCTAATATTAGTTTTGAATTTAAAATCTTTGGGAAGTTTAATAGTGATATTCCCAAAGCAGGCAATCCAACGTTCATGCACAAAAGATCTGATAGGTCGAGGTGCTTGAGAGGTTGCATAGCCTTCACGACCCCCCCTATAATCTACAAGCCAACGTTTGGGCAACGTCTGCTGGCTCCGCTAGTATTTACATAAGTTACCATCGCTTCTACAATTTTTTTTTAATAACTTTAAATTGCTTAATTACCGCAATTTATTTTTAAAAATGTCTTAAAATTGACCGAATTTCCAGTGTAAGAATCTTCATAATGTGACACCCTGTAAATTACGTAAATGCTACTCCATCAGTCTTCGATTATTTCAAGAGCAATTTCCATAATAATTTTCTAATTATACAGTTCTCTTGCACGTTAATCACATCATGCAAAATCTATTAACGAGCGATGATATAAGAATCGCAAAAACTATGCGACAATCTGCTACACTTACTTTATAAATTCATAAAAAGAAACTTAGATCAAGTCTTTTTTATAAGTGCGTTTTATTGCAGTGGACTATTAAATAAGTAATTGTGGGAAATTTTTCTTTAACATTAACGATATCTACATACACTTCCATGGGCTGTCTTTCTGGATGTGCCACTGGGGAGTACAAGGGTTTCCAACTGGAGAGGCAGGAAAAGTGTCCATTGATTATGAGATTATTCACAAAAGACTGCTGTTTGCGCGACACTACCATGCTTGGACAAGCATTGAATTTTAATCCTAACGTTGACTTATTCGCGATTAAAGAGATCTAGAGTAAGAAAGCCTTCAAATTTTACATCATACCAAGAATCCACAAGACAAGGTCGATTTTTTGTTTAGAAATTGGTTGTAATATTTCTGAATCGTTTCTCTTTTAATTGCAGGACTTGAGTCGATTCCCAGATACATTACACTTTTCAGAGAATTAATTAATGCTCAGCAAACTTACGACTTATTCAAATTAATTAATGTATTACTTTAACTCTTGAACCAACAACCGCTTTTATTTGAGAATGAGTCTAAATTTGTTTCTTTAAATTGCCAGATCTCACACAACATGTCAAACAATCGATTTTCATGAAAGAGCATCCACAAAATATTGCTTTTATTTGAAAGTGAGTCTAAAGCTGCAAGGTTATAAAAAGAGTTATAAATTTGTTCGTATAGGTTAGGTATCATGTGAGTGGAGCGTGGTCGCCCCTCATCGCGACCCTTAGTAGGTATATTGTGGCTCACCCCTAGAGGTTACAGTTCACCTCACAATCCAGCCCTTTTCACGAAGTTCATGGTTGTATAGGGTGAGATTTTTTTAATTCGGTAGATTCTAGGTTGGTGTAACCAAATATGTTGAACCTTATTCTTCCCAGGCCGGGGCATGAACATAGTATATGTTCAGCAGTTTCGTCTTTCACGCAGCAAAACCGACAGTCAGTTGATTCAGACCTATCCTTCCGAGGTGTTATCTTAATATAGAGTGTCCTGTAAGCAGTCTCGTTAGAATTCGCAGATCATTTCTGCTCCATTCTAGGATCTGCTTAGTTGTGTTTCTCGAGGGTTTAGGTAGAAACGCCTTCGAGTGAGCTAACCCTGGTATATCGGACCAGTACGTGAGTATTTTCCTCTCCGCCCAGACCGAAATAATTCTTTTGGCGGCACTTGTGGTGACTCCAAAAACCGGTTCTGGTCCAGTGAACGCAGACTCTGCCCCCTGTTTTGCAAGGGTATCGGCTTTTTCGTTTTCCTCCTTTGTTTAATCTGTTCGTATAAGTTTAAATCCAAGCAACAATCGAGTGTTTGAGAATAACAAGATTAAATATCCAGCATAATCAGAATACGTTAATGCCAGATCTCCCACAATTAATTTTCAGGGAAAAGCATCCTGATAATGAAACTCTGTTCACAAAAGACTACTCTTATTTAAGAGTAGGTCTAAAGCTCCATAGTTATAAAAAAAGGGTTCCAAGTTTGTTCGTACAAGTTGGAATCTAGCAACAATCAAGTGTATGAGAGTTACGAGATAAAATATCCCATAATAATATCTTCTAATCAGAATATGTTAATGCCAGATCTCACAGATTATGTAATGATTTTCAGGGAAAAGCATCCTCTGATAATGGACTCTGTTTACAAAAGAGTGCTCTTATTTAAGAGTAAGTCTAAAGCTCCATAGTTATAAAAAAAGGGTTCCAAGTTTGTTCGTACAAGTTGGAATCTAGCAACAATCAAGTGTATGAGAGTTACGAGATAAAATATCCCATAATAATATCTTCTAATCAGAATATGTTAATGCCAGATCTCACAGATTATGTAATGATTTTCAGGGAAAAGCATCCTCTGATAATGGACTCTGTTTACAAAAGAGTGCTCTTATTTAAGAGTAAGTCTAAAGCTGCAGAGTTATAAAAAAGGGTTCCAAATTCGTTCGTACAAGTTGGAATCTACGCAACAATTAACTCTTTGAGAGTTACAAGAATAATATCAAACAATTAATTTTTATTCTTCACATTATTCGTATTAGATTGAAAAGTAATATTCATATTGTGTCTGTTTTACCAAATTTAAGATTGCCGCAATAAATTTCAAGTAGTAGTATTTTCTGCATGATTTTCCCATAAAATAATAGCTAACATAATCGCCGATTAAATCTTTAGATAACACAGTTTAAGTTAAAGATGAATTGCTGAAAATGCCTTCAGTCACGATTCAGCCGTTATAAGTCTCTCTCATTTTGAAAACCAGTAGCCGATTATACAGGTTGCTGATAAAATATTATTGGATAGCCGCGTTTAAAGTTACAATATTAAAATAAGTTTAAAAAAAAATGTAACAACTTATTCAATCAATTAAAGATAAAAAAAATCTGATGTTGCCTTTTAATCCAATCCATTTATTCTGATAATTGAGTACAGCAAGTCTGGTCATTCGGATGATCACTCCGTTATTAATTAATAATCAGCCATTGCCTTAAATATAAAAACAATCTGATGACACAAAGCTTTTGATGACTCAGTCTGACCTCCTAGGGGTTAATGAAGGGAGTCATAAGACGTTATTCAAGCAGTCTTTTTTTCATAGAAATGCTTTAAAGAATTACCTATATTTTTTCGTTATAAACACATTTTCAACTTTTTTTTGAAAAATTTCATGTTAACGTTTTTTTAAATAATAAGCTTGTTTATTTGTTTATTCTATGACATACCAACCAATTTACAAAAAACATAATATTTAAGAGAAAATTTTACTTTGCCTTATCTATAAAACTAATCATAATTAACTTAAATTAAGTTACAGCAAATTAATGCACCTCGTTTGGGATGTATTCAATTATAAATTACATCACTACTTCCATTTGATAATTCACTACCCGTGAAATTGGTTTATTTTGGCCATAATTCGACTGTGATGAGGAAGCATGAATATTGAACTTTCTACCTAATCAAAGGGTTCAGAAGCAACAGTGACATCATAGCTTCTTTTTCTGCTATCTGTCTGTCAAAAATTGGTCCCAAGATGACAGTTGTCAGCTTCTGAGATTGATATTTAAATAAAAGAAATCAATTAAATTTGGAAAAATCTAAAATTTATTTCAGTTCTTCCATGTTCCAAATTTGATACATTTAAAATGTTTAAAATGACACAATATTCACAGCGGGTCCACAATCATTTCCTTTCTATAATCTATTTCCATTCTAATAGTCGCAGCCTCCCCCATTTCTGTCCATTTCCTCCTGTCTTGAGCTTTCTATTGCCTGCACATCTCTTTAGATCGTCCGTCCAACGTGTAGGGGGTCTTTCCTTACTTCTTTTATACGAGCGCGGTCTCCACTCGAGCACCCTTTTCGTCCATTTCCCGTCCGTCATTCGTGCCACATGACCAGCCCACTTCCATAAGCATCTTTTTAAAACATTAAAATTACTACTGAACCTATTGTAAGTTTATTTAAGTAGGTAAAAAAAAAAATGTTGGTGTTAACTAATTATGTTCTTGTGTGATGAGTAAGTTATTTAGTAGGTAATGAAGCAGTCAAGTTATTTGGAGATTTTGGATTATTGCTTGCTCGCAGGACTTTATCTTTCCTTCTATCGCTGATGATGAATCAGAATTCTGAAAGCACTTCTTTTTTCTCCTCTGTCCTTTATTCCTCGTAAGGATGTGGTGACGTTATGTTATTCGATTTATGGTTATTGTCCATTCTTCTCTTTCCTGGGCGTGATGTGCTGCTTCAGGGAGAGTGTACCCGGTGATACTTTTTATTTGATCTGCCCCCTACTTTGCCATTAACTACTAATCTCTCCATACCTTTCCTTTGTCTAGTTATATGTCCAAAATATCTCAACATGCTTTGGTTAATAGTTGTGGTAAGTCTAGTGGTGAAGTTGAGTTCTGTTATAATTGAGACATTTGTGCGGTGTGCTGTCCAGGGTATGAGCATCATTCTAGGACCCACACTTAAGTAACGCTTAAGAACCTACCTATTTATTACATATACTGTATTAACTTAAAAATTCTTTAATGACAGTTCATTTGGGATACAAACAATTGTTTTTATAAATTAGATGAGTAGTTGAAATCGATATTATTATTAATAAATAAAAAAACTTATAGTGCTTTTACAGTGACCTGTACATTGATAATACGTATGCTCAACATGTTATTACCATGAAAATTTATAGATAGATTAAAAGCAATTTTCATAATAACCTTACAACTTTTTATAATGCTCGGATTTATGGATTTGTTTCTGAATGAATTTGAACTGAAAAATTGATTTATAGCGTTTTGCATAACACGCGTTGCAACATCCAACATTCCTAGAAAAAAAAAGTTGTAGTTAATGTTTGTAAATTTTTAATTTATTTCCGTGACAAAATAAATAAATACCTACAACGAAAAACCATTATACTGATATGTGAAGTGTTCGAGTAGTTTTTTGTAAAATTCATTAATAGATTCAAATTATGGTGAAGATATTCAGGGAAACGTCATCACCGGGCACTTCCTACTGGGATTTTTTTCGTGGATAAAACCACACAAAGCAGCGTAAAAAGAACTCATTTGACTTGAAATAATTAACAATAATAAGATAGTGGCAACACGGCCGTAAATGTGCTTAAATTTGATTGAATTCTCGCATGCAGTAATCCCGAAAAATAGAGACCTGCAGCGAAAATAAATTACAAAATGTTGTGAAGAGAAGAAAGCATGACAAACTGTGAGGTTCTGATTAAGGAAGAAAAAGTGGAACAAGTAAATGAATTTGTGTACTTCGGTTCTAAGTTTACGAGAGATGAAAGTATGACAGTGACATTGAGCGAAAGGAAAACAAATGAAGAACAACCAAAAGTAAAAATACTACCTCGCAGCTGGAAAAAATCAGAAACCAAGATGGTAGTATGGTAAAAGAGGAGGAATTCGTATTAAAGAGATGGAAGGAATACTTCCGAAAGTTTATTTGAGAAAGAGGATACACAAGTACAGGCCCCATTCGGAGACATAAGTGAGAGTTGCTATGAAAGTGAAATTAGTACGTCAGAAATTAAGGAAGCGTTGAACAGTATGAAATTGGATAAAGCTACTGGGTACGACAGAATAACAGTTGAAATACTAAAGGCTGGAAAAAGCGTGGTAACTAGTCTGCTGTACCGCCTTTTTAACCTTTGTTGGAGGAGTGGTAGCGTACCAGACGACTGGTGCAAGGCCATTATCGTGCCGCTTTACAACGGAAAAGGTTACCAGCAGGACTGTAAAAACTACCGAGGTATTAGTTTACTCAGCATAGTCGGCAAACTGTCTATTAATTAAAAGAGTAACGAATAAAACTGAGAAGATGATATGGGATGTGCAAGCAGGATTTAGGAGAGCAAGAAGATGTATGGATCTGGTCTTTTCATTACGAGGTATAGTCGAAAAATTCTTGGTTAAAAGTCAGAAGGTCTATTGCGCTTTTATAGACTGGAAGTGGTAAGGAGTGTGTTGTGGTCGACATTGTCTATGTGTGGGGTGAACGGTAGTTTAATACGAGCACTAAAATCACGAGGAGGGATGCGGGATAAATCAGGTAGTTTGGCAGTCTTTGGTACGAGACTGAAGGGTATGTAAGATATATTTGGATCCACCCTGTATGCAAGGCGAGCTTTTTGGGCACACGAACACATCTGGAGAGCAGGTATCTAAAGAAAAGGTTACCTAAAATAGGAAGACGAGGAGGGATGCGGGATAAAGCAGGTAATTTGGCAGTTTTGGTACGAGACTGAAGGGTATGTAAGATATATTTGGATCCACCCTTTATGCGAGGCGAGCTTTTTGGGCACACGAACACATCTGGAGAGCAGGTATCTAAAGAAAAGGACGGGATACGGGGGCTGGCGGCAGTCTTCACGAAGGGACGACAAAAAGTAGACGCATTTTGGTTATCAAGGGATAGTTTAAATACGCTTTACGATAAATATAGTTTTTGAGTAGAATACGTTTTTATTATTTCTTACAAAATATATTTTACAGTTTCTTCACACAAATTCTAATTATGTTTACTTTACAAATATTATAAATGAACCGACATTCGACAACATTTGCAAAAGTTGTACCATCTTCCAATAGAGTCACTTACTTTGAGCCACCTGTTATGTCAAAGGGATGATATAAAAGTCCGTCCTGTAACATTACACGCACCGTGCATTATAATAAATAATCTTCGTATTTAAGTGCTCGTTAATGTATTCGAATTTTTAAATTAGATTTCCATCGTCTCGTTATCTTTTTATCATCCAAGGACCTCTCGACGACACGATATTGTAGGACGTAGGGAAAGTTAATAAGTACCATCTCATCAATGCCATATTATATCTCCGGTGTATCATCAAAGAGTACCGTGTTAACCTTTCGGCCGTTCACTTCCTTACAACACACCCGATCCAAGGACGATCGTGTCAACGGACGTGTGTATGTCGTGTCCCAATTTTACTTTTAACGATACATGACAACTCAACATGAAACAATAGAGCATCGATCTCCGATGGGTTGGTGAACGCAGGACCGCATCCAACGACGGACGTTCATTTATCTCCTTCGAGTGCGAGTGCTAGAATAACTGTTTGTTGTTACTTATCGTAACATTCTTTTATATTCCCAGTTCGAGCTACCGAAAAATAAACGGAAGAAGTTTTACAGAAATTGCAGCATAAGGAAGATGTGATTTGATTACTCTCAAGTGAAAAACTAGCTCTAGCTGTAGCTTTTATTTGGTGGTAAATAAATAATATGCTGCCAGTGATTAATAAGTAAAATATACTGTCTTAGTAAAATAAGTTTTAGAGGTCTAAAAAACGACGAAACATTAATCCATTATAATAACACGCATTTAGTGAATCCCGTGTAATAGCCTTAGATATATCTAAAGCATTTGACCGCGTTTGGCACCAGGCATTGTTAAGCAAATTATCTGCCTACGGTCTCCCAACCAAACTGCGCCAATGGCTCATGAGCTTTATGCAAGATCGCTCTTGACATACGGTATTTCTTCTGATGCGTTAAAAACCAATGCTGGGGTCCCCCAGGGTTCCATCCTGTCCCCCACCTTATTTCTTTTACACATCAACGACCTCTTAAAAACCACCACGAACCCCATTTACAGTTTCGCAGACGACAGCACACTTGTCTCAATTTTCACATCCTATCGATCACTTTTGGTGAATAATACAAATAGACTCAGGCACGAACAGGTTGACTCCATCAATAGAGATCTTGAAGCAATCGTCGAGTGAGGAACCAACAATCTTGTTAAGTTCAAGGCCCAGAATACACAAAGCGCCACGTTTTCCAAGAAAGGTAATTCCTCAAATTATTTCATCACAATGTCCGGAAATACCCTCGAATCAAGTCCCTCCATCTTGATTTTGGGAGTCACGGTGTCTAATAATATGTCTTGGCATGACCATGTTGCTAACATCGCAAAGTCAGCAAGCGAGAGGTTAGGTTTTCTGTGGAAAGCTAGAAAGTTTTTTACTCCTGATCAACTGTTGACGACATACAAGGCTCAAATCCGACCTCTACTGGAGTATTGCTCGCACATTTGGGGTTCAGCACCAAGGCATTCTCTTCGTATTTTAGATTCCATTCAGAAAAGGGCCATTTGGTTGATAAACAGCTCAATTCTCACAGATACCCTTCACCCACTGGAACATAGAAGAAGAGTTGCAGACCAGTCATTACTTCACAGATATTTCCATAGCAGATGCTCCAGAGAAATAACAAATCTTGTACCACCACTGGCACGCTGATCAGTTTTACCCATTTACTCTCAAGATTGACACTACAAGGACCAATCTCCATAAAGAATTCTTCTTTTACAGGGCTGCTACGGAATGGAACAAGCTTCCAAAATCAGTTTTTCCAGAGAACTATGACCTGCAACTTTTTAAAAAGCGGGTTCACAATCATCTCCTTTCTATAATCCCTCTCCCTTTTAATAGTCGCAGTGCGGGCCTTCCGTGGCCCAGACGATAGGTCTACCCTTTTTGCAACTATTTTTAGTAAAAAAAAAAGAAAAATTTTAGTAGTGAAAAATTAATTATATGCTGCTTGTGACTAGTAAGTAAAAAATACTGTAATGGTAAAACAATGTTTGGGGGTCTACTACTACTCCGTAGCACTACAACCCTTGGTGGGTTTTTGGCCGGACAATTTGCCTCCATTTCTCTCGGTTCGTCATTAATTGGGTATCCATTTCATACCCCATGGCTTTAAGGTCGCTTTTGATGTTGTCGCGCCATCTTAGCATCTTCCAAAGGGGGCCTTCTTGTTTGCGGGTTGCTTTGCCGCACTAGTTTTACTAAACGTACATCTGGCTGTCTTTGTACATGTCCAGCCCAACGTAACCTTCGGTATTTTATCGCAGGTACAATATCCGGGTCTTGGTAGAGTTTATTTAGTTCGCGATTAGTTCTTATGCGATATCTCTGCGCCTCCGGGTTGAACAGTGGTCCAAAGATTCTCCTCAAAATCTTCCGTTCGAAACACAGTAATTTATACTCACTCGCTTTTGTCAGTGTCCATGTTTTACTTCCGTACATAATAATAGGTCTAATTACCCTTCTGTACAGGGGAACTTTAGATTTTCGTGACAGATTCTTGTTTTGAAAGGCTTTGTTGTTTAGCGCGTACATGCATCTTTTTCCACTAAGGATTCTAGTCTTGATTTCTTCCAGTATGTCATTATCGGAATTTAGCGTGGCGCCTAGGTATTTGAAGCTCTGAACTTTCTCAAAACTAAATTCACTTATTATGGCAGTTCTGTCTCTTATCCTTCCTCTTTGACCTTGCCTAGTGACAAACATGTACTTAGTTTTTATTTCATTGATATTAAGACCCATTTTTTTAGTTTATTTTTCTAGTTTAATGAATTGTTCCTTCACTTTTCGCGTACATGGATTTATTTGAGGGTCTACAAGTATAAAAATCCACCATTTAAAGAATATACTACTAATTGGTAATGGCAAATTAATTAAATTAATGCAAGTAACTAGTAAGTAACAACACGGTAATACAAGCTGTAGAGGTTTATAGAAAAAAAAACTATCCATTAAAATAATATTCTGTTTGGTAGTGACAAACTAAAAAGATGCTGCTAGTAACTAGTAAGTAGAGCATACTGTCATAGCAAAATAAGTTCCAGAGTTCTGCAACTATTAAAAAATAAAGTCATTCTGTAAAGGAATAAGTATCTTGTTAAATATTTACAACTAAGTAAGATGCTGCTATTGACTTGTTAGTGGGACCTAGGTACTATCATAGGAAAACAAACTCCAGAGATCTATAGTAAAAAAAAATCTTCCAACCGAAGGAGATCCTTTTTAGTAGTGCCAAATGAATAAGATGCTACTAGTGACAAGTAACTACTCGTAAAAAGTCTTTAATAAAAAAACACATTTTTTAATAGTAATTAATAATCATCCACAACTATTTTTATTTATTACCACTTCATTTGAAGATTTTAATTATCCACCCTTGGCAGTATTGCTATTAAACAATTAATCAATGAAGCAGCCTTACTTAACAGCCAAAAAAGAACATTAATAATCGTTATATAATATTAATAATGGCAAAGTACTGAATCGATGATTTGGTTTAATTGTAAGTTTTAATGCAGCTCCGAATCCTGCCCTGGCAATTGGGAAGTAATATCCAACAAGCGACGTTCTCCGGTACTGCCACGGAACACTGTACTGCGGCGTATCATAGACGAACCAACATATTTGTCGAGGTCGTACTGACCTGCTACTCTTCTCGGAGCGGCGGTTCCGTTAAAGATTTTTTTTCATCCGTTCTGGCTTCTTGTAACGTCCTCGACATTGGTACTGGGTAGGTACTTATCTCAAGCATCGAAGGCACTGATTTTGCCGAGAATTTATTCAATTATTAATAATATTTATATGCGCGGGACTACTATGTACAACCTAATAATTTTCATAATTAATTGGTACTAAGGAATGTCGAATTTTTTAGGATCTTTTGCTCTATGACCTTTAATTGTTAAGATCACGAAACGACCATATGCAAAAACAGAAAACAGTTGTTTTCAATGACATTTTGTTTTTTTTTCAAACTGAAAAAAGTAGCAAAAGGGTAGACCTATCGTGCGGGCCGCGGACGGACCGCGCTGCGACTATTAGAAGGGGGAGGGATTATAAAAAGGAGATGATTGTGGACCCCCTTTTTAAAAAGTTGCAGGTCATAGTTCTCTGGAAAAACTGATTTTGGAAGCCTGTTTCATTCCGTAGCAGCACTGTAAAAGAAGGATTTTTGATGGAGATTGGTCCTTGTAGTGTCAATCTTGAGAGTAAATGGGTGAGATTGATTAGCGTGCCAAATTCTTCGGCAAAATGTGGCCAGCGGTGGTACAAGAGTTTTTATTTCTCTGGAGCATCTGCCATGGAAATATTTGTAGAGTAATGTCTGGTCTGCAACTCCTCTTCTATGATCTAGTGGGTAAAGGGTATCCGTAAGAGTTGAGCTGTTTATCAACCGAATGGAATCCAAAAGACGAAGAGAATGCTAAACCACAAATGTGCGAGAAATACTCTAGTAAAGGCCTTAGACGTCGTCAAAAGTTGATCAGGAGTAAAAAACTTTCTAGCTTTCCACAGAAAACCTAGCCTCTGGCTTGCTGACTTTGCAATGTTAGCAACATGGTCATGCCAAGACATATTATTGGACACCGTGACTCCCAAAATCGAGATGGAGGGACTTGATTTAAGGGTATTTCCGGACATTGTGATGGAATGATTTGATTAATTCACTTTATTGGAAAACATGGCGCTTTGTGGTTCTGGGCGTTGAACTGAACAAGATTGTTGGTTCCCCACTCGACGATTGCTTCAAGATCTCTATTGATGGAATCAACCTGTTCCTGCCTGAGTCTATTTGTATCATTCACCGAAAGTGATCGATAGGATGTGAAAGTTGAGACAAGTGTGCTATCGTCTGCGAAACTGTAAATGGGGTTCGTGGGGGTTTTCAAGAGGTCGTTGATGTGTAAAAGAAAAAAGGTGGGGGACAGTATGGAACCATGGGGGACCCCGGCATTGGTTTTTAACGCATCAAAAGAAATACCGTCAACTGCCACATGCAAGGAGCGATCTTGCATGAAGCTCAAGAGCCATTAGCGCAGTTTGGTTGGGAGACCGTAGGCAGATAATTTACTTAACAATGCCTGGTGCCAAACGCGATCAAAGGCTTTAGATATATCCAAGGCTATTGCACGGGATTCACCAAACTTCTCAATAGTGTTTGTCCAGAGCTGAGTGACATAAGCCAGCAAATCTCCAGTAGACCAAAGTTGTCGAAATCCATATTGTGATCTGTCGAACTTCACCGATCTAATTTATGGAACGAGGTGAGGCTTTGTCACTGTCGAAGCAAGAAATTTTCATGGGACAGAATCATAGATCCCTAAATAAAATGTTAATTGATTCCTTGATAATTCGATTGCCCTATTCAGGTTTTTATAATATGTGACATTTTATCCAGCGAGTGCAACATTTGCCTAGTATTGTTACTAATATGATTAACGAATCACATGGACATGATAAAAATAATTATACGAATTTTTTTTTCGTAGCAAAAAACTAGTCAACAATAAATTCCAGTCGGTCATGCTAAGACTATACTAGACAGTTTTGTCTCTTTTGGGTAATAAGTTTATGTGTTTTACCATAATACGAGCACTAAAATCACTTTACGAGGATTCCACTGCTTGTGTCAGGATAAACGGAGCTTGCACGGACTGGTTTAACATCGAAAAGGGTGTGAGACAGGGATGTGTGGCTACGCCATGGCTGTTTAACTTATACACGGACCATTGTTTAAAAGATTTGAAAGAAAGTCCAAATGGATTAAAAATAAATGATTTGATCGTCAAATGCCTTCTTTACGCCGATGATCGAGTCATATTAGCGTCATCTGAAGAGAAGCTGCAGGCGTTGGTTAATGTTATACATGATGCCCTGAAAATCAAATGGATAAAAAAAATAAAAGTGAAAAAGAGTGGAACAAGTAAATGAATTTGTGTACTTGGGTTCAAAGTTTTCGAAAGACGAAAAGTATGACAGTGACATTGAGCGAAGGGTGTTGGCAGGAAAAAAAATAAATGGGGCACTGTATAGCCAGAAAGTGTTGGTTCCCACACTTATGTATGTTAGTGAATGTTGGGTTTGGCAGAAGAAACATGAAAATAGGATTAATATTGCGGAGATGATTAGTCTGAGAAGTATAGCCGGAGTGACTCGGTTGGATAAAGTAAAAAATGGTGAGATAAGAGAACGCTGTGGTGTAAAAGAAGATGTGGTTACAAAGATAGATAAAGGAATGCTTAGATGGTTTGGATACGTAGAAAGGATGGATGAAGTGAGATTGACGAAACAAATTTATAAGGTGCGTGTGAATGGACAAGTCGGTAAAGGTCGACCTCGGCGAACATATCTCGATCAGATCAACATTGTTTTTGAATAAAGGACAGGTCAAGAGTACCAACAACCTACGAGCATGTATGAGAGCACTGATGAAAGTAGAGGAAGCAAAAGATGTGTGTAAGAACTGTAGCGAGTGGAAGAAAGTGGTCTTTGCCTACCCCAACGGGAAAAAGAGTGACTATATGTATGTATGTATGTTTTACCAACTGTAATATTAATAGATTTACGGCACAAGACCCAAAAAGATTAAGATAAAGGTGTTGTATTCGATTTAAAAATGTTTTTCAAGAAATCACATAATAGTAACCTCCTCCCGTTCATGAAAAATAATAAGAATTTCTCATCGTTCAGCAAGAGAATTGTCTGTTAATGCTGTCAAGATTATTTTTTGTGTACAGTTAAGGTGTATACTTAAGCACAATTGTTTGCCATGCTACAATGTTAAAACAGATCTCTTGGAGACTATTCACAATAAATTCCTAAGCTACTTCTGCTTAAATTTGGAAATGAGTAGAAATGAATACAGCTATTCACGAATATTAAAGGCTTTAAATTTAA
The DNA here is from genome assembly GCA_950111635.1 of Agelastica alni. Taxonomy (NCBI): domain Eukaryota; kingdom Metazoa; phylum Arthropoda; class Insecta; order Coleoptera; family Chrysomelidae; genus Agelastica; species Agelastica alni. The sequence continues at coordinate 20,129,486 of OX467717.1, read as the reverse complement.
ATACTTTTACAATAATTAGAAGACTGGTATTCTGGTATTCCTCCATAAAATTATCGTTGATTGTCCTGAAATTGTTGAGTTTACCTAACTTTTTGTAAATAGTAATAGGAACAGTAACCTCTTTCCATATTTCTTTTTGTAGAACAAATAATAGCCAAAACTTAACTCTTAACAGAATAATATAATCAGCTAACACTTACAACAACAAAGAACTGTTCGTCATCCGTACAAATGTATAGTTACTCCGTTCTTGCTTTTTATTGTGATATAATTGGCTTGTCCGTTAATTAATAAATCAATAAATATATTATTAATTATAACAAAATGGTTCTGAATTTCACTTTTACAAAGTCGGCGAATTGGACGCTTTATTACATTATAAAAGTTAATTATTAATAAAATTATAGTGAAATTAAAGGCGAGTTTATACAGCAAATAAAATAAAATAAGAAACAAAATAAATCAAAATAAGAAAGATAAACATGCCCAAAACTATGAAAGCGTTTATACAAGAAATAAGATAGAATAAGAAATAAGAACGAAAGATGGCCAACTTCAATCTTTATCTTTTTTCATTTTATTTTGTTTAAAAACTGATAATGCGCGGGATCCAAATCATTTCTGTTCTAAATGTTCTCAGTTTACAATCATCCTAACCTAACCTAATAATGTTATTTGTGGAGCTATTTTTGATTTTCCTTCTATGGCCCGTATATTTATTTCTTAAAAGCTTTCATCTGTGTTCAGAAGCTGCAGCTTCAGAAAAAATGATTTAAAAAACGTTAACTCTCTGATTTTCAAGCAGAATTACATGCCATGGATACATGTGCCCAGGAGTGCATCGAAAGAAACACCCGAAGGGCAGAAATCTATATTTTATCAGATAGCCAAGCATCACTAAAAGCTCTGAAGTCTTACACTTGCGAGTGTAAGCTGACTTGGGACTGTAAACAGTCCCTGAGACAACTGGCAGCAAACAATCAGGTTACTCTGATGTGGGTTCCAGGTCACAAGTGAGTTAAAGGCAACGAAAAAGCAGATTGCCTTGCCAAAGAAGGGGCAAATACAAAATTTTCCGGCCCAGAACCCTTCTGAGGACTTTCCAAAGCCCACTTGAAAGAAGAGGTTCGACGCTGGGAAAGAGATGAAATAAAATCTCACTGGCATAAAGTGCCAGGACAAAGGCAAGCGAAAAGGCTAGTAAGTCTTTCGCCAAGGAAAGCTAAACAGCTTTTCGAGTTGGACAAGAAAGACTTGAAACTGGTGACGGGACTCCTCACTGGACACTGCCCTCTAAAGTACCACCTGAAAAAGATGGGCAAAATAGAAAGTGATAGTTGCCACTACTGCGAGAACTTCGCTGAAACTGCAGAACATTTGCTTTGCGAATGCCCAGCGCTTTTCTGCAAAAGGCTCAAGTTTCTGGGAGGGGCATCCTAAAGCCCCTCGTTATCAAAAACTTAGCCCCCCAGGAAACTGATAAACTTTACTCGAAGTCTCGGAATCCCGGGCCTCGAATAGATTAAGGGTTATGCACAGAAGATCTGATAGGTCGAAGTGCTAGAGAGGCAGCATGGCCTTCACGACCCACCCTACAATCTACAAACTACAATCTACAATGCCCAAAACTATGAAAGCGTTTATACAAGAAATAAGATAAAATAAGAAATAAGAACGAAAGATGGCCAACTTTAATTTTTGTCTTATTTTATTTTATTTTGTTTAAAAACTGATAATGCGCATGATCCTTTTTTATTTCTGTTCTAAATGTTCTCAGTTTACAATCAACCTAACCTAACCTAATAATATTTGTGGAGGTATTTTTGATTTTCCTTCTATGGCCCGTATATTTATTTCTTAAAAGTTTCCATCTGTGTTCAGAAGCTTCAGCTACAGAAAAAATGATTTAAAAAACGTTAACTCTCTGATTTTTTGACACCTACGTGCTTCAGTCGACTGTTCTTGTATTTTCCATAAGTTTTTGCATATAACTGAGGAAAGGTCGATACCTGCTCTATCAAAAAGCTGCGATTTCATCGGTTCATTCTTATTTCTTATTTTATTTTAGTCATCTGTATAAACCAATGTTTTTTTGCACTCATTCCTTATTTTATGTTATTTCTTATTTTATTTTATTCGCTGTATAAACTCGCCTTTAATATTTTAATTCAATAGGTTTGTTGACAAAACGCTTTGTCACGATAGAGAAACTCATACCTCGCCTTTTCTGGTCCACAGTTGCACCTGAAATCAGTCAAGATCGATTCTATTGATAAAGAAGAATCGGTAAAACCTGGTGCACAGAACCGGCACACAGTGGGACGACCAAATCGACTAATCATGAATTATTATTTCGTAAATCTATCTCATTGTTTCTATTCTACATTGATCAGAACACCATCTCTTTTTGTATCATTATTTTTAATAATATAATTAATTGTCGGCAGCTAGCGCCCACATTCTATGATGTATCAAATTATCTGATCATGTTTCTTTCAACTTAAATAAGAAATATCATTTAAAACATCTTGATAAATAAGAGTGGCATTTACATGCACGTGCTGACGTTCAAAAGTTATGATTCTTGCGTCTTCCAATCTAGAAAATCTGTACAAGGTTCATGTAAGACCAAAATTGGAATATTGACCTCATATTTGCGGTACCAATCATCCACCATCTGCCAAGTTGGTGAAGTTCATTTTGAAGACAGTTAATCAAGTCACTTATTTATTACTCTAGCTTAGCAAAATATTTAGCTATGACCCTAAATGCTAGACTTTGCTAGACCACTGCAAAATTTGTACATTATATTATGGTGATAGCAGTGAAAGACCTTTCTCCTTTTTATACAAGCTATAAACTGCGTTTCGTAGAACCTTTGTGAATAAGGCATTTAGATTGTAGAAAACTTGTACGTAAAGTTTCTCTTTTTCCTACCAAACTTTAATTTCAAGAAGAGATTTTTCAATTTAATAGATGATGACTCATATAAAAAACCAGGAGTATTGCTGCCAAATTATAAGCAGTGCACTCTTAAAAAGAAACATTTAATGGTGAAGAAATTACCTTAATAATATTAGCCATGTATATTTAAGTCAAATTAGTTTAAAAAGTATAAACTGTGCAATCACGTCAAAAAATTGGTATTATATTATTATTATTACTTAATATGAGCACTGAAATCACGAGGATTCTACTGCTTGTGTTAGGATAAACGGAGCTTGCACGGACTGGTTTAACATCGAAAAAGGTGTGAGACAGGGACGTGTGGCTTCGCCATGGCTGTTTAACTTATACATAGACGATTGTTTAAAATATTTGAAAGAGAGTGCGTATGAATTGAAAATGAATGATTTGATCGACAAATGCCTTTACACCGATGATCAAGTCATATTAGCGTCATCTGAAGAGGAGTTGCAGGCGATGTTTAATGTTATGCATGATGCCCTGAAAATCAAAGGGATGAAAATAAATGTAAGCAAAATGTAAACAAAAGTAATGGTTTTTGAAAGAGAGGAGAACATGACTGATTAAGGGAAAGAGAGTGGAACAAGTAAATGAATTTGTGTACTTGGGTTCAAAGTTTACGAGAGATGGAAAGTATGACAGTGACATTGAGCGAAGGGTGTTGGCAGGAAAACAAATGAATGGGGCTCTGCATAGCTTTATGAACAGCCAGAAAGTGTAGGCAGGTCGGATGGCAGCAGTCGTTTCAGTCTACGCACTTCATTGACATTGCGCACATTAAATGTCTGGCGAGCACATTAGGATTCATTAGGATATATTGTATCCTTGACAGATTCTAAGAGGATGTCGTGATGAATTACCTCGTTGGAGACGTAATAAGGCGCATCGATGGCACGCAGAACCTTGTTTTGGAACATCTGCAGAATGTTTATATTGGAGTGTCCCACAGCTAAATCACACAGGTCCAAATGGGCTTAGGAATGGACTGGTATAATAATACCTTGTTGTCAAGAGACAATTTTGATTTGTGGCCAATACATATTTCTTAATTTAATTTCCAGCTGCTTACGTTTAGTAAATATGTGTTTCTTTCAAGTAAGGCAGCGGTCTAGAAGCATGCCGAGATATTTGGCATCTTCTACTTGCGGAAGTTGACAGTTGTTGATATTCACAGGACATGTTTCTCTACGTAATGTTAATGTTACATGCATGGACTTAGTTTCATTTGCTTTAATGCACCATATTTTCAACCAATGCTGAATGATATCTAGGTTCGATTGAAGATTTCGTGAAGCTGAAGAAGGATGTTGAAGTTGGTATGGGATGCTAGAATAGCAGTGTCGTCTGCATATGTTGCTACCGTAGTAGTTCTTGTTAATGGGAGGTCTGGTGTATACAAGAGATATAATATTGGACCAAGGACGCTACCTTGAGGAACGCCTGAGTATATGGGATGTTTCTCAGAGTATTTCTTGTTTTACCAAGAAGTGTTTATCTGCCAGATAGGATTTTAACGGTTGAAAGTGATGATAAGGTATAAACCTCTTTAGTTTGAGTTGAAATCCTGTGTGCCATACCTTGTCAAAGGCTTGGGATATATCGATAAAAGCGGGCGAGCAATATCTTCTGGCATTTAGATCTTTGTTTATATGATTGACTAGCATATACACTAGCTCTATTGTTCCGTGCTTGTTACGGAATCCAAACTGATTGTCCTTTCGTCTATTATTATATTCAGTCTTTTTACAAACATCTTTTTAAAAACTTTAGCAATCATAGGCAGAAGGCTTATAGGCCGGTAGACACATCTTCTGGCTTTTTCCCGGGTTTGAGAATTATGATGATTTGTGCCACTTTCCAAGTGCTGGGGAAGTAGTTTATACACAGTATTGCATTAAATATAAAAGTTATTAGTTTTATGCATTTATCCGAGAGTTCTTGCAACATCTTGGAGATTAATTTTTTTTTTATGAAAATAGTCGCAAAAAGGGTAGACCTATCGTGTGGGCCGCGAACGGCCCGCACTGCGACTATTAGAAGGGAAAGGGATTATAGAAAGGAAATTATTGTGGAGACGCTTTTTAAAAAGTTGCAGGTCATAGTTCTCTGGAAAAACTGATTTTGGAAGTTTATTCCATTCCGTAGCAGCCCTGTAAAAGAATGATTTTTGATGAAGATTGGTCCTTGTAGTGTCAAGCTTGGGAGTAAATGGGTGAGATTGATTAGCGTGCCGAGTTCTTCGGCAAAATGTGGCCTGCGGTGGTATGAGAGTTTTTATTTCTCTGGAGCATCTGCCATGAAAATATCTATAAAGCAATGTCTGGTCTGCAAATCTTCTTCTATGTTCTAGAGGGTGAAGGGTATCTGTGAGAGTTGAGCTGTTTATCAACCGAATGGCCCTTTTCTGAATGGAATCTAGAAGACGAAGAGAATGCCTTGGTGCTGAACCCCAAATATGCGAGCAATACTCCAGTATAGGTCAAATTTGAGCCTTTTACGTCGTCAACAGTTGGTCAGGAGTAAAAAAACTTTCTAGTTTTCCACAGAAAACCTAGCCCCTGGCTTGCTGATTTTGCGATATTGGCAACATGGTCATGCCAAGACATATTATTGGACCCGTGACTCCCAAAATCGAGATGGAGGGACTTGGTTCAAGGGTATTTCCGGACATTGTGATGGGATGATTTGAGGAATTCACTTTCTTGGAAAACGTGGCACTTTGTGTTTTTTGGGCGTTGAACTGAACAAGATTGTTGGTTCCCCACTCGACGATTGCTTTAAGATCTCTATTGATGAAATCAACCTGTTTCTGCCTGAGTCTATTTGTATCATTCACCGAAAGTGATCGATAGGATGTGAAAGTTGAGACAAGTGTGCTATCGTCTGCGAAACTGTAAATGGGGTTCGTGGTGGTTTTCAAGAGGTCGTTGATGTGTAAAAGAAATAAGGGGGGGGACAGGATGGAACCCTGGGGGACCCCGGCATTGGTTTTAAACGCATCAGAAGAAAATTGAACCCGGGTGCTTTTTTAATGTTGATTTATTTCATTATTGTCTGTTTTACTTGTTTAGCCGTAAATTTGTTATGTACTATGTACCAATGTACCTTTTAAAATGGTACATTTAGGAAACCGATTTCGGTCTATGATGAAATTTATTTTTCGTAGTTTCTTACATCTTTCTTTATTTTAGCTTTTTGATGTGTCTCTAAAATTGCCCATATTGTTCCTTGCAAAGAGATCAAGGTGAAACAGTATTTATCTGATAAGGTTTTTGTGATCCTTTCGATGGTTTTAATATATTTGATAAATTAATTTGTTTTTTTAAAGGAACTTTGTGCTCCCCATATTAATTGGACCAGGTTTCAATTCTGGTTCAGCGAAGTGCCTTTGTCTACAAACTGTGTGCGAAGGCTTTTTATGAAAGGGGTCTCCATATATTTTTATGTCATTAGCTAAAAATTTTATGTTACTAAATAGGCTGCGGTTAAACTTAAGGGTATAATAAGGAGAAGAAGCAAACTTTAAATCGAGACGAAACTTTTATTGATGGTCCTTGTTAAGCAGTACAAACCATCAATAGATATTTAATTCTAAAATGGTTTGTCACGTGCCTATTTTTTTTCCCAATTTCATTATTATGATAGTCTGGCGTTAGTCTGGCGATAGTCTGGCGTTCGTAATTAGCTTTACATACTGTATTTGGTTCGTTGTTTGTAGTGTTGCCTATCTACTAGTAATAGAATTCGATTATTAATAGCTGTGACATTTTTGCTAATCGATGGAGATTAGGTCTTATTAGACTTCGCCTTGATTATTGGCCTCGATTGTCGTGTGTTGTCAGATATATTATTGTTGATTTGCTTTGGCTGGCAATTAATGCGGACGAACGCGATTATGAACTAGGAACTTATACATACAAAGGTTGGCTGACGCGTGTCCCGGGACATTTTCTGATATCTGGTCTGGGAGCGAGGAGTGATGATCAGTCGTTTGGTGTCAGTGGTGGAAGTCGGTTGAGAGTCTTTGGAAGGATTTGATATTAACACGTGAGCGGAACTTCTACGGTTTTTTTCTTTCATATCTGGCTGTATTTGGGGCGATCTTTATTGGATTAGGAAGATAAACCATTTAATTCTTAACTTGACCATTCTGTCGTGCCTATGTGGTGAATATTTCTGGTTATTGGGGTCGAGTTAAGATCACCACGTGTGGGATTTGATGAAGTGAAGCCATCATGAAGTACCACGTGCCGTTCCATCCACATCGACGATAAATTTCAGCGTTATAAAGACTTGCCTGGTAATTTTAGCAGAAATTATTTTGATAATACTACTTGGTGTTTCGGTTCTTGGATCATCGATGTTACCGTGACGTCTCAGTGAAGTTTTCAATTGGTTACATGGTATTGAATTTAATTTTATCAACTTATCAGTTATTATGTGCTTGATCTAAGTGTTTTCAATAATTTAAAAGTAACAAGTTATTTTCATTAAATTTGTACCTGCTCCCAGTGACGTCCCAATGAAGTTTTCAATAGTTTAAAAGTAACCAAATTATTTTTCGTTAAATTTGTACCGGCTGCAAGTTGAATCTGAATTTATATATTACTGAATATAATTTATGTGGTTATTGTGAGGGTTTTAAAATATTATTTTTGTTGCAAGTCCATTTATTCTGTATTCTTTTTTTTTGTGTTAATCTTTTGCTATCAGGAATTCTATATAAAACCAATTATTTTCGAAATTTTAAATATTGTGAACATTTTCTTTTTGTTTTTTTATTTTAATGCTCTTTTGTACCTTATTAGGTTTTTATTACTGTCTGGAAGATTGTTATAATTAATTTAAATATTATTTTAAGAAAGTGTATTAAATTCGTTTAAACCACTTTACGAAAATAAAGAATTTATTGTAAAAAATCAGAACATCATTTTTACTTAATTAATATATTGCAGTAATTGTAAATATAGTTTTATTTATCTAGTTCACCATAATTGTTTGTTGTTTTTTCGCGTGGCTCTGCTGGTGCCTACAAGACCTAGGGGTTTCCGGCTTGTACCGTCTTAAGTCGGTGGCGCGGCTCACTTTTAGATTTTTTTCTTCTACCCTCTGCGGCTGAGCTCGGGCATAATTTGCCAGTAGAGAGACCACTAGCAGAGTACTCTTTAGAGAACCAAAAAAAAACGTATCAGGTTTTTATACAATCTCGTTGAAACCATTCTAGCAACAAATTTAT